>JAYESA010000005.1:303982841-304480341 GCA_036927795.1 Iris macrosiphon
AGTGAGATTTACAGGGTTGATTCTTATGCATGGTTTATTCTGTATCTACTAGCTATAAGGCTTTTATCAGTTTTTGCTGGTGAAAGGAGGGTTTGGATAATTGCTTGCCAAAATTTTCAGCATGTTGATCTTATCAAAGCAACATTATTTAGGTTTTATAATGTCCACAAACTGCCTCATTAAACAGTCATCTTCTCATGTTCTATATATTTCTTTATCCAATAAAGGAGCAGTTTCTTGTTTGAAACTTGCAGCTGTTGTATAACTCTCTCACATTAGGGTTTCCACATCAACAGGCCTGATGGTCAGCCTTGCTTTGAAACAAAAGAGTTTGACTTGGTCCGGAACATGCTGATTGCTTCTGTCGAAGAACGATACAGAGATGCTGGTATGATATTTTCTTTATTTTCTGCCTATGTTTTGTCCTATATGGCAACTATATAAGCAGTTTGCTTCCTTTACTCTTGGAAATAGGTAGTTGCTTTGAATAAAATGTCATCAAGTTGTTGTAGCAGTAACTAGTAACTTGATAGCAGTTTAATACTTATCTCACATGTGAGCAATTGTGATGGTGCCACAATAAGGCTTAGTACTTGCAACCTGGAGGGTGGGGATTGAGGCTTAGAAACAGCCTCCCGGAAAATGTTGGTAGGCTACATAATCGTGATGCCCACTGAGACCCTTCATTTAGGAAATTCTGCCGGCCTTTCTTTTCAAGATGTTCATATCTACGTCTCACGGATATATTTCTCGCATCTGTTTGTACTATTCAGTCAAGGTGGAAGTTCTTTTTTCATGGTAAAAGTCTTAACAGTAATAGTGAATGGCCCTTAACTCACTGTCAAAAGAGGAAAGAAAAGAAAAGTACACTACCATCTAAAAGTGGATGATATGAAGCTGGTGGAGATTCTGTTGTTTTCTTTCGCAGGGCAGAACTGAAAGAAGTCAACTGTTACAAGATGTTTGACGTAGTATATGTTATAAAGTCTGTGAGCAAGATGTGTGATTTAATTGGCTTCATAATTGATTAGGAGTCATAAATAACAGTTAATTTTGTATATTAAACTTCTGGTGTCAAATTTTTGTAATATCAAATCATAAGAGGAAAGATGCACGGAGAGAAGAAAAGAGAAAATCCGTGGCCGTTCAGACGTGGGAGAACATCAAAATATTGATGTTGTGAAATTAATAGACTGGACAATCGAGCCATGACTAAAGTTGGGATCTTAAAATAATAGATACTCAAAAAGAACATGAGAAATGTATTAAGTAATCAACGGGTATGTCAGGGGTTGGACAGAGCAAAAGCAACTGGTACACAATAAATGGAGCCATCAATAGGAATTAGACCTGAAAGCAGTTCCAACATGAGAACTGATCCTGATTGCAAATTTCTCTTCCTTTTGGTATTCAAGTATGTAGTGTCCATTTTAAAGTATCTACTGGATAATGAGAAGAAAATGAGCATCAGACATAAAACCAAATCACCATAAGCTGTGTCAAATCACTTTCAACCAAACTGAATGTCTTTCTGATATCTCAATTATGTTTGGCATAAACTATCCTGCCAAATTATTTTCGACCATGTTTTGGTTCCTTTTGGATCCTAGACACTAGACATGGGTACCCATATCAGGCATGAATATCGAGGAAGTATAATGTTAGATACCTGTTGTATTTGTATATGGACACGGTACTATCTTCTATAGGAGTTTGCAATCTAGTACCAAAGTTCTCCTCTAATTGCCTCCACTCTACACCACACGTGCCATCTTTTGAATTCATGGCTGCTCATACATGTGCTTATATAACCCTTATTTGACTGCCAATCTCTCTCTTTACATACTATTTTCGTTAGGTTCATGATTTTTTTAATGTGATTGGCAACTTGGCATAGTATATACTGCACAATTTAAAGCAAGCTGTATCACTATGATAATTTCAATTCCGAATGATGTTTTGTTCTTGTTGGCATACTAAATTGGATTAAAAAACCACAACAAAATTAAGCAATATGCTATGCAATTTTGAATTAAAGGACTAATTTTTATTACCACCTAAAGTTTGATGGAACCCTGCTATTTTAATTCCCACTTGAGCAACTGACACGACTTTGCCCCTTTCTCCAGTGGGTAATCTGTATTGTTTCTCTTGATGTTTCTTTTAGAAACCAGGATTTGTACATGGTCCTTGTAGGTTCAAGGCCTAATTTTGCTTGTGTTTTGGTGCAGCGCAATGGAAAGACAAGCTTGCGAAGCTGCGGGCCAAAAGATGGAACTGGGCATGACACATTCCTTATATGCTCTACGCTCCATTCATTCATTCCCACATCTATGAGGACCTCTGGTGCTTGTTTATTTTGTATGTTCTTCAGGAGTGGCTTCAATTAAGAACAGAAGTACATAAAGCTATTATCTGGAAACTAAACATGCGACTTGCAGTGGATATAGTACATGTATGCAGTCCTAAGTGTCTATTGTTGTCTATATATAATGATCCGAGTCTGTAAATATGTCTATAAAAAAGTGCAGAAGCATAGACTGTTGATGGCTGGATGTAATTATTGTAAACTCCTTAATCAGTGTAGTGTATGTTCTAATTTTCTTTTTAACTTTGCTTGATATATTGCAAAATGTTCATGAGCGTCGGAAGTAATGAGTTCTGTTTCTTGTCAATCTGCCTGTAAGTGTTGGAAACTGATATGGTATTTGTATCTTCTTCTTCTATATTATGTATAAAGGTAAGACTGATGGTTTTATACCCAGAGTTATTTGAATTATAGCATGTTGGATGCCGATTATTCTATAATTGAAGCCAAAATTCTACAGGGAATTTTATCATTTCACTGTGCTGGATTCGCTACTATTTGTTTATTATTCTATTATGTGTGCAGATTTATCTCATTTACATTAGAAATCTCTGCATTACTGTTGATATTCTAGCTACAGTTTTAAACTTAATAGAAACGGCACTATAGAAATGATTGGTTACTAGGGATATGTACAGTTAGCTGTGTTGTCTATGTAATTTTTTAAAGCCAACTTTTATATTTCAGTAGCTGTCTACATTTTCTTTACAGAAAATTTACTGTAGCAAAATAAATTTATATTAAATTTATCTAAACGAAATAAGTTTGAAAAATTTGGAAAAAAAGTCAGGCTCCGCCAACAGTGTTGGCGGAAAATACAACCGCTGTACACGTAAGCAGCAAAATTTTATTTTTTTTAAAAAAAGTGGGCCCCACGGCCAATTTTCGCCAACAGAGTTGGCTGAAATTGGGGGGGGCCAATTTCAGCCAACTCTGTTGGCGGAATTGGCCCTGGGGCCCACTTAATTTTTATTTTGTTTTGTTTGGTTTGGTTTTGTTTTTTTTCTTTCTTTGGTTTGGTTTTTTTATTGGTTTATTGTAATTAGTTATATTTTTGTTTTATTTATTTTTTAAAGCCAACTTTTATATTTCAGTAGCTGTCTACATTTTCTTTACAGAAAATTTACTGTAGCGAAATAAATTTATATTAAATTTATCTAAACGAAATAAGTTTGAAAAATTTGGAAAAAAAGTCAGGCTCCGCCAACAGTGTTGGCGGAAAACACAACCGCTGTACACGTAAGCAGCAAAAAATTTTTTTTTTTTTTTAAAAAAAGTGGGCCCCACGGCCAATTTTCGCCAACAGAGTTGGCTGAAATTGGGGGGGGGGGGGGGGGGCCAATTTCAGCCAACTCTGTTGGCGGAATTGGCCCTGGGGCCCACTTAATTTTTGTTTTGTGTGGTTTGGTTTGGTTTTTTTTTCTTTCTTTGGTTTGGTTTTTTTATTGGTTTATTATAATTAGTTATATTTTTGTTTTATTTATTTAGTTTAGTTTAGTTTTGTAATTAGATTTAAGTAAATTTATTTTAACGAAATAAAATTAAAATAAATTAATTGGAAGGAAATATTTAGAAATATTATTTTCGGAAAATAAAAAAAAAGTAAATAAAGAAGAAGAAGAAATTTTGTGTCCTCTAATTTATTTGTGTCCTCTAATTTTTTATTTGTGTCCTCTAATTTATTTGTGTCCTCTAATTTTTGTGTCCTCTAAAGAAGAAAATAAATTATTTTAACTAGTATTTATTTGTGTCCTCTAATTTTTTTGTTTATTTTAATGGTTTAGTTTTTTTTATATGAAAAAAAAGACAAAGTAAAGAAGAAAGACAAATATCGAGGAATGATTTGGTTTTGATTTTGGTTTGAAATTGGGTTGGGTCTATGGGTTGGTTTAGTAGTTGGTTTATGTACAACGGCTATTTTACAACGGCTCTTTCAACGGCTCTTATTTTTTTAACGTTCATATCCAACGTTCGTCTAACGATCGGTTCGAAGTTACCTATATAAACGTAGTATTTATTTGATATCAGCATATCAAACATTGCAATCAAAATTTTTATTTCTTTTCATACGAAATTTCTTGCTTTCGACACAGGAGAAGCTCAGTTCAATATACAATCTTTGAAGCCCATTTTCTTGTTGCCATGGATCGAAGTATAACAATACTATGCTCACTTGGTGGTGTACTAAATGGGTTAGCTTATGAAGGAGGTTTAGTTGAAGTTCTTTTAATTGATCGAAATATTTCGTTTGATAATTTACGTAATCTAATATTTGAAAAATTTGCTATTGACTGTGAATTTTTATTGGTACATATTTATCTATCTAATTGCATAAATTTAGTTAGTGAGGAGGCATAAAAATTTATTCTTGAAGTTAATATACAATCAACATATATTAATATTTTTGTGACTCCTCCACCACCACCACAAAGAATTAGTAGTGGTCCAAGTTCTTCTCACCAAGTTATTTCATTTACTGAAGAAGAACATAGAGTAGATGATGGTAATACCGACGATGAAAATAGTGATGATTTAATCGAAAATATAGATGATGTACTTGATGATAATGTTGATAGTTTAAATAATTTATTCATTGGAAGAGAATTTATAAATCGTCATGCATTTAGAAGTTTTATTAGTGATATAGCAATTGCAAAAAAAAATTGTTGCAGGGCTACTAGAAACAATGCCAGTGGAATTGTATATAAATGTAACGTTTCTAGTTGTAATTGGAGAGTGTACGCTAAAGCCATTGGCAACGGCGAAACATTCGTCATTAGTACGCTAGAAAATGTACATTCTTGTTTAGGTGGACTTATAACGAAAAATCATCCATTAGCGACAACTATATGGGTTAAGAATAAGATTATTGATAAAATTCGTGATAATCAGTCGTATAGTCCATCGCATGTTATAAATAATATCTATAGGGAACACCGAATACATATTAAATATTGTAAAGCTTGGAAAGCTAGAAAAATTGCTCTATCAGAAATAAATGGTAGTTATATTGATGCATATAGTAGTCTTGAAGAGTATGCTTTTACAATCATTGAGACAAATCCAGGTGGCAGATGTTATATAAAGACTACAGAAAATAATAAGTTTCAAAGAATTTTTATTTGTTTCAAGGCATGTATTGATGGTTTTTTAAGGGGATGTTTACCTGTGATTAGTACTGATGCTACATTTCTTTCCTCTAAATTTCAAGGTATTTTATTTATTGCGTGTGCTCATGATCCTAACTATCAATTATATCCAATTGCTTATGCTGTTGCTGGGAGCGAAAACACGGATTCTTGGACTTGGTTTTTAAACGGTTTGAAAACATCTTTTGAAGGTAGTTTTAATACGTGGGATACAATTTCTTTTATATCAGATAAACAGAAAGGATTAATAAATGCCATGCGTGCTACTTTTCCGGAATCACCTCATTTTTATTGTATTCAACATTTTAAACAAAATTTAAAACTAGTATGTAGACTGCCTTATTTTCAACGTAAATTAGACTACCTTGCAAGATGTTATAATGAGACAGATGCGAATATTTGCTTTGAAACAATTAAGGCTGAAAATATCGATGTTTACAAATGGCTTGTTGGAGTAAATGATGAAACTCGTGTTTTATCACACTGGATAACAGCTTATTCTCCTTGTCCTAGATTAGATATTAACACGTCGAACTTTGCTGAATGCTTCAATAACTGGGTTAAAAACTTACGCGATAAACCAATAACAACACTACTTGATGGTATTCGAGCCAAAATCATAACACTTCAGGACAAAAATCGACAAAAAACTGATAATCTTGCAACTGATTATTGTCCGAAGATGTTAAATACTATGGCCAGTATCACAAGAAAAAGACACCAGCTGCAAATATTGAGTATAGTTGGTTATTTGTTTGAAATACTAGATCGTGAAACAAACAGAACATATGTTGTGAACTTAGATAAAAAATATTGTACATGTTTTAAATGGTATCATACTTGTCTGCCATGTGTACATGTATGTTATGCTTGTAATTCTAAAAATATTAGCATCGAGAGTTTTTATCCAGGTATTTTTTCCAAAGAAGCATTAAGAAGCGTATATGAGCCGCACCTGGAGCCAATTCCAGTTTCTTACAACATTCAAAGTACATTAGTTATAGGTGACATTGGAGTACCAGATGTACGACGGAAAGCGGGAAGACCAAAGAAGAACCGCATCATGGCGAAGGATCAACCATCAAGAGATCTCCGATGTAGCAACTGTAATGGTTTAGGACACAATCGAAGAAGATGTACTAACCAACCAAGAGAATAAATGCATTGGCATAGATTTTCTTAGAAAAGTTATGTTCATTGATGTAATTTAATTTCTAATACATAAATTTCTCATATAACCTAGCAGTACAAGAATTTCATTCTCTGCCTCTTGCCATCCTGTCATAATTTCTACGAGGCCTTGGCCTAAGACCGAGTCTATTTCTTCTTGCTACTGTATCCTCAAGTCTCTCCCCTGGCAATGGTGCCCATGGGTCAAATTCATCAGCCTCTTGTGTCTGCACCGGCGCTGTTGGAGTCACAGATAACTGAGTAGCTGTATCAAACCGGGGTGCATCAAATATAGAATTGGACATCTGCATGTAATAATCCCAATAGTCAACACCAGGCTGTGAAGTCCCCTCGTCCGCCTCTCGGTCCATCTGTGGGGTACGTGCTTGTGACGTTCCCTCGTCCACCCACTGATAAGTGCCTTGGCCCGCCCACTGAGAAGTGCCATGGCCAGACCACTGGAAAGTGCCCTGGTCAGCCTGTTGGAAAGTGCCCTGGTCAGCCTGTTGGAAAATGTCCTGCTCAGGGACCTCGTCATCTTGTTGAGGCGGGCTATCCATATGCCAAACATGGGGATAGTTTCTACGTGGACGTGGTTGCCGTCGGCTAACTAAGCCTTGAGGATAATCTGGTGGAATATTTAATGGGGGGTTGGGTGGAGTCGGAAATGCTTGCACATCATCCAAAAATGATCTTACTGCTGTGCTTAACGAGTCTCTCACTGGATGATTTTCACATGCTACAATCAAATTTGGAAGCTGAAATATTAAGTAGAATCCAATTAATTCATAATAAAAAACTATGGAAATAAAATTTTTTATCAATAAAATACGTACCTTCTCCATTACATTTTGATACCATTCACGATAACTAGCATCATCAACGGCCCGATGTTGGAATCGCAACTCCTCATATTGGTAGGATCGGTTACTGATAAGAGGAGCTCCCCACCAAGATCTATAGGCTATATCACCTAATGCTACACCATTTAAACAAATATGAGCGTTTAATTTCATATAATTTTAAAAAAATAATTTTGTTCAACTTTTTAAATAACTTACCCTCATCTATAGAGTCCATTAGTTGAGACATCTGTACCACGGGCTGTGTCTCCATCCTAGAATTCCACTGTGGAATCATTTTGCTTGCCCTTTTAGTTGCACTCCCTTTACTACGATTTAAACATGGTGGCTCATCGGGAATCTTTTGTTTCACCCAGAATTGTCGCATAACGCGATCAGCTGGATGATACATGATTTCACCGTCGAATATCAGGAAACAACTATAGACACTAAGGTTATAGGCTGTTGTTTGGATTTCAGTAGGATTTTGCTCAAGCCGGTACGGACAGTATGTCACCTATTTTATGACAAAAAATTATAAGATAATGGTTATAATGACTTTATAAAATAATAATACAGATATTTTACCTCGTTATACTTCAATGTGTCAAATTCGACCCGGTATAAAGAGATAGCCGCATGTTCACAGTGTACTGGATCTGCTGCATCCGTAGTCCACCGTAAAGCTGACGGAAAGACACCAACGTCGGTATTAATGCGGGGGACTGGCCTACCAATATGAAAGTGGTCGTAGGACCAAACCTAGAAAATATGACCATATGATATAAGTGCATCTATTTTCAATGTAAATGGAATTAAGTAAAACTTTTCATATGATATAAGTGCACATATTTTCATACCTGTATTAATGTCGCACAACCACTTAGATTTACTTTCGTTGTATTCATGTCTTCAAACTGTACAAAATCTGTCATGGAACTATATAAATATGCCAACACTGACGCTCCCCAAGCGTGGCGCGTAGGTGCGGTCAGGTCTACCAAAAAAGGTAAAAAACGTAAATTAACTAAATTGGATGAGTCTGGAAACAACATTCCGCTTAATAAACCTAGCAAGTAGGCTCTGGTGCAAGCAGTGACCTGAACAAATGATAAAAACATTATATACGTTAAATTCAATTAAAAATATACTACGTAAATAATAACATAAGTTGTAAAAAAAAACTATACTTACCCGATCCTCATCAACTGAGATAACTTGATCACCAATACGATCTAGGTGCAAAAAGTTATGACGGAACCACGTAAACGTCACAAGATTTTTACCACGTTTATTACGCGGCACCTCCACACCTAGGTACTTTGTAATCATAATGTCGGCGGAAATTGATTTATCAAATATTATAGGTCCACCCGTAATAGGTAAACCTAAAATATTGGCCACATCAGCTAGAATAATGGTCATCTCTCCGAATGGTAGCTGAAAGGTATTTCGTCCGGGCCACCAACGCTCAACTAAACTGAATATTAGGTCTCTATCGTGTTGCAAAAAATGTATCTTGTCAACATAATAAAAGCCAAATATTTTTAACAGTGCCACCTGGTGGTCGATCAACCTCCAATACCCAAGTCTGTTATCGTGACGCCACGAGGCATGCTCCCGGCACCGTTCATTATTAGTATAATCGTATTGCTATATATGAAAAACATAGACGATGTTATTAGTAGACATGTACAAAATATCATTCATATTTGTTTACACAATTATATTTTATTGTACCTTCCCATAAAATACCAAAGTAGATATATGTTTCGCACGTTGCTGGATTATTAAATCCGTAGTAGGACCTCCAGGAATACGTCCGTCGTTTTGGCTGTCCATCTGTACAATTATGGTTGTCAAAAAACAAATTTTGGCTGCCCGTAATTTTGCACATTACATAACTTATATTTAAAAAATAAAAACTAACATCAAATATTGCATATACAAATAAAAGTATAAATAAAGAAGAATAGAATAAAGACCTTCAACAATAAGGATTGTTGTGCTCACAAAGACTGCTGTGTCCCCTTACAAATGAGAGAAAATTAAGGCTGCTCAAATTGCTGCTACGTGCTCACAAGGAATGCTGTAAATGATCGTAGTGCACTCTCTTCTTCTTCCTCCTTGCATTCTGTTCTGCTTCCTCCTTCTCTTCTTATAGCTCCCAGCTCGCACCAACTTCTTCTCTGTTGTACTCCTCTCTCTCCTCCCCCACGAGACATGTCCCTTCTTTCTTTCTTTTTTCCCTCACGTCTCTTCTTCTTTTTCCCCACTCACGTCCCTTCTTCTTTTTCTCCACTCACGTCCCTTCTTCTTTTTTCCTCACGTCCCTTCTTCTTTTTTCCCACTCACGTCTCTTCTTCTTTTTCTCCACTCAAGTCTTTTCTTCTTTTTTTCCTGTTAACTCTTGTCTCTCAGTATTGTCTCCTTATTAAACCAAACCGAGATCCCCTTCCACGTGAACCAATTCCTGAACCAACATCAATCCATAAATAAAAAAACCAAAGCAAAACATAATTCAAAACAAAACTAAATAAATTAAAATCCAAAACAAAAGTAAATAAAAAAACTAAATAAAAAAATGTTGGCTGTTGGCTAAAAAAACAAAATAAAAAAACAAAATAAAAAAACTAAACCAAATAATAAAACAAAACCAACTCAAAAAAAACAACTAAAAAAAAACCAACCAAAACAATCCAAAACAAACCAACCCAAACCACCCCAAAAAACCGTGGGCCCCACACCCCAAAATCCGCCAACTATGTTGGCTAAATTTTGGTGTGGGGCCCACGAATTTTTTGGATGGTTTGGGTTGGTTTGTTTTGGTTGGTTTAGGGTTTGGTTTGATTATTTATTTTGTTTGATTACTTTATTTTTCATAATAGACATAACATAATTAATTTAAATGTTTCTAAATTTTTTTTTGAGATCGAAACATCATTTTAAATCTGTGGGCCCCCACATCCAATATAAATTTATTTCACTACAGTAAATTTTAAATATTCAAAAATAATATTACCGAAAGTCAAATTTGGAGGTCGAAACATCGTTTTTTGACGATTCTAAAAATTTTCAAAGTCCGTCAAATGGTAAAATTATTTATCCTATAGTACTTTTCCATACGATCATTTTGGCACAAACTGGGCCTTGTTTCGATCTCCCAGTCAAAAGTTATGATACTTTAAAGTTTTAAAATTTATATTTTTGCCTGTAACATATGCGTCTTGTTTCGGATAAAATTTTTTTCTACATGATTTGTGTTACACTCGTTGAAAACATACAAATCGACTTATTATTTAACAAAAAATGATTTATAAACAAGTAGTTATGGCCGTTCGAAATCTGCTCGACGGCAGACGTAATAGTCTTACGGCAAATTTTTAATATTATTATTTTTTAACGTCTGTTAACGACGAAAAAATTTACGATATAAATATAATATTTTTAAATATAAACGTCCAATTCATATTGATATTTTTTTCGTAATTTTTTAAACTTTTATGTTTTAGATGTAATTTATACAAATTTTGATGCTTTGGAAACAAAATTCCGAAAATAATATTTCTAAATATTTCTTTCCAATTAATTTATTTTAATTTTATTTCGTTAAAATAAATTTACTTAACTCTAATTACAAAATTAAACTAAACTAAATAAATAAAACAGAAATATAACTAATTACAATAAACCAACAAAAAAACCAAACCAAAGAAAGTAAAAAAAACCAAACCAAACAAAACCAAAAAAAAAAAAAGTGGGCCCCATGGGCCAATTTCTGCCAACTGAGTTGGCTGAAATTGGCCCCCCCCAATTTCAGCCAACTCTGTTGGCGGAAATTGGCCGTGGGACCCGCATTTTTTTTTTTTTTTTTTGCTGTTTTCCGCCAACAGTGTTGGCGGAGCCTGACTTTTTTTCTAATTTTTTCAAACTTGTTTCGGTTAGATAAATTAAATATAAATTTAGTTCGCTACAGTAAATTTTCTGTTTTCTTTAATGTGGCTCTTTGGTGGATTTTAGTTACAGAATTAAAATTGTCATTGACCTGACAGTATATGGCATATCTTGACGCATAGGTGACGATGCTTTCAGCCTGCTAAACCTTTTCTCACATCTCTGCTCATGACAGCTAGTCAGTATCACAGTATCTGAAATTTCCTTCCTGGCTCTGTCGATGAAACCCAAGCAATCTGAGCTATCTGACTAATTTCTACTCGCTGGAGAATTGGAACCATTTGATGCGGAAAGATGGCTCGACACCCTCTGCTGGTCATTGCATCGGATGCTCATGGTATCTAGTTGTTTTCTAAGAGAACTTATTCAGTGGGATGGACTCACCACGTGACATGGTGAATGATGAGTCCGTCCAATAGTATCAATAGATATATGGTAATATCGAAAGTAAAAAAAAAAAAAAAACTAATGAAACAATTGTCAAATATCATTCAGATTAAGATACAAATACCAAAAATATTTTAGTATTACAATATATCATTATACCACTTGACAGACTTACCATTCACCAATGTACCAATGTCACGTGGTGTCGTTTTCTAACAAGAATTTGTAGTCGTGAAAAGGCCAAGTTGATCTGAGATTGCTAAGGTTTGGGATTTTTTTTGGACGAGTTAACTACAGTACAAGAAATCGGCTAACAGTATTCAATATTTGTTTTTTAGCACCTTGGTTCATGGTGTATATTGGGTCGGGTGGCCCGAAAATCGACCTGGATCCAGTCTGGTCAACATCGGTCTGAGCCGGGCCGGACCCGGCCAACGGACCGGCCCGACTCGGCCCACCTCGTATGCGGGTCCGGACTGGGTCGGAGAATACGACCCGCAAGTCCGGTCCGGTTGCAGCAACGTTCGGACGCGACTTCCACCGTTGAGGCTCGAACCGGCCCGGTCACAGACCCGGTCAGCCCCGGAGATTTTTTTTTTTTTTTTGTATATGACCGTTTGGGTGGGTATTTTTACCAAAATACTTCCGGTTTTATGGAAGTTTTTTTAACGTTAGAAGGGTATTTTGGTCTTTTTTTTTTGCTGAAAATGATCAAAATATCCTTATAACAACTATATTTTGAGGATACAGGGGGTCATTTTGGCTCAAAAAAATTCTATAAAAACGCTTAACTTAATAAAAATTAACCACACAAAAATTTCTTTCCTCTCTATTATAAAATTTAGAAGCAATCTAGTGTGAAGAGACTATATACTATCATGAAAAATGATCAACCACTACAGCAACTGGAAGATCAGCAACTTCAACCCAATCAGCACCGCAATCTCAACCTGCACTGCAACTAGAGTTTGAATCGAAAATTTGGCATCATTTTAGCGGAGTTTACAATGAGCGCGATGCGGAAAGAAGATACTCAAATAGAGTTCTTGTTGAATGTTTGCATTGAAGAAAACGACTAAAATGAGACTATAACTGTGGTACAAGGAAGCTACGCATGCATCTGAAAATGTGTATGTATATCTAGTAATCTTGTATTTTCTTCAAAAGATACATCGATTTTAATATATTTTATTATTGTTACATAAGTCAAAGGTATATTTAAACCTAATTGCAACTTATGTTTGAGTTCCAGCTTTCACTCTCTCTACAAACTTTATTTGTAGTATTAAAAATAAATTTTGAAGTGAGGTTGAGAAGCTGAAACACAAATATAGGTTGCATGACTTATGTAACAAAAATAATATATATTAAAAATTATCTTGAATAATTTTTTTTTTCCAGTTAAGTGTTTTTGTTAGTTTATGTTGTTTACATTTAAATTTTTTAATTATCGAAAGAATAAATTTCTATTTAAATTTATATAACTAATAACTCATATAAAAATATATAAAACATTATAATTATAACAAACTACAATGTATACATAAATTATAGCAATATATATATAAATTATGTAACAATTTATTTTTAACAAATAACTTTTATATATATATATATATATATATATATATATATATATATATATATATATATATATATATATATATATATATATATATAATATTATATTATATTATATTATATTATAATTAACAAATAAAAATTTTATAAAAAAAAGATAACTTATAAAATTCTATTTATAAATTTTATAGTTTAGAAGTTAGTATTATATGTATTAATATTATGTATTAATGTACAATATACTATATTAAAAAAAAGACGGGCCGGTCCGGCTCAGCTCGTCCGTGAACCGGCTCGGATCAAGACCGGTTTTGTCCATTCCACCGCTGACCGGATCATGGGTCTAAAATGGGTCTAAATAAAATACTATCGGACCGGACCGGACTGGACTGGGCCGTTCTCTCTTTTGGGTTCGATCCGACCCGAATCGAATTCGGTCAAATCCAGTCAACATGGGCCACGGTCCGGCCCGGCCCGGCCCGGCCCGGCCCGGACTCATTAACACGTTGAACCTTGGTTATGGCCTTTGCTTGATTTTTAGGGAAGCACGACTGAGTGAAGTTTCAACTCAAAATGGGGGAGTCAGAAGTCATTTTGCGAATTGACTTTGTTTTGGAGTAGACTGTTGAATCAATCAAATTGTCCGGTTGGCGGTGGTGCTTTTTATATGCTAAGAAAGGAAGAATTCAACAACCGCAAAGTCTTATTAATCAGCTGGCTGCAGTTAGCAAAAATCATCTGTTCGAGCTTAATAGAGGACCTTATTATTGTTTCCATTTAATAAAATAAATAGTTGGACTGGAGCAGCAATAATGGACCTTTAGGCCAGGTGCGAGACTATGAACTTTACCAAGTTCCAAATGGACATTGAGGGAGAAAAAACATCATCCCTATTAATTCCTTACATGTTATATTGTGTTCTTTGTTACTAGGTCCAATTATTTTTGAGAATTTTTCATATGAAGTGAACAAATTTACTATATTTGTGCGTAAAGGAATAAGATTAGGAAAATTGTGAACAAAGGGATAGGATGTCAAAAAATTTGGCGTGACACAAGAGTGAAAGAGCTACACGTCAAAATTATTGACGTGTCAGATTAAAACGTCAAAAAATTTGACGTTCTCTGCCAAATATTGGTGGCCACGTCAAAATTATTGGCGGGCTGTGGTAACGGTTGCATAGGAGCGGAAATTGAACGTTGGTTCATCCAACGACTAGTAACTCGTCAATATATTTGACGAGTTACATATAACGTTCATCCACAATTCACCTATTTATACCACAACAATTCCAATCTCAATCTCATTCTCACTCAACAGCAACCTCACTCTCATTCTCACTCAACACAATTTACCACTATCTACCTCTCACACCTTCCACAAAATTCTGCGCCTCTAGCAGAAGTATTTTCAGCCACTAGCGAAAACTTTTCTCAGCCTGTAGCAGTACAACCCTTCATGGATCGTAGCTTAAGAACAGTATGCTCGCACGGAGGTACACTAAACGGGTTAGATTACGAAGGAGGAGAATTTTTTTTACTTATCAGAATATTACTTTTGAAAATAGCGTAATCTTATTATTTAACGTTGTGTTCGTTACGAATTATATTCCACACACTATAATGCTTGTATCGACTATTCCAATAAGCAATGCCTTCATGGATTCTATTTATTGCATTGGCGCTACCATAACTCATAGTAGGCGGATCAGCATGAATTACTTGGGTCATCCTGAATTGTCGAATGACACAGTCTGCCGGATGATACATGGTTAACCGGTTGTATATAATAAAAGATCTATGCAAACAGGCCTACCAATAGAAAAATGCTCGTAGGCCCAGACCTATAATAAAAATAACATAGTATTAGTAGAAAATAAATAAATAAATAATATAATAATTTTACTAGTCTATTCTTACCTGAAGTAATGTCATACATCCAAAAATATTCTTGTAAGAGTCCGAACCCACAAATTGTGTCAAACTTGCATATAAATGTGCTAAAGTAGCAGCTCTCCAAGCATGACGAGTGGGTTCTTTAAATTATCCAAGAATGACAAAAGTCGTACATTTATCATATTTCCAATAGCGTCTGGAAATATCACCAAACCATATAAAGATAGCAAATATGTTCTAGTGCAATAAATTATTTACAAATATTATTTTTATTAGTAAACACTAGCATTAAAATATATTAAATAATAAATAAATTTTTACATTAAAATACATATCCTTAATTCATCTACATCAACGTCGCCGTCAATAGTACGATCTAAATCCACAAAGTTGCCACGAAGCTATGCCAACTTCACAAAATTGTTACCTCAAATACTGATGGAGCATTAACACAAAGATACCTTCTGATCAGAGTAGATGCAGTTAATTGTGGATCAAAATATATAGGGTCTGTCAAGCCCTAGTCCCAAAATACCGAGGGACTAGACACGTGGCAATGGCCAGCAGCACACTCCAATGGGCAAACCCAATTTAATAGACCAATTAGGGTGTACTTAAGCTGTAAACAACAATAATTAGGTCTACGATACAGGTCACATGAATAAATCTAATCTCATCCACAGCAGATAATCATAAAATAATGTCAGAATAATCAAGATAAAATATATCCAACAAATCTCCATAAAAAATCTCGGGGAACAACCCGATAATGAGTTTGTTACATCATTTTAAATAAACAGGAAATAAGAGTCAACAATAGAAATAACTGAGTATAATAAAGCAGATACTCAGAAGAAATTCTCGGCGATCACCTCGTCCTCGGATTCTGGTATTGCTCCAATGTATGCTCATGTCCCGTACACCTCGGGGTAGATCTCCTCTGCTAAACCTGGGGACATAATCCGGATTCCAGGTCCTCAGGGGACATAGCAAGGTACAAGAATAACTCAAGCCAAAATAAATGCAGTACAATAATAAATGAATCAATAGGGTAAACTATGTAACCAGCTAGGTATTATGCAAATGAGAGCATCACTAGAACTCAGGCTGAAACCGCTACAAGCTCTGTGTCGGGGAGCCGGTAGCAGTGATATCACGTAATGGGCCAAGCTCGGGTGTAGAGTCTTGAGCACCGCAATAATAAGGGTTATATATATATAATCAGCATGTAGCATGTGTGTCTCTCCCCACCCAATGTAATCACACATCTCATATCCATGACACGCAAGATCATGACATCTAACTGGTGCAACGAGTCATAATGATAGCCAAGTATATGTATAAAGTCGATGCCACGAATCCTGTATCCTATACATAATTACCATGAATATCCCAGGAAGATTCTGTCTCATGAACAGTATCAAGTATCCTATGGTATAACGTACTTGATAATGCAAGCACGAAAATGTATAGGGTCACGATATCAATCTCTAGGTGACGTTACACAACTCCGCGTGCGGCGTTGACACCCGAATCTTGTTCAGACGTTAAGTAATGTCACACGGTCCTAGGTTGAACATTTATATCATATAATTAAATCAAGAGAATATTATAAAGCAATTACTGTAAGTATGACAAGGTACACTTGCCTGGGATTTGGACTCCAACAGTTGCTCCGGTAACAGCAAAATCTTCAGGAACACCTCCGAATGCTAAAGCAAACATTACCATCATGCTCAGAAGATATGAAATAGCTAGGATTGCCTATCCATAAGTCTAATTTGGACACAAGGACAAAATTGACAGTTTCTTGTCAAAACGAGGTCCACATGTGGCCCACTTCGCACCGAAAAATGTGTCAGAGACAAAGTCCTCCAAATTCATCAAACTTAGTGTCTACAAGTCCAGAACGACGATACGAACCCAACAGAATATTCAGAACTGGATTCCGATGAGCTGATCACAAAATCGTCCGTCAAGTGGAGCCGTGGGGCCCACGATACAATATTTTGTCAACGTTCTCAAAATCGAACCAACAGTGTGACAGTCATCTCGCTAACAGAAAGTTGGAAAGTGTTACGTTCAGGCCACCAATGCTCAACGAGACTTAAAATTAGATGAACATTGTGGCTTAAATATCTAATACTATCTACATATTGAAACTCAAAGGAACGCACCAAAGCCTTTTGGGCCGTATTTAGCTCACATATATGGTAATTTCGCTGCTTCCGCCACTCTCCGCTCCCCCGGTTTCAAAATTTGGGATGAGCTTTATATAACTATAAATTAAATATATACATTATAATTACGTGAAGACAAAAAAATAACTAGCATACTTAAGATTTTAAAAATTACATGTCCACCAATTTTTTTTTACATATATGGTTTTCACGTTGCTGAATAATGATGCCAGTAGTCGGTCCACCAGGAATACGTCCGTCATTTTGGTTTGCCATCTAAAAAAATTACACAAAACTATAATTACCTACTAATATATATTTCTTACTAAACTATAACAAGATTTTCTAATCTAATAACTACAAAATTATTTCTAACTAAATAAGTACAAATTTAAAATTAACAATATTAATATTTTACCTTCTATGTTCTTCTTCGTTGTTTGTTGTAAATGTGAAAATATGAGAAATAGAAAGAAATTACTACTGTATGTAAATGAGAGGAGGGAAAAAGATTATGGCTGCTGTTATAGAACGGGTGAATGAGAGGAGAAAAGATGAATGTGTGTGTTGGAAGGGGAGGGAGGGAGAGAGAGAGAGAGAGAGAGAGTTTATAGATGTGGATAGAGGGGGTGTAACAACCTATTTTTTTTTAAATCTTTAAAATAAATTTTCTGGATTTTTTCGGTAATTTTTAATTAATTCTTAAAAAAGGTCCTTCTGGGATTAATATTTTTATGTATTAAACTAAGTATTAAAATATTACAAAAATATATTTTTGGGTGTATATTTAATTATTGGATGTTGTTTAATTTTTTTGGAATTTATTGGGCTCAAAAACTATTTTTATTTAGCTAAAAATGCCATTTTTGATTGAACCGGACTAAACCGGATTAAACCAGACTGAACCGGGCCCGAACAGAACCAAATAAACCCTATTGAACTGGACCAACCCTAATAGGTCGGATCGGATCCTACCCGACCCGACCCTACCCTACCCGACCCATTAACCAAAACTCCCCCACGATCCCCCGACCCCCTCCCCCCCACTCCGCCGGCACGACCCCCGACCCCCCCCACGATTTTCGGCCAACACCCCGCCTCCGGTGCACGACCCCGCCCACGAACCCCACGTTTCCCCCCTATCGCTCGGCCTCCCCTCTCTCTATAAAACCTCCCCCCTCGACCACCGCGGATCCTCACAACCACCGCCATCACCATCCTCCCCACCGACGAGCTGCCCCGCCGCGCCGCCTCCTATCGTGACAGCAGACTTTAGTGAGGTATCCCTCTTCTAGCTCGCGTATCTCCATGTGCATCGATCCAATTTCCGTTCTGTCGAATCATACGCGAAGACCTCATGACCGTCTCGAAACTCGTACAACTCGTTCGGGGTATCGCGTCCTGTGTCGGTCGTAAACCGCGACGCAAAAATAGAAAAATTAACCCTATTTCTGAAAATCAAAAATTGGTCCCGAACTCACAAGTTCACGGCCATTTTTCTCCCAACCTATGTATTATTATTGCTGAATTCTGCTTAAACAGTAATTTAGACCTTATAACCAAGATTGAAACCCTGTAATTATATTATTTTATGGTGCTGTATGTTATATTTTATTTTAGGGTGAAAATGACCAAAAAACTTGGTTATTTAATACCCAATTTTTTTCGGAACTGGGTGCGCTCAGCTAAACGAGGCAACTTGGTCGTATGCGAACTTTATCGAAAGGTGCACATCATCAATATGGACGTGTGGAATTTTGCAGAAGTTGATTTGGATGTACGTGCACACCGGAATGAACGCGTATCCGTCGACGACACCCCGTATCGGCCTTGTTCTAAAACTCGTTGTAACTTCGTGTGTGCTCGTCGTTTCGAAACTAAACTTGCGCCATTGGACTCGTAGCGATACGCTGGTCCTGTGACCCAAGTTTGGTTCGATTCTGAGAACGTTGACAAAATCTCGTATCGTGGGCCCCACGGCTCCACTTGACGGGCGATTTTGTGATCAGCTCATCGAAATCCAGTTCTGGATATTCCATTGGGTTCGTATCGTCGTTCTGGACTTGTAGACACTAAGTTTGACAAATTTGGAGAACCTTATCTCTGACATATTTTTCGGTGCGAAGCGGGCCACATGTGGATCCCGCTTTGACCAGAAACTGTCACTTTTGTCCCTATGTCCAAATTGGACTTATGGACAGGCAATTCTAGTTATTTCATATCTTCTGAACATGATGATAGTATTTATTTCAGCAACCGGAGGAGTACCTGCAGATCCCGCTGATACCAGAGCAGCAGTTGAAAACCAAATCCCAAGCAATTGTACCTTGCCAATCTTGCAGTATTTGCTACATAATGTTCTCTTATTTTAATTATATGATATAAATGTTCAACCTAGGACAATATGACATTACTTAACGTCCGAACAAGATTCGGGTGTCAACGCCGCACGCGGAGTTGTGTAACGTCACCTAGAGATTGATATCGCGACCCTATACATTTTCGTGCTTGCATTATCATGTACGTCATACCATAGGACACTTGACACTGTTCATGAAATAGAATCTTCCTGAGTTATTCATGGTGATTCTGTATAGATTACATGATACGTGACATATACTTTATACATATACTTGGCTATCATTATGACTCGCTGCATCAGTTAGAGGTCATGATCTTGCGTGTCATGGACATGAGACGTGTGATTACATTGGGTGATGAGAGACACACAGGCTACATGCTAATTATATATATAACCCTTATTATTGCGGTGCTCAAGACTTTACACCCGAGCTTGGCCCATTACGTGATATCACTGCTACCGGCTCCCCGACACAGAGCTTGTAGCGGTTTCAACCTGAGTTCTAGTGATGCTCTCATTTGCATAACACCTAACTGGTTACATAGTTTACCCTATTGATTCATTTATTATTGTACTGCATTTATTTTGGCTTGAGTTATTTTTGTACTTTGTTATGTCCCCTGATGACCTGGAATCCGGATTATGTCCCCAAGTTGTATAGCTGAGGAGATCTATCTCGAGATATACGGGACAGGAGCAGAAGCAGAAGCAGGAACAGTACCGATACCAGAGGACGAGGTGATCGTCGATGATTTCTCCTGAGTATTTGTCTTATTATACTCAGTTATTTCTATTGTTGACTCTTATTTCCTGTTTATTTAAATTGCTGTAACAAACTCATTATCGGGTTGTTCCCTGAGACTTTTTATGGAGATTTGTTGGATATATTTGATCTTGATTATTCTGACCTTATTTTGTGATTATCTGCTGTGGATGAGATTAGATTTATTTATGTGACCTGTATCGTAGACCTAATTATTGTTGTTTACAGCTTAAGTACACCCTAATGAGTCCATTAAATTGGATTTGCCCATTGGAGTGTGCTGCGTGGCCATTGCCACGTGTCTAGTCCCTCGATATTTTAGGACTGGAACGTGACAGGGAAAGATGGGGAGTCTTCGAGAATCCAAACACTGTCTCCAAGTAGTCGAGGTGCCTTTGAGGCCGCGGGCAGTCTCCAAGGAGGAAGGGGAGGTCAATGACGCATCAATAATTTTGACGTGGCCATCCATACTTGATAGAGAACGTCAAATTTTTTGATGTTTTAATCTGATACGTCAATAATGTTGACATGTCAAAAGTTTTGACGTCCTATTTCTTTGTTGATAATTTTTCTAGTCCTATTTCTTTCTTGATAATTTTTCTAATCTTATTTTCTTACGCACAAATATAGGCTTTGGACATTAGCCTGCTGTGATGTCCACCAAGAAAATGTCAACCTTCATACAATTATCAAATATTTTTGAATATATTAAAAGAACAATGCATGTTCATGTTCCTGGTTGTACATCACTCACATGACCCAACCAACAGATTTTTATTTATTTATTTATTTCGCCGACCACTGCAATTACTGATCAATTTATTTTAATATACTCAAGGAACCATGCATGTTCCTGGTTGTACATCACTCACCCAACCAACGAAATTTTTTTTTTTTCTTTTCCCGCCGACCACTGCAATGGCTGCATTTATCACCCTCTTTGGATCAACTATTAGGAATGCAGTGTGATCCGAATCTGAGTCAGGTTTGTGAGCTACGATATTAAATTGGATCCATATTTTTTTTTTTTTAAATATGAACCAATCTCAATTATCTACATATCATAATCTTATTTCCTATCCGATGTGATACTACTTCCTATATAGTTACCTTCAATATTAGGTCTAATCTGCTGCCTTCCTAGAAATGTTTGCCACTCAAACCACTTTATGGAGGATATCCGTCTCGAATCAATTAGAGACAGCCAAACCATTCATGTAACATTGTGTTTTGATACCACTTGTTTGGAGCTTGGTGTGATCTGAACCAAAAATATATTTATAACAAATCATAAATAAAATATATTTAAATTATATTTAAAATATTCTAATATAATTTAAATATTTATTATTATTTTTAATAATTTTTTTTTCATATATACAACATACGTGAATGTCACTAGTTATATTAAAGTAACTATTGTGCATGACTGACTATGCTTATTGCAACTTTCTTGTAATTTGGTCTTTGTTTGGTAACTATTAATTATATGTGGTAAGATTTTTTTTTTTCACTGTTTATTCATGGAGTGGAAATTCATACATACGGATGACAACCTAGAGTTCTACCAAGGAAATACAGATCAAAAGAAATTATTCAATGAGACGGACTCACCATGTGGCACCCAATAGTGTCATGAGACGTCATATTCTATTTTTTTTTTCTAATTTAATTTTAATGACATGTTATAATATAACAATAATGGTAAGTTTATTTCCAAAATGTTTACAACCTTCTTACAATTCTCTCTCTCCCACTGCTATGTGGGTCACATTGGTTCTATCTTTTCTTCTAATGAACGGCTGTTACGTGATATTTATGCCATATGACTACCATCCAGACAGCCATCAAGTCCTATCTTTTTTTTTTTATGGACAACCATAACGTGACGATTGTAAGAAGGTTGTACGCATTTGGTTGTAAGTCATAGCATAGCATAGCACATAATTTGAGACTCACTGTTACGTGATGAACTCGTCACACTGAATAATTTCTCACAGACCAAAAGCAAAAGCCGATCTTTAGGTCCATACCACGCCAGTTTTATTATATTTATCATTATTTATTATAGTGCCCCTAAGTCAACATTAGTCTTTGTCAAACAGAGATGACCAAGTCAAATTCCATAGTGGTGTGCCATTCTTCCTACCTCCCATTTATTATTATTATTTACTACTTGGGACTTGTATGCAGAAATCTGTTTATTATAATGCCATTCCTCTTTCCTTTCCTTTGTACTAAAAAGCTTAAAATACAAAAGGGAACAAATTTGGTATGACCCCTCCATTTTGCAATGCTTTGATTGAGGTCCCATTTCCAACTTTTAATTTCTTTCCAAACATTTTTAAATACCACCATATAATTTTGAATTTTGTACATACAGTATATGTAATCATACTAAACTGTTAGTAAAATACATATGGAACACGGAAAAATTGGATCCAACTTTTCTTTTGAAGTTAAAGTTGATTCAATTATACCGAATTCAACTGGCTCTTGTGGTCAGTGAAAGGAGGTATAACCTTTCTGGCTAGGCGGACGATCTCCGGATCAAATCGTGGGAGAGGTGTGGAACGGTGTGTTCAAATGGCATGCAATGCACAGTGTATAAAAGTTTCGTACGTATCGTTGGACATCTAAAAAAAAAAGTTGATTCACTTATTAAACACCCAAAGACTTTTCTTTAGCTTACATTACTTTATCCTATCAGTTCAATTAGGATGTGTCTCAATTTTGATGGCTCTCATTTATTTAATAATAAAAGTAATATACTTTTTTAAATAATCCAAAAAAATAAAATCCAAAGTTATAACTATACCATCCTATAACATTTCAACTCCCTCCAAATTTTGTTTTACAATTTATTTAATGGAAGCCCCCTCTCGCGAATATAACATATTATATTTATATATCACAAGTTAGGTTGTTTGTGAAAACTAAAATTTAGAAATTAAAGAAAATACCACTAAGGTTTCAAGTTTATTTAGTTTTTTTCTTCTTCACATTCTCCTTCCCCATCTCATATAAATAATTTTGGTCAATTTGAGATTGTATCACACAAATGACCACTAAACCAAAATTCCCTTAAGGCATATTGTTCATTCTTATGCTTTCCAAATGCTTTTGAGGTTGTAGATATTGTTCCAAATATGATTTTACATCAAAACACTTTGGATTTTTTTTATGAGTTTCGATTATGCAGAATTTGTTTGAAAACGTTGACCAAGGTACATTTCTTATCCAATGTCCCAATTTCTTCATATTTTTAGTATATTGATTGATTTCATGTTCAAATGTAGCATGTGTTGTACATTTGTGTCCAATGTATATGATAATGAAAGTAATTTTTGAAATATCTAATTATTAGTAAAATTGATGTATGAAATCCTATTTGATAGTAACATACATGTACAAAATCCTTAATTGTTAGTAAGATTTATGTTGATATGTTAAATAACTAATTTGTTTCCAAATCTTATGTCTAAACAAAATAACTTGTTTCTAATTCTTATGACTGAAAAAATTAAAATTAAAATTCATGTATAAGGCTATGTTTAGAACTCATTTTGGTGCATTTATTTTGAAATTGGGGTTTCCAATTCATGCAAAAAAGAGAGTTTATTTATGCACTTTGTTAAAGTATTAGTGGACTTTAGTCCCACATCGGATAGAATAATAGAGTGAGGAGCTAGCATCTCCTATATATGTCATGTCCCACTCCTAGAATACTGGGTAAATAGGAGGATTGACATGACCAATCGCACCTTGTAGAATATCGAAGTAAGCCGCAATGTATTAAGGTTGTCTATAAGACAAATGGGCGGATTCTAGCATGCTATGACGTCAGTCCTAAGGCCGACCATTCATAGTATCTCAATCCATTAACACAAGTTCAAGAGTATATCATATATGAAAGTAAAAATGTGTCCCAAATTATATACCACATATGATCATGAAGCTAATGAATACAAAATGCTGCACTAGCAGAGTATAATAATACATAATCAAATATAACAACCATGGTCTAATATATACATCATGTTGACCGTAGTCTCGTGACTTCGGCCGCAGTCCTACGAGTCCGAGACATTTTTCTGAAAATACGGTGGATCCTGGTTCTTCTCAGGGTAATCTGGCCATACAAAACAAGTGGGATCAGAACCCCAAGCAACAAGTACCATAAAGTAGCTCAAGGTGATAGACAAATCACATCACAACATACAACAGAAAAGAGACATAAAAGAAATGCAGACCGAAACTTGTACGGTACCAATATACTTATCTCAAAATATAACTGTAAGAATTGATAACAAAATGCTTATAAAAGGAAAGTAAGGCGACGAGCGGCAAGAGAGCATAGGAACTACTCTGGATCGGGACCACAACCCTTAAACCAAATAAGGACCAGGGTTGAAGACCTTCACCCAAGCAGAACTTAGCACCCTAACCACACGTCGAAAGAATGAAGTAAAAAGGCGAGCTTAACGAATAGACAAATATTTATTACATGACCAATCATGCCTATGACTTGCTATAATTAACTAACTAGGGTTATCACAAGCCTAGTTACTAACAAATGCATGCTTTGAAGAATATCGCTACCACCGACACTACAGTCAACCCGGATGACTAAGGGTATGCTTGTCGAGTAAATTTAAATGCACATTCAACATCACTACAACATAACTTGTTACTTTATCAAAAATAGAAATTAAACTTGTAAGCATAAACTTAAACTTGTGATCATAAACTTGCTTTATAAACATAAACTTGTATATAAACTTATCTCGTAGTGCCGTAGCACGCGTAAACTTGGTCAGTCATGGAGCCCTTGTCTAGCAGGGTAATTTTATGCTGTATTGGGCCCTTAGAGATCGGGGTAGCCGGTAGTGCAATATTTTTTTCCTCCCAATGATCTAGGTAATTCTTATCTTGTTTAATTATTACTAAATTATTTTGAGTTCTCGAGTCATGGACATTTGAGAACTCCCTAGAATGACGAGTCGCGAGTACGAGCTTTTTACGAGTTATCTTATTCGCGACATGCGATACATTGGGCAATACTCACACTCGATTGCCCGATGCCAAATACAATGGATTTCCATACACAAATATTTTTACGATGTTGTGAGAATTATGAACTCGTACATAAACTTGTCTCGTGATCTACATGCAAAACTTGTCTAGTAATACAAACTTGTATCGACATAAAAAAGCACATAACAATAATCACTAAAAGAAGTTATTAAGTGGATATTATTAAAAGGAACACAAAATGTGCACAAGAATTAATGGCCGCATGTGTCTACTTGCCGCATGGACTCACTTGCCGCATGCACCCACTGGCCGCATGCACCCAATTGCAGCATGGACTCACTAGCCGCATGCACCCAATTATCTCATGGACTCACTGGTCGCATGCACCCAATTGCTGCATGGACTCACTTGTCGCATGCTCATGGTTAAAGTCTACTCCTTAAGGCAAGTGCTGAGTGATGGGTCAATAAATGAAGTGTCAGTGAAGTGACATAAAGTGATAGATGTGACAGGCCGTAAAGTGTGTCAGAAAGAAAAGACAAAACCATATAAAGATGTGCAAGGGCGAAGCAGAGTTATGTGTCAAAAGATAAGAGGCGCATATTGCTAATGCCGCATAAGTCCGCTTGTCGCATGCTCAGATTGCCGCATAGATGCCCTTATTGGATTAACGAATTTTTTATTCGTTCATCGAGTGAATACACAAGGAGTTCAAGAACTTAGTTTCAGAATACTTTGTGTAATGAACAATCATGCATCCAACAAGAAGGACGCATGCTGTCAGTATGCGACAATGAGTTCAAGCCGCATAACCCTCTCGGGCCGCATAACGCTCTCTGCCGCATAGCGCTCTCTGTCGCATAGGTCGCTGGCCGCATGAAGACTTTGTCTTCTCCAACAGCAGGTTCAGCCATGGCTGAAAGCTCCAAAAACCAAAAATTAATTTTTTTCATAAAAACTTTATTTTAACTTTAAATCAAGTAAAACAAAATCTAAATTGCACTTGATAAAATGCTCTAACTTGAAGAATAACTAGTTTTCGAAAACACTAAGTTTTAGTAGATCAAAACCAAGAAAAACTTATGGAACCCATAAAAAATTCTAACTTAAAGCTCAGATCTACAAAAATTTGTTCATTAAAACCAAGAATACCAAGAACTAAAAATGATTAGGAACACATTGAGAACATTTTCCATCAAACAAATTTTTAAAAACAACTATATATAATAAATCCAAAAATTAAGATTTTATCATGGATTAAGATGTACTTGCCTAAGAGTCCAATGACCTCTTCCTAGATAGGTCCAGTGCTAGCTTTCGGCTAGGGGAGGTGCACAGGGGTGAAGGAGAAGGGAGCAAGGAAGAAAAAAAATAAAAATAAAGAAGAAGAAAGAGAGAAGAGAGAGAGAAAATGTAAACCCCCGATTTTTTCAAAAATATTAAACTTGGATTTTTTCACAATTTTCTGGAATTTTCTGGGAATTTTCTGTAATTAAAATCAGGGTTTTAATTATTAAATAATTTTTTATTGATAATAAATAATATTAAAATATTATGAAAATAATATTTTTGGGTGTAAAATGAAAAACTGGACTTAGGGTAATTTTTCTGGAATTTATTGGGCCCCGGACCTAATTTAAAATACCTAAAAACTATTATTATTAATTAATTAATTAATTAATTATTATTTTAGTTTTATTTATTTAATTAATTCCGGCCCAGCCCAAACCCAACCCAAAGCCCAACCCCAGCCCATTGGGCCGGCCCAGCCCGCTCGCCCTATCGGGTCGGGTCGGGTCCACCCGAACCCGACCCGCACCCGCAACCCGGCCTCCCCTCTCCCCTGACCCGGCCGCCCCCGCGTTCTCCGCCGCTGACTGATTCCTCCGTCGGATCCGCGCCGCCCGTCGCTCCGACCGGCCAGCGCCCACGACCCCGCTCTCTCCTCCGCCTTCTCCGCCTAACGCCCCCGCCTTCTCCCCTATTTAACCCTCGAGACCCGCCCCCTCCGGCCAGAACCTCCGCCCCCCGACCACCCTCGACGCCACCGGCCGACCCGCCTAGCCCTCTCCTCCTCCCTCCCAGTCGACGTCGTCGTATCTCCCCTCGGCGCCGTCCCCGACTCCCCGACTCCGATCCAGCCCGCAGCTCCTCGACCCGTCCCACCGCCCGGCGACGTCTCCTCAGTCCGCCTCCGCCAGCGAGAGCCGCCCGCTTCCGGCGACGCCGACCTCAGCGCCCCGACCGGCCGCCCGGCCAATCGCCTCCGGCGCGCCTCCGGCCGGCTCCCCGCCTGAGCTCCAGAACCCTAACCCTAATTTTTCCCTTGTGTCGGACACAGGACACAGTGTGTCGTGTCGGACACGATGAACCCCCGGTTTTCTGACCCTGTTCAGGTACGTGTATCTTTCTGCTCGTAACCCCGGTTTTAATTCCGTAAATTGCGTTGCGAAGCCGGTATGACCCTCTCGGTGCCCGGACAAACCGCTCGGGGCATCGCGTCCTGTGGTGATCGCACACCGCGATCCAAAAACAGGAAAAATAATGATCCGATTCACCTCGGAACTGGGTACGCCCCGCCAAACGGGATGACTTGGTCGCGTACAGTCTTCACAGATACGTGCGCGTCGTTGATACGGACATGTGGGATTTCGCGAAAGTCGATTCGGGTGTGCGTGCACACCGGGATCAACGCGTATCCGCGGACACCGCCCCGTATCCGCGGATACCGCCCCGTATTCGCCTTTCCTGAATCACGTCCTAACTTTCTGTACACACGTCGGATTGAAACAAAACTTGTGCCATCGGACTCGTAGCGATACGCTGGTCCTGTGACCCAAGTTTGGTTCGATTCTGAGAACGTTGACGAAATCGCGTGTCGTGGGCCCCACAGGTCCCGCTCGACGGGCGATTTTGTGATCGGCTTATCGGAATCCAATTCTGGAAGTTCCGTTGGGTTTGTATCATCGTTCCTGACCTGTTGACACTAAGTTTGATGAATTTGGAGACCTTTGACTCTGACACATTTTTCGGTGCAAAGCGGGCCCACATGCGGACCCCGTTTTGACCCGAAAGTGCCATTTTTGTCCTTGTCTCCAAATTGGACTCAAGGACAGACGTTTCTAGCTATTTGATATCTTCTGAGCATGATGGTAATATTTATTTCAGCATCCGGACACATTTTTAGAAATTTCCCGAGGATAGAACTCTAGTTGGGATCCAAACATCAGGCAAGTACCTGCACTTCAAGTTTATTCTTTATATTATGATAAATAGTTCCTTGCTCTACTAGAACCATTGGATGTTTACACGTAGTGTTAGAATATTGGATTTCATGTCTTGCTTTTCGTGTCGGGTGGGAGAATACTAGGAGGCATGTAGTTTACCCTTCTCCCTGTCGTGACTAATAGCTGTTGGTACACGACTGTACCATCAGCCGGATCTCGATTATTCCTGTCTGATAGCCGTCTATGACGGCCTGATTAGCCTTATAAGCCCCTACATGCCAACTATGTATTCTAAATACATAATTTTACACACATAGTTTCTTGTCTTGTTGCAGTTCCATTTTCTTGTCTCAATATATTCCTGTTTTACTCATGTCCCTGGTTTATAGCAATTAATCTTGTTTTACTTATATTCCTGATTTTTAGTGCTCAACCCTTAATTAATTTTACTACTTATTATGCATATATTATCATGATACTTAGTCAGTTCTTTTCTACTTGTCATAAATATTTAGTTTAATCTTTGTTGTGCATTTGGTACTTTGCTCCTTTCCTGACTGGATCCGTTGACATATTAGGCGATGATGAGGATGATGTCCCCACCTTTTATGGCCCATATGACGTAGCAGATGGTATATTTGAGGAGCCGGTTCCTACTCAGGAGACTACTTTTGAGGAGTAGTCAGCCAGTTAGCTAGTATTTTCTTTCAGCACAATACTCGGGTTTGTCCCCGATTTATCTTCTGGTTCTGTAATAAACTGTGGATTTGGTTGTCACAAATTAAATATTATGAAATCTTAGCATTCCTATTTCCTGTGATTATTCTTGCCTGTTTATTCTTGTGGATGAGATAGATTTTAAATTACCTGTGAGTATGATCTAGACAGCGTACTACCGCCGACACTGCGGCGTAGGCTTTACGTACCCACGTACTCGTGCCCGAATATCCGGGTGCGGGTCGTGATACATTTTTGTGGTGGCCCATGCAGGTCAACGACTAAATTGTTCGGTTTCAACTTAGGGACCGAACAGGCCTGCAATAAGAATAGGATAAGTTTAGGATCTCATCCACTTGCTTGAATCGTTCTTGACATCTATCTCGGATTTGAATTGATTCCTTGACTTGCATCCTGCCTTGATTCCTGTGCGCCTCTTATCATTTATTTTGGATGCAGAGTAAATGATCTATCAGCAAGCGACAAGGTTCCTACAAGATCACCACGAGATGTTCTACCAGCACTCGAACCGAGACCACCTTGGTACCACAAGCAGCACTCTCTCAGCTAGCCCAGCAACAGCAGAGGGCACCACGACAAGGACGCGGACCAGCTACGCGATGACCGTGGAGAACGCGAAGACTCTTGGAGTAGCTAATGCGCGTAAGTGATTTGTAGCTGCCGTTTCTAGCATTGTTTAGCTCGTGCCTATTGGTTCGTGACCTCAGCCCCAACCTAGTAATTTTTGAACTTGCTAATAACCTGGTGTGCTTTTATATTTGATAACTGTAGAGATTGTAGAGTCTTTTGTTATTGTGCTTATTGTGTATTGTTTTGTGAACTTAAATAATTTGTACCTCCTTTCATCATCATCTAGCGCACTTAATTTTGCTGTACTTGACTTATGCTGCTATTCTATAGCCTAGTTTTGCAAGCTTATCCTTCATTCAAGCTTGTTCATGACATATGTATTATTGGGTCGACACACTAATACAATTGTCTATTCAGAATCAGTGTATTACGGTCTGATCAACCTTAATACATTTTGGTTCACTCTTCGCACGACTACTTCACGTGGATTGAGATATATAGTTGACTAGTATACTTGTCCTCTAGATATGTCTGAGCATATCGTATCAGTTACATAACTGTACTAATACGAGCATGCGAACAAATAATTACCAGAATAGAATTTCAGTCCACAACTGCTTGACAAATTTCCATTTGAATTCTTTAAACGCCTTGATCCCGATACTTCTGTTCTATCACCTCACCCTTGAACTCTTTATTATTGATCTTCGTTTTCCCTTATTTCGGAAAGACGAAATCTCGTGCTTGGTATAAGTTTGATACACAAAGAATACTAGATATGTCTCATAGGCCGATCACATACTTGAGGATTTTCCTTTCGTAATTAAGGACATATCATATGTGATATGATCGGCGTTGAAGTTTCGAGGATTGAATGACATGAGTAAACATATTAAGGAATATTTTCTTAAGATATATAGCCTTATGTGATGAATGGATAAATTTTAAGTTGGGTAGCAGTGCATTGTAAACTCGAGATAAATTTCATTTAAATTATGACCGAGTAAGATTAGATTGGGAGAGGTTCAAGCCATTCTAATTTTAAAAAATTAGAGGATGAACATTGGTGGACTACATTTAAATTATTTTTCAATTTGATGATTTGAATTAAGAATTAAAATTTGATGGTTGGACTACCTAGTTGGAATATTGAGGATGTGAATGGAATTTAAAAAGTTGAAACATACAATTGTGAATGGGAATACTATTGGACTCGAATCACTTCTAGAGGAAACTATGATAGTTAGAATCGTGAGGCAAATTTATAAGCGTGTGCAAATCTTGAAGATGTTATATGGATTTAATTTAAAATTTGCCTGTGGGTGATTTGAGGAAGTAAGAAGTAATAACCGTAGGTTGAATTTTGATTGGAACAGTAGTCATCTTAACCTTGAAGTGATTGCAGTGGATATGATTATAATTTTAATTATCGCAAGGAGATTACGATTGACTTGCCTTATGTACATGAAGGATTAACAAATTATGGCTTAATTTCGAGGACGAAATTTTTATAAATTGGGTAGATTGTAAACCCCTGATTTTTTTAAAAATATTAAACTTGGATTTTTTTCACAATTTTCTGGAATTTTCTGTAATTAAAATCAGGGTTTTAATTATTAAATAATTTTTTATTGATAATAAATAATATTAAAATATTATGAAAATAATATTTTTGGGTGTAAAATGAAAAACTGGACTTAGGGTAATTTTTCTGGAATTTATTGGGCCCCGGACCTAATTTAAAATACCTAAAAACTATTATTATTTATTTATTTATTTATTTATTTATTATTTTAGTTTTATTTATTTAATTAATTTCGGCCCAGCCCAAACCCGGCCCAAAGCCCAACCCCAGCCCATTGGGCCGGCCCAGCCCGCTCGCCCTATCGGGTCGGGTCGGGTCCACCCGAACCCGACCCGCAACCAGGCCTCCCCTCTCCCCTGACCCGGCCGCCCCCACGTTCTCCGCCGCTGACCGATTCCTCCGCCGGATCCGCGCCGCCCGCCGCTCCGACCGGCCAGCGCCCACGACCCCGCTCTCTCCTCCGCCTTCTCCGCCTAACGCCACCGCCTCCTCCCCTATTTAACCCTCGAGACCTGCCCCCTCCGGCCAGAACCTCCCCTCCCCGACCACCCTCGACGCCACCGGCCGACCCGCCTAGCCCTCTCCTCCTCCCTCCCAGTCGACGCCGCCGCAGCTCCCCTCGGCGCCGTCCCTGACTCCCCGACCCCGATCTAGCCTGCAGCTCCTCGACCTGTCCCACCGCCCGGCGACGTCTCCTCAGTCCGCCTCCTCCAGCGAGAGCCGCCCGCTTCCGGCAACGCCGACCTCAGCGCCCCGCCCGGCCGCCCGGCCAGTCCCCTCCGGCGCGCCTCCGGCCGGCTCCCCGCCTGAGCTCCAGAACCCTAACCCTAATTTTTCCTTTGTGTCGGACACAGGGACACAGGACACAGTGTCCTGTGTCGTGTCGGATACGGTGAACCCCCGGTTTTCTGACCCTGTTCAGGTACGTGTATCTTTCTGCTCGTAACCCCATTTTCAATTCTGTAAATTGCGTTGCGAAGCCGGTATGACCCTCTCGGTGCCCGGATAAACCGCTTAGGGCATCGGGTCCTGTGGTGATCGCACACCGCGATCCAAAAACAGGAAAAACAATGACCCGATTCACCCCGAAACTGGGTACGCACCGCCAAACGGGACGAATTGGTCGCGCATGATCTTCACAGATACGTGCGCGTCATTGATACGGACGTGTGGGATTTCGCAGAAGTCGATTCGGGTGTGCGTGCATACCGGGATCAACGCGTATCCGCGGATACCGCCCCGTATCCGCCTTTCCTGAATCACGTCCTAACTTTCTGTACACACGTCGGATTGAAACAAAACTTGTGCCATCGGACTCGTAGCGATACGCTGGTCCTGTGACCCAAGTTTGGTTCGATTCTGAGAACGTTGACGAAATTGCGTGTCGTGGGCCCCACAGGTCCCGCTCGACGGGCGATTTTGTGATCGGCTCATCGAAATCCAATTCTGGAAGTTCCGTTGGGTTCGTATCATCGTTCCTGACCTGTTGACACTAAGTTTGATGAATTTGGAGACCTTTGACCCTGATACGTTTTTCGGTGCAAAGCGGGCCCACATGCGGACCCCGTTTTGATCCGAAAGTGCCGTTTTTGCCCTTGTCTCCAAATTGGACTCAAAGACAGACGTTTCTAGCTATTTGATATCTTCTGAGCATGATGGTAATATTTATTTCAGCATCCGGACACATTTCTGGAAATTTCCCGAGGATAGAACTCTAGTTGGGATCCAAACATCAGGCAAGTACCTGCACTTCAAGTTTATTCTTTATATTATGATAAATAGTTCCTTGCTCTACTAGAACCATTGGATGTTTACACGTAGTGTTAGAATATTGGATTTCATGTCTTGCTTTTCGTGTCGGGTGGGAGAATACTAGGAGGCATGTAGTTTACCCTTCCCCCTGTCGTGACTAATAGCTGTTGGTACACGACTGTACCATCAGCCGGATCTCGATTATTCCTGTCTGATAGCCGTCTATAACGGCCTGATTAGCCTTATAAGCCCCTACATGCCAACTATGTATTCTAAATACACAATTTCACACACATAGTTTCTTGTCTTGTTGCAGTTCCATTTTCTTGTCTCAATATATTCCTGTTTTACTCATGTCCCTGGTTTATAGCAATTAATCATGTTTTACTTATATTCCTGATTTTTAGTGCTCAACCCTTAATTAATTTTACTACTTATTATGCATATCTTATCATGATACTTAGTCAGTTCTTTTCTACTTGTCACAAATATTTAGTTTAATCTTTATTGTGCATTTGGTACTTTGCTCCTTTCCTGACTGGATCCGTTGACATATTAGGCAATGATGAGGACGATGCCCCCACCTTTTATGGCCCATATGATGTAGCAGATGGTACATTTGAGGAGCCGGTTCCTACTTAGGAGACTACTTTTGAGTAGTCAGCCAGTTAGCTAGTATTTTCTTTCAGCACAATACTCGGGTTTGTCCCCGATTTATCTTCTGGTTCTGTAATAAACTGTGGATTTGGTTGTCACAAATTAAATATTATGAAATCTTAGCATTCCTATTTCCTGTGATTATCCTTGCCTGTTTATTCTTGTGGATGAGATAGATTTTAAATTACCTGTGAGTATGATCTAGACAGCGTACTACCGCCGACACTGCGGCGTAGGCTGGACGTACCCACATACTCGTGCCCGAATATCCGGGTGCGGGTCATGACAGAAAAGCTCATATATATACTAAGAGGAGAGAAAAAATAGTTTATTCATGGGTTCAGTCAAATGAACCGAACCAAGTGTCCATTCTATATGCGGATCGTAAATCGGGTCTATGACAATGTCAATGGGTATTCTCGGGTAGTCGCTCTCAACAACAGGAAAAATAATAATTAATAAAATGACAGGAACTAATATGAAAAATACAAAAAGTATACATTATCAGAAAAAATTAAAGAAATTCAAAAAATACTAAATCTGGAATTGGGTGTGATATCTCTACCGTCCTTAGAAAAACTTCGTCCTCGAAATTTCACCAAGGCTAGTCGAGCTGGAACACACGAGAAAGCTCAAGAAATTACATCAAAAATCAAATGATTATACTAAGTAAGTAACTAAAAATAAAAGATAATTGTAGAAAGTAAATAATGAATGAATGCACAGAAGCAACACACAGGAAAATAGAGACATATGGATACATATACTCCTGAGTCAGTCAATTAGGAACTCGTTCTCGCTTGCCTATGCTGACTCACAAAAATGGACAAGAGCCAAGCCTTGAGGTAAGTCGGTACCAACGATCTTATCAAGGACATGACTCTGATCCATGACGTACCTTCTCAGTCGATTCATATGATAGACATCACGCGCCACGAGATACGAGGGCGAAAGAGTAGGACAAAAACTTGCCTTTGCTCAACGAAAGGATCAAAATGACTATCGTATTTCGAATGCGTCGGAACACGAGATCGTTCGACAAAAATCCAAAAAAAAGACAAGCTAAAGAGAGCTCGAAAACCTTATCCATAATTGTAGCACCTTCGGCTATCAACTTCTCTAGGTTTCCAAATGTTTTATTAGGCCAACATCTAGGGGCTATGGCTCTAACTTGTTGCTGGTTCTGTCTTGCTAGTTGGGCTTGCTGGACTTGCGCATACTGCGCAGGATGTTGCTGCTGGAACTGTTGAGTCTGTGTTGGAAGAGGATGCTGGACAAGTGGTCGAACTGCTAATGCTGGTCCTCGCAGGCCTTCAATCGCTACCCGAGGCGGAGCTAGTAACTGTCGGACTGAAGAAGTCTCTGGGTACAAAAGCGGGCACGAACCAATCATGTTGTCAGATATCCCATATCTGAGACACTGGCCATTGGTCCTCCTACACTGATCTCTGGTATGCCCTAGCTTACCGCAGTGGCTGCATCCTGCTGATAAAGACTGCCTGGTTGTATTGAGGTTATTATGGAGGTTGGAGGTACTGGCGGGTGAGGAGTTCTGACTACTGGTGCTGGGGATGATGATTGAATATTGATGCCTCTTATGGATGAGTGTGACCTTTTCTGGCCTCCGGTCCTTGCTACTAATCTCTGGCCGGCGAGTTCTTGGGACATAGTTGCCCTGAGTACTGCATTGTAGGTGGTATAATTATGACCCACCTTAAACTGCTGAAGCTCAAGATGTAATCCTTGATCAAATCTCTTGGCTCGGTCCTCTTCGGAAGCTACCATATGGAGAGCAAATCGGCTGCGTCAGCAAAACTCGGCCGCATACTGGTCGACCGATCTTGTGTTCTGGCGGAGGTTGATGAACTATTGCTGGAGCTGGAACTTGGCAGTGGTATGAAAATACTTCTCCTGAAAACGCTCCTTGAACGTCCTCCAGTTGATGGGCTTTGAAAGCGCCATTTCTTGTGCTACCCACCAATCTCGGGCAAGATCTGACAGTTTTAGCTTTACTTCTGCTACCTTCTCATCATATAGGGTCTTAGTTGCATCCAGGATGGCCTCAAAGTCCTGGAGCCAAGAATCTGCTGAAATTGTATCTTTTGTGCAGAGAAACTTGGTTGGACGCATGCGACTAACATTGGTCGTCGAGTTGTGAGTATAACGCCCGCTATTCTCGAGTGTTACTCTAACTCCCTGGTAAAGAGTAGTGTTGGTCTTTTCTTTCTCTTGCTGAAACTGCTGCAGAGTTGGACCACTTATTGCTGGAGCTGGAGTTGTTGTTGATATTATTGTTGTTGTTGTATTATCATCATGGCTTGGATTGCGAGCCTGCCTGTCCTGGTTGTACTAGTAGAACTGGCTGTATTGTCTGGGCTAGCTGGGCTAGCATGAACGGTGGGACAGGCTGAATTGGCCATCCGGACAAGACTGGTGGAGCTGATTGTGCTGGTTGGGTATGCGTGACTTGCGGAGACGGCTAATGAAAAGCTATTGACGCTTGCCCTTGGTTCAATATCGGAATCTGGCCCTGGCTTACTGGATCTGCTGGAGTTATCGGTACAACAGAACCCTCGAAAGGAGGAGCATATGGGGTGTCTCTGAAGCCTAATGACACAAGGATATCAACAAGGGATGGGAATAGAATAATCATGTCAAGCAAGTTTGAAGTTCAAGGAGAGCGAGAAGTACATGTTACAAGTGGAGTTCAATAAAAAAAAAGAGGATTGAGATTCTAACAAGGTGAGTCCTCCCACAAGTCTGAAAAATAGACCTGCATAGGCCACCACAAAAACCTTGTCACGCCCCACTCCCAGAATACTGGATAAATACGAGGACTGACATGGCTAACCGCACCTTGCATAATACCGAAGTAAGCTATAAAATCCCTAATTCTGAAAACTGTATTAATTTTATTATTAATTAATTATTTATTTTATTTTGTAGTTATGAGCTAAATAGAGAAAATAGATTTAGTTCATTTATTGCCATATAAATTGTGCGTCCAAGGAAACTTGGGTGCAATGACGATGTCGTCGTATCATGTTTTATTTATGTGTATTTTTGGACCTACTTTATAAGACCACCCCAGTATTATGGAGCATCATTAGGTTCATTGGCCATGACACAATTATTATACGAGTTGTGAGTCTCATATAGATCACGGACTGCTTGACAGGTCTGGCCTCCTGTACGCATGGGCCGTGCGTTAGGGATGACTGATGATAGAAACTTTGTATGCTAGTAGACCTGGCAGTTATTTAGAGGTTTTATTATGTCATGGATGTGGCATGCTTAGAGCATGGGATGGAGAGAACAACAAGTAAGACATTTGGGCTCCTTTGCACTTTCCTTTTTATGTAACCCGTACGCTCCATCGGAGATACGCGGTCGTGATGACCCCTATACTACTTGGCGGCCTCTGTCGTTCAAAAGACGACATGCTTTGTAGGCCCCTGATTCTCCGAGAGAATCATGCCAATCCCACTATATGGCCAGATAGCCCACTTGGTAGAAAGTTATTCTCAAACTGCATTCACTTAGACGGTTAGGCGACCAATTGGATATTTATTTTTCAGTACTTATTGGCATGTTATTATGTATCTTGTAACATCCCTCTGAGGACCTGGTCCCTTTCCAAATATGGACGAGCAGGAGTATCCGCAGGAGTACGGTCCTGGACCTGACGCTACTTACCAGACTGAGGAGGTCTTACCTTCGGAGTATCTATAATTTATTACCACTGTTTAGAGATCCTTGTTACTACTTCAGTATAGTCATTTTATAGTGGATTTGTTTTCACCCGACTATCAGACTTGATACTCATCTTGATATTCAGATATTATTCAGCTCTTTATTCCTACTTATTATTTGTACTGTGGATGAGATATAGATTGTGTGTGACTTGTTGTGACAGTATATTACCACTGGTGGATTAGATATTCATGTACAGCTTACGTGTGTATATGGTTTCCATATATTGGAGTTCGTATACATACGACTGGGCATGTTACGTATTCCTAGTCCTATGTATTTTGGGACTAGGACGTGACATATTTTTGGTGGTGGTCCATGTAGGTCAAGAATATATTGTCTCGATTACGTAACTGTACCGAACAAGCCTGCATATAGGAATAGAGTATAAGGATCTCATCCACGCTTGACTAGAACCTCATTCTTCCTTTCAAACTATCCTATATTTGGATAATAAAGTTTACGCCAAAGATCCTTTACCCTGTGACCAGACCCTTTACCCTTGTTGGCGTAAAAGCCAAATGACTGTTGTTGGCGTAAAAGCCAAATGACTGTCAGGTTGGCATAAAAGCCAAATGACTGCCTAGTTGGCGTAAAAGCCAAATAACTGTCTTGTTGGCGTAAAAAGCCAAACTATGAAGAAGATTGCCTCCTTTACGCTGCGAATTATGATAACTGCTACCCACATTCAATCTGTGTATGACACGTATCCCTTTATAAGATCATGGCATGCAAGCCACGTAGGTAACTGCCCCTGCGTAAACTTGATGATTCATGAATAATAGATAACCAGCGTAAACTATAAGGATGGTGATATAAGTGTACTTTGTCACAGCCTTAGCTTCCCAGTCATGACCAATTAGAACAAATCTTGTGCATTAAATGCAGAGATATGCCTCGAGCCCTGTACAGAAACAGCTTTTTGACGTAGCGGCTAATTTTGTCTTATCTTGAGTGTAAAACTCATTTCTGTCGATTTTGTCTTATCTTGAGCGTAAAAAATTATTTCTGTCCATGTAGAATAGGCAGCGTATTCAGAAGACTCCATTTTCTTCCTTTTGAATGCGTAAAAATGACTTGTATAAAATATGTTACTAAACGACAACCTGGGTCTCTGTGCAAAATCATTATCATAGCCGTCTTCTCGATCATCGTGCAGTACTTTTGTCAGATGTTAGGTTCACTGATTTGTCTAACAAATTCATCCGAGGAATACGAAGAGTTTCTCGTACAAACTTTACGCTACAACGTATTTCAGACTTTACGCAGGAGATCTTTTACGAGCAGAATTTTTATGCAGACTTTACGCCGGAAGAATAGCAACCTTTTACGCAGACTTTACGCCGGAAGAATAACAACCTTTTACGCGCAGATTTTACGCAGACTTTATGCAGGAAACTTTTACGCAGACTTTTACCCAGACAGCTTTGAAGCCATGTTTTACGCCGACAGTTTTTGATCTCTGCTTTACGCGGATAGTTCTGAAGCCATATTTTACGCCGACAGTTTTGAATCTCTACTTTACGCGGACAGCTCTGAAGTCTTACTTTACGCCAAACTTCCTTGAATCTCTGTTTTACGCTGACTACTTTGAACCTATGTTTTATGCGGACAGCTCTGAAACCATATTTTACGCCGACAATTTTGAATCTCTGTTTTACGCGTGCAATTCCCCAGCATATTTCATACTTCTACATTCTATTTGATGCTTGCATCCTGTTTGATTCCTGTACTTCGTCTAATTGTTGTGTACATCACCTGCAGAGAGATAAATATGTAGAATGGATGTACTATCGCCGATGGCGACACAACTCTTGGAGTCAATGGTCAGACTCAAGGAGGGACCTCAACAATCCTTAGACTTCCGGGACCAGATGGACAGATTTACAATCCAGTTCCATCTGATCTTCCTGTTCCACCTAATGGGAACCTTCCAGTCTCATCGACACCGCAGGATGGCCAGGCACAACTGTTCTAATTCTTCCAGATGATAATGCAGGAACAGCGACAACATGCCCCACCCTAGCTGCAGAGCAGAGGTAGCAAGCAGCAGAACAGAGACAAGAGTTCCTAGCAGCTCTTGAGAGGATGGCTGCACAGACTACTGTACCAGCTCAAGCACTAGCTCCAGTACCTTGAGGTAGAGTTGGTTCAGTAAAGGACTTTGTACAGATGGTTCCGAGGCCATACAAAGGCATTGAGAGCCCAGAGGAAACTACCAACTGGATCACTCACACTCGGAAGTTATTAGAGGCATCACAGCTACCTGCAGACCTATGGATGACAGGTGTAAGGACGCTTCTAGATGGTAATGCTCATCACTGGTGGGAATCCATGGAGCGCCAGTTGGGTATATACCAGACTTGGGAGCCCTGATACCAGATGACTTGGCTAAGGCTAAGAGGTTTCATCGCGGACTGACTCAGGAGCTCCAACATTATACAAGCTCACAGTCCCGGATCTCTTATGTCGAGTTACTAACAGAAGCCAGATTGCAAGAAACCATCAACCGAGGAAAAGGAGGTCAGCTGAGGACACAACAAGGACCCGCAAGGATACAACAAGGACCAACAAGAACACAATAAGGAGGACCTATCAGACGTCCTTTAGCTCAGCAACAGTAGTACCATCACAGAGCAGGACCGTACCAGATCCCAGAGAAGCCCCACTGCCATTATTGTGGGAAACGCGGACATATTATGAGGGACTGTCGAACTCGCTTACGACAATGTATGAGATGTGGTTTCGGACAGCATATGATAAAAGACTGTCCTATGCAACAAGCATTGACACTTCCACCGCCAGCACAGAGGCTAGCGCTTCCAGCACCGAAGCCAGCTCAGCAAATGATGAGACCAAGAGCACCTCGACCTCCAGCAGCAGGAAGATTTCAACGAGGACCACCGCTACCTGCACAGGAGGATCAATTCACAAGGACCAGACAGGGACAACCACAGAGGAACGGACAAGCTTTTGTAATGGAAATAGATGACATGAATCAGAAGATTGATGTCATAGCAGGTATCACTCTTGCTTTTACTTTTTCTGCTGTGACATTGTTTGATACGGGAGCCACACACTCATTCATATCATCTAATTTTATTACCAAACACAACATTGCCTCCACACCTTTATCTAGTTATGTTAGAATTCTTACCGGAGGAGGAGTTGTACCTGTTAGTAGAATTTGTAGATCGTGTCCTATTGTGATACGTGGCATAGAGATGAATACCCGACTCTTAGTCCTTCCTATGCCAACTTTTGATATTGTGCTGGGAATGGACTGGCTGAGCAAGTACCATGCTTTCTTCGATTGCTTTAAAGGAAACATTCTTTTTAAAGTACCAGACCAGCCTGAACTTGAGTTTGCACGAGGATCCACAGAAATCCTTGATGGTATGCAGCTCGCAATGGACGATGTTATCTATCATCCCATTATTTCAGAATTCTATGACGTCTTTCCAGAAGAATTGCCAGGACTACCCCCAGATAGAGACGTAGAATTCTCAATTGAATTGACACCGGGAGAAGCACCCATAACATCACATATTTATAGACTGGCGAAGTAGGAGATGGATGAACTGAAGACCCAGTTGAAAGAACTAGAAGAAAAAGGTTTCATCCGACCAAGTGCATCACCCTGGGGAGCACCAGTGTTGTTTGTACCAAAGAAGGATGGGTCAGTGCGTATGTGCATTGACTATAGAGCCTTGAATGCAGTGACAGTGAAGAATAAATATCCATTGCCACGCATTGATGACCTATTTGATCAGCTTAGTGGAGCCAAGATGTTCTCAAAAATAGATTTGAGATCGGAATATCACCAGGTGAAGGTACAAAAGGAGGATATTTCGAAGACCGCATTCCGGACAAGATATGGGCACTACGAGTTTCTGGTCATGCCATTTGGATTGACCAATGCTTCAGCTATCTTTATGGACTTAATGAATCGAGTCTTCCATCAGTATTTGGACCAGTTCGTGGTCGTCTTCATAGATGATGTACTTCTCTATTCAAAGAGCCACGAAGAGCACGAGAAGCACCTGCGGATTATTCTAGAGACCTTGAGGAGAGAGTAGTTGTATGCAAAGCTTAGTAAATATGAGTTCTTCTTGGACAGAGTCTCATTTTTTGGACATGTTGTTACAGGAGATGGTATTTCTGTTGATCCAGAAAAGATCTCGGTAGTCGAGACATGGCCTGTTCCTAAATCAGCAGCGGAGGTGAGAAGTTTCCTTGGACTTGTGGGATATTACCGAAGATTCGTGGAAAACTTCTCAAGGATAGCAACACCTATGATTCGGTTGACTTGCAAAGATCAAGAGTTCATATGGACCAACGAGTGTCAAGCCGCTTTCGAGGAATTAAAGAAGCGACTGACTACAGCACCAGTATTAACTATTCCATCAGGATCAGGAGGCTATGTGATCTACAGTGACGCATCAGGAAAAGGCTTGGGATGCATATTGATGCGGCATGGCAAGGTGATTGCATATGCATCTAGACAGTTATGAGTACATGAGAAGAATTATCCAACTCATGACTTGGAACTTGCAGCCGTTGTATTTGCTCTGAAGATATGGAGACATTACTTATATGGGGAACGAGTGAAAATCTATACAGACCACAAAAGCCTCAAGTACGTCTTCACGCAGAAGGAGTTAAATATGAGGCAACGTCGATGGCTCGAATTGATGAAAGATTTCGAGATAGAGCTACATTATCACCCAGGCAAGGCTAACATTGTAGCAGACGCGTTAAGTCGGAAGCCAGCAGCTTATTTCTTGACAACACAGAGGGAATTATTGAAGGACTTGCAAGGTCTTGGCATTGAAGTGATATTACCCAGAGTAGATAGGACCCTAGCCAACTTGCAAGTGCAATCATCACTAGTAGAAAGAATCAAGGCAGCATTTTCTACAGACGCCAGGTTCAAAAGATTAAAAGAAAGGACAGAGGCCGAAGAGCAGACCGGACTGCACATTCATAATGATGGGACATTACGATGTGGTGATCGTCTTTATGTTCCAAATAGAGAAATTCGACAGGAGCTGATGGCAGAAGCTCATAGTTCGATATATTCTATTCATCCTGGAGGCACCAAAATGTATCGTGATTTACGACCGCACTTTTGGTGGCATGGAATAAAAAGAGAGATAGTTCGCTTTGTAGCTAAATGTTTGGTATGTCAGCAAGTAAAGGCGGAGCACCAGAGAATAGCAGTGTTATTGCAACCACTTCCGATTCCAGAGTAGAAGTGGGAGCACATCACTATGGACTTCGTCACGGGTTTTTCCAAGAGTCCAAGTGGAAGAGATGCAGTATGGGTAATAGTGGACCGACTCACCAAGTCAGCCCATTTCTTGCCTTTTAGAGTTGGCCAATCTATAGAAGTTTTGGCCGACTTATATATGAGGCAGATCGTGAGATTTTATGGCATACCAGTCAGCATTGTATCAGACAGGAATTTACGCTTTATATTACACTTTTGGAGGAGCATACAAGAGAGTCTTGGAACTCGTCTGAAGTTCAGTACATCTTATCACCCGCAGACAGATGGGCAGTCAGAGCGTACTATTCAGACATTGGAAGATATATTGAGGGCTTGTATGTTAGACTTTGGAGGATCATGGGAGGACCAGCTACACCTTGTGGAGTTTTCTTACAATAATAGCTATCAGGCAAGCATCCAGATGGCTCCGTTTGAAGCATTGTCTGGAAGGAAGTGTAGGTCTCCTCTGTGTTGGAGTGACGTGGGAGAACATCAGATTCTGGGACCAGAATTAGTGGTCAACACTGTTGAGGCAGTTAAGAAGATACAAGGACACTTGCGAGCAGCGCAAGACAGGCAGAAACAATGGACAGACCTTCATCGTCGTCCCTTGGAGTTTAAAGAGGTCAATCATATCTTTTTAAGGATATCACCTACCAGAGGCACAATTCGATTCGGAGGGTACGGCAAGTTGAGTCCAAGGTATATTGGACCATTTGACGTGCTAGAGATAGTGGAAGAAGTGGCATATCGACTTGCGCTACCACCTTTACTTGAGGGAGTACATGACGTATTCCATGTGTCGCAGCTCAGACGATATGTGGCAGACAGCAGTCATGTTCTCGACCATTCAGAGATCACCATTGGGCCGAGCTTGTCATATCAAGAGCAACCTGTGGAAATTCTCGATCGTCGAGAGAAATTATTGAGGAACCAGTCTATTCCCTTGGTCCGCGTGGCATGGAAGCATGACGCACCAGGAGAATCTACTTGGGAGCGCGATGACGATATGCGCAAATATTTTTTGAACCTATTCGTTGACCAAGGTATGAAATTACTTTGTTAATTTATACCTTATACCATCCTTGACTTTCTACCGTGACTTAGTTTTAATTTGGTCACGCCCCAGTCCCAAATTATCGAGGGACTAGACACGTGGCAATGGCCAGCAGCATACACCGATGGACAAACCCAATTTAATGGATCCATCGGGACATACTTAAGCTGTATTACAACAATCAGGGTTTACTAATCTCATCTACAGAATAAATATAGCAATATTAACAAAAAGAAAAAAAATATCATCCGGTCAAAATAAAATAAAATCGGGGAACAACCCGATATTAAGTCTGTTACAATTGTTCACTTAAACAAGAATTTAAAAGAGTTTAATTGCCATTTAAAACTGAGCATAGAAGAAGCAGATGTTCAGGAGAAATCCTCAGCGATCACCTCGTCCTCAGGTTCTGGTACTGCTTCGAGAAGTGCCCATGTCCGGTATACCTCGGGGTAGATCTCGTCTGCTAATCCATGGGACATAATCCGGATCCAGGTCCTCAGGGGACATAGCAAGGTATAAAATAACTCATGCCAAAATAAATGCAGTGCAGCAATAAATGAAGCAATAGGGTAAATAAATAACCAGCTAAGTGATATGCAAGTGAGAGTTTTAATCATACTCGGGCTGAGACTACTATAGGATCAGTGTCGGAGAAACCTATAGCAGTATTCTCTCGAAGGGCCAAAACTTGCGCCAAAGCTCTGTATCAGAGACTAAGACACCTCCAGATGACAGTATTTATAATATAATCAGTCTTTGATATGGTAATACTCTCCCCACCCAATGTAATCTCACGTCACAGTTTACGATGTACATGTTATGCAAGATCAAAACTAATGCAACAAGTCAGGATAAAATCTAAGCATGTAAAGAAGTATATGTCATAAACCTGTATCCTATAAAGAATCACCTTGAATATTTCAGTAAGATTCTGTCTCATGATTCGTGTCAGGTGTCCTGGGTATAATGTACTTGATATGGCAAGTACGAGAATATAAATATCACGATATCCATCTCTAGGTGACGTTACACAACTCCGCGTACGGTGTTGGCACCCGACTATAATCGGACGCTAAGTAAGTCACACGATCCTAGGTTAAGTATGTATAACAGATAAATAAGACAAGGAATTATGTAGCAAAAACTGCAGGATTTGGCAAGGTACACTTGCCTGGGGTTCTGTCTCCAACTGTAGCTCTGACCTCAGCAGGATTTGCAGGCAGTTCTCCGGTTGTTGAAATAGATATCACCATCAGATCCAGAAAATATTAAATAGCTAGAAATGCCTATCCTTGAGTCTAATTTGGACACAGGGGCAAAATGATATTTTCAGGTCCAAGCGGGGTCCACATGTGGGCCGCTTTGCACCAAAAAATGTGCTAAAACAAAAGGTCTCCAAATATCTCAAACTTAGTGTCAGCAGGTCCAAAACGATGATACGAACCCAACAGAACTTCCAGAATTGGATTTCGATGAGCCGGTCACAAAATCGCCCGTCAAGTGGAGTCGTGGGGCCCACGATACGCGATTTTGTCAATGTTCTCAGAATCGAACCAAACTTGGGTCACAGGACCAGCGTATTGCTACGAGTCCGATGGCGCAAGTTTCGTTTCGATTTGACATGTGTACACAAAGTTACGATGAGATTCAGAACAGGCGGATACATGGCGTTGTCGGCGGATACGCGTTGATTCTGGTGTGCACGCACATCCAAATTAACTTCTGTGAAATCCTGTACGTCCGTATCAACGGCGCGCACGTTTCGGTGAAGACTGCACGTGACCAAGTCGTCCCGTTTGGCGGGGCGCACTCAGTTCCGGGGTGAAATAGGGCGTTGGTTTTCATGTTTTTGGATTGCGGTTTGCGATCACCACAAGACGCGACGCACCGAGCGGGTTGCGCGGGTATCGAGAGGGTCATGCAGGGTTCGCGTCATAATAAATGGGACAGAAAATGGAGCAACAAGGAGAGAGAACGGGTTACCTGAACAAGGCTCCATGAACCGAGGATTTTACGTGTCCGCGAGTCGACACGAGATACTGCGACACGATACAGTGCACAGCTCAGCCTAGGGTTAGGGTTTGTTGCTCGAGTCGCCGAAGCTGGCCGGAGGAGGGGGGAGCAGGCTCGCCGGGGCTGGCTGGGTGGGGGCGGAGCGGCTCGGTGCTCGGGGTGGCATCGCCGGAGGCAGCGGGGCTGCTGCTGCTGCTGCAGTTGGGCTCGGGTGCTGGCCGGAGCTGCTGCGGGAGGGAGAACGGCACGGCGGAGGCGGCAGCGCTGGAGGGTGGAGCGGGCTCGGGAAGGGTCGTCGGGGAAGACAACGGCAGGGCGGAGCTAGGGCAGCGGGGGTTGTCGGGGAAGAAGCGGGGCGGAGGAGGAGGGGTTTAAATAGGGAGAAAAGGGAGGGGAAGCAGTGGCCGGCGTCGGTTACGGGAGTCGACGAGGCGGCGGGTGCGGGGGAGCCGGAGCGGCTGGGAGGCGAGCGGGCGGCGGCGTCGGTTGCAGGAAGCCGGAGCGGCGGCGGGTGCGGGGCTGAGCGGCTGGGGAAGGAGAGGGGTTTCGGTGGCGGGCCGGGTCCGGTGGGGTCGGGCGGCGGATCCGGCCCGATCCGCTAAGCATTAAGCGGGTTTGGGTATGCGGGTTCGGGTCGGCGGGTTAGACCCGGATCCGACCCGCTAGGGTTTGGTTCGGTTTAGCTAAACCGGTCTAGGTTGGTTCGGGTTGGTTTGGTTCATTTGAACCGGGTTTAATTCTAGGTTTCTTTTGGTTTAATTATTAATTAGTTTTTAGGGCTTTAAAAAATGCTTCCGGGGTCCAATAAATTTCCGGAAAATTACCCTATGTCTAATTTTTTATTTTACACTAGAAAATATTATTTCCATAATATTTTAATATTAATTAATATCATTTAAATTCAAAATACCTTAGTTTTATTTAGAGAAAATTCCAAAAAAATTATAAAAAAATTGTGAAAAATCTATTTTAAAAATTCTGAAAAATCAGGGGGTTTATAATCTATCCCCCTTAAGAGGATTGCATCCTCGCAATCAAAGAATAACCGGTCAACAAAGATGACACGGTTGCAAGCTTTGTTCGAAGCACATCACGATTAAGAAAAGTCAAGGTTGAGGGTTTAAAACACATTGGGAAAATCATTTTCCTAAGCAATGAAAGTTATAAAATTTCCAGAAGAAAGAAAATCTAGAAAATTACAGTTTTTAGAAAACCAGGTTTATCATTTATAAAAGCATACTAGGTTATCACTTATTAAAAACATATTAGGTTAACAATAATTAGCAAATTAAAACTATCAGGTCAAGGCTAAGGTTACGAACCAGCAAGCACGAACTATAGCAAATCTAGAAGCAGAAAACTACAAAAACTTATGCGCATTAGCTACTCCATGATTATGTGCGTCTCCCAAAGTCATTGCGAAAGCTTGTTCGCGTCCTTGAGGTGGATTCCTCTGTTGCTGCTGGACCTGCTGGAGGAGTACGGCCTGGGATATCAAAGGTGGCCTCGGCTGATTCTCTCTTGGAGATAGTGGTATGACTCCTTCAACTTCCGTTTGCGGTGCTTCCAAAGCTGGACAGGCTGGCCTCGGTACTGGTAACGCTTGTTGGTTAACCGTTGATGCTTCTCCTCTGTGCATCGTGCAACTTCTGGCTAAATGGTTACTGGATCCGTAAATCAAGCATAGTCCCAACTTGCGTCTGCACTCACTCTCAATATGGCCTACCTTGCCACAATAGTAACAAGTAGGAAGGAATGAGGCTCTGGATGCTGCTCTCGGTGGATTCTTCTGGGGTCGCGTTGCAGCTCTTTCCTGCTGTGCTTGGTCTGGTGCTAATGCATACGGCCGCTTCTGGCTGGACTCTATCCTTGTGATGCACTCCATAGGTCGTGCTGCAGCAAGAATGTCCTCGTCTAAGGTAGTTGCATTTGAGCTGATTAACTTCCGTAACTCCGAGCTAAATCTGTCGATGAACTTCTCCGCTTGGTTTTGCTGAGCTTCTTGATGAACCTTCTGATGGGCTTGCATCATCGCGTAGAATATTTAAAACATTTGTTGTTCGTCCATAGCCTGCCCTTATGGAAATACGATAGGCATCGGTGGAGCAAACTGCATCGTTGGTGGAACATCATCTTCCTGGATTCTCGAGGCATGCTGACTTGCTTGACTGTATTGTTGAGCTGATTGACCTTCATCAACTGGTGTCACTTCATCTTCGTGGGTAACCACAACACCTTGTGGTGCTGCTGGATGAGTCTCGTCGCTGGCTTGTGGATCCATAATTCTGCAACCAAAATAAACTATAAGAAGCGCACAAGAATCAAAGCAGGATGCAAGTCAAGAATTTTATCCGAATCTGATATAGATATCAAGAACGTTTCAAGCAAGTGGATGAGATCCTAAAAACTTATCCTATTCTTATTGCAGGACTGTTCGGTCCCTAAGTTAAAACCGAATAATTTAGTCGTTGACCTGCATGGGCCACCACAAAAACTATGTCACGCCCCAGTCCCAAATTATCGAGGGACTAGATACGTGGCAATGGCCAGCAACATACACCGATGGACAAATCCAATTTAATGGATCCATCGGGGCACACTTAAGCTGTATTACAACAATCAGGGTTTACTAATCTCATCCACAGAATAAATATAGCAATATCAACAAAAGGAAAAAAATATCATACGGTCACAATAAAATAAAATCGGGGAACAACCCGATATTAAGTATGTTACAATTGTTCACTTAAACAAGAATTTAAAAGAGTTTAATTACCATTTAAAATTGAGCATAGAAGAAGCAGATGTTCAGGAGAAATCCTTAGCGATCACCTCGTCCTCAGGTTCTGGTACTGCTCCGAGAAGTGCTCCTGTCCCGTATACCTCGGGGTAGATCTCGTCTGCTAATCCTGGGAACATAATCCGGATCCAGGTCCTCAGGGGACATAGCAAGGTACAAAATAACTCATGCCAAAATAAATACAGTGCAGCAATAAATGAAGCAATAGGGTAAATAAATAACCAGCTAAGTGATATGCAAGTGAGAGTTTTAATCATACTCGGGCTGAGACTACTATAGGATCAGTGTCGGAGAAACCTATAGCAGTATTCTCTCGAAGGGCCAAAACTTGCGCCAAAGCTCTGTATCAGAGACTAAGACACCTCCAGATGAAAGTATTTATAATATAATCAGCCTTTGATATGGTAAAACTCTCCCAACCCAATGTAATCTTACGTCACAGTTCACGATGTACATGTTACGCAAGATCAAAACTAATGCAACAAGTCAGGATAAAATCTAAGCATGTAAAGAAGTATATATCATAAACCTGTATCCTATACAAAATCACCTTGAATATTTCAGGAAGATTCTGTCTCATGATTTGTGTCAGGTGTCCTGGGTATAATGTACTTGATATGGCAAGTACGAGAATGTAAATGTCACGATATCCATCTCTAGGTGACGTTACACAACTCCGCGTACGGTGTTGGCACCCGACTATAATCGGACGCTAAGTAAGTCACACGGTCCTAGGTTAAGTATGTGTAATAGATAAATAAGACAAGGAATTATGTAGCAAAAACTGCAGGATTTGGCAAGGTACACTTGCCTGGGGTTCTGTCTCCAACTGTAGCTCTGACCTCAGCGGAATTTGCAGGCAGTTCTCCGGTTGCTGAAATAGATATCACTATCAGATCCAGAAAATATCAAATAGCTAGAAACGCCTATCCTTGAGTCCAATTTGGACACAGGGGCAAAATAATATTTTCAGGTCCAAGCGGGGTCCACATGTGAGCCACTTTGCACCAAAAAATATGCCAGAACCAAAGTTCTCCAAATCTCTCAAACTTAGTGTCAACAGGTCCAGAATAATGATACGAACCCAACAGAACTTCCAGAATTGGATTCCGATGAGCCGGTCACAAAATCGTCCGTCAAGTGGAGCCGTGGGGCCCACGATACGCGATTTTGTCAACGTTCTCAGAATCGAACCAAACTTGGGTCACAGGACCAGCATATTGCTACGAGTCCGATGGCGTAAGTTTCGTTTTGATCCGACATGTGTACACAAAGTTACGATGAAATTCAGAACAGGCAGATACATGGCGTTGTCGACGGATACGCGTTGATTCCGGTGTGCACGCACATCCAAATCAACTTCTGCGAAATCCTGCACGTCCGTATCCACGGCGCGCACGTTTCGGTAAAGACCGCACGCGACCAAGTCGTCCCGTTTGGCGGAGCGCACTCAGTTTCGGGGTAAAATAGGGATTTGGTTTTTCTGTTTTTGGATCGCGGTTTGCGATCACCACAGGACGCGACGCACCGAGCGGGTTACACGGGCATCGAGAGGGTCACGCAGAGTTCGCGTCATAATAGATGGGACAGAAAATGGAGCAACGAGGAGAGAGAATGGGTTACCTGAACAAGGCTCCATGAACCGAGGATTTTACGTGTCCGCAAGTCGACACGAGACACTGCGACACGATACAGTGCACTGCTCAGCCTAGGGTTAGGGTTTGTTGCTCGAGTCGCTGGAGCTGGCCGGAGGAGGGCAGAGCGGGCTCGCCGGGGCTGGCTGGCTGGAGGCGGAGCGGCTCGGCGCTCGGGGTGGCATCGCCGGAGGCGGCGGGGCCCCTGCTGCTGCTGCTGGGCTCGGGTGCTGGCCGGAGCTGTTGCGGGAGGGAGAACGACAAGGCGGAGGCGGCAGCGCTGGAGGGCGGAGCGGGCTCGGGAAGGGTCGTCGGGGAAGACGACGGCAGGGAGGAGCTAGGGCAGCGGGGGTCGTCGGGGAAGAAGCGGGGCGGAGGAGGAGGGGTTTAAATAGGGAGAAAAGGGAGGGGAAGCGGTGGCCGGCGTCGGTTACGGGAGTCGACGAGGCGGCGGGTGCGGGGGAGCTGGAGCGGCTGGGAGGCGAGCGGGTGGAGGCGGCGGTTGCAGGAAGCTGGAGCGGCGGCGGGTGCGGGGCTGAGCGGCTGGGGAAGGAGAGGGGTTTCGGTGGCGGGCCGGGTCGGGTCGGGCGGCGGATCCGGCCCGATCCGCTAAGCATTAAGCGGGTTTGGGTATGCGGGTTCGGGTCGGCGGGTTAGACCCGGATCCGACCCGCTAGAGTTTGGTTCAGTTTAGCTAAACCGGTCTAGGTTGGTTCGGGTTGGTTTGGTTCAATTGAACTGGATTTAATTCTTGGTTTATTTTGGTTTAATTATTAATTAGTTTTTAGGGCTATAAAAAATGCTTTCGTGGTCCAATAAATTCCCGGAAAATTATCCTATGTATAATTTTTTATTTTACACCAGAAAATATTATTTCCATAATATTTTAATATTAATTAACATCATTTAAAAATTATTTAAATTCAAAATACCTTAGTTTTATTTAGAGAAAAATTCCGAAAAAATTACAAAAAAAATGTAAAAATCTATTTTAAAAATTCTGAAAAATCAGGGGCTTTACAAATTTCAAGGACAAAATTTTTATAAGTTGGGTAGAATGTAAAACCCTTAATTCTGAAAACCATATTAATTTTATTATTAATTATTTAATTTATTTAGTAGTTATGAGCTAAATAGAGAAAATATATATTTTTTAATTTTTATTTGAGGTGTTTGTGCATTTAGGAGATTTATGGAGCCACTATAATTTTTTTCTAAATTATTCCATGCATGAGACCCTTTGGACAGTTGCTAGCTTAATGGTGTGCACCAATATAATTTTTAGAATTTTTTATGTATATATATATATATATATATATATATATATATATATATATATATATATATATATATATATATATATATATATATATATAATTAGAAAAGAAATTTCTATTGGATCTCAAACCGAAATTCAAACCCTCTATCCTAAACCCACTACTCGTTTAACCCCTACCCGGACCCGTTAGGAGAAAAAAATATCAACAGTAGCAGTAGCAAAAACCAACTTTTCTTTTCCTTCTCCGCGCGTGTGAGACGACTCATTCCACCGCCTCTTTAACTCTATTATTACTAAACTCTCCTCAACCGAAACCCAAAGAAAGAAAGAAACAGTAGCAACAATGGTTTTTGAAACCACTAAACTAAATTACCCCCACTGCCTCTTTATCTCTATATATATTACAAACTCTCCCAAAACCCTAATCCCACTTCTTCCACCAAACTTAATACCGTTTTGAACGCTTGCACTATACAGAATTCTTGCCCGGCAAGTATACCTTGCCATCGTACTATTATTTACATTCCATATGATGCCTGCATAATTTATTGCTGCTTATTTAGTTTATTTATTGCCATATAAATTGTGCGTCCAAGGAAACTTGGATGCAACAACGATTTCGTCGTATCATGTTTTATTTATGTGTATTTTTGGACCTATTTTATGAGACCATCCCAGTATTATGGAGCATCATTAGGTTCATTGGCCATGACACAGTTGTTACACGAGTTGTGAGTCTCATATAGATCACGGACTACGTGACAGGTCTGGCCTCTTGTACGCGTGGGCCGTGCATTAGGGATGACTGCTGATAGAAACTTTGTATGCTAGTAGATCTGGCAGTTATTTAGAGGTTTTATCGTATCATAGATGTGGCATGCTTAGAGAATGGGATGGGGAGAACAACAAGTAAGACATTTGGGTTCCTTTGCACTTTCTTTTTTATGTAACCCGTACGCTCCACCGAAGATACGCGGTCGTGACCCCTATACTACTTGGCGGCCTCTGTCGTTCAAAAGACGACATACTTTATAGGCCCCTGATTCTCCGAGAGAATCATGCCAATCTTACTATATGGCCAGATAGCCCACTTGGTGGAAAGTTGTTCTCAAACTGCATTCACTTAGACGGTTAGGCGACCCCTTGGATGTTTACTTTTCAGTACTTATTGGCATGTTATTATGTATCTCGTTACGTCCCTCTGAGGATCTGGTCCCTTTTCAGATATGGACGAGCAGGAGTATCCGCAGGAGTATGGTCCTGAACCTGACGCTACTTACCAGACTGATGAGGTCTTACCTTCGGAGTATCTGTGATTTATTACCACTGTTTAGAGATCCTTGTTACTACTTCAGTATAGTCGTTTTGTAGTAGATTTGTTTCTACCCGACTATCAGACTTGATACTCATCTTGATATTCAGATATTATTCAGCTCTTTATTCCTACTTATTATTTGTGCTGTGGATGAGATATAGATTGTGTGTGACTTATTGTGACAGTATATTACCACTGGTGGATTGGATATTCATGTACAGCGTACGTGTGTATATGGTTTCCATATATTAGAGTTCGTATACATACGGCTGGGCGTGTTACGTATTCCTAGTCCTACGTATTTTGGGACTGGGGCGTGACATAAGCCGCAATGTGTTAAGGTTTTCTATAAGACTGTAAGACTCTGTCTCACAGTATCTGTATCAGAACATGGATACGTATTTTATACTTCATGTTTTATTTTTCTGGATTTTGCGGGATTTTAAAACTTGGAAATTAAAACTTTGCTTCCTGACCGGTATACCAACGGTATACTGCATGATAGATATTTGTTTCACTTTTCAGATATTTTTGAGATATTTTTAAGAATTTCTCTATAAATAGTACTTGATTTTATTTTATTTCTTATTTCTCTTTCTCTCTCTCTTCTCTCTACCCCTTTTAGTCTTGAGCGTGGAGCTTGGTCTTAAGACCTGGAGTACGATTTCTGAACCCCTTCGTGGTGGTAGAGTAGAAGGTTGAGGCTATGAGCTCGCTATTGGCAAGTACATCTTGCCGATTCTATGAACTATTTTATTTTCTGTTATTTTCTTTTTTGGATCTTTGATGGTTGTTTTTTTATATTAGACTTGCTTTACTATTATTGTTCATCTCGTAATTTCTAACATTTTGACCTCTCGATTTTGATTTCTGGTAGAACCTTGTTCCGTCCCATTTTGGTAACTCGGTAATAGAGAACGGTACCGGAGTTATGACTGTGAGATTTAGTTCATACTGTGATATGAGACTTATCACTAGACTTGACTCCATGTTAGACTTTGTTTTGGTAATTTTTGGGGTTTGATTTGGGCCCTGGAATCAGATTTGACTTTGGCCTAATTTTCCTCAAAAACTGGCACACCGACGGTATACTACAGTATACCGACGATATACTGATTTTGACTGACTTGAATTTTTGGATATTTTGAGTGAACCCTTATCGGCATACCGACGATATACTACAGTATACCGACGGTATACCGATCATTGCCGACATTGTTAACCGACTTCAGGATATTTAACTTGGCCGATATACCGACGATATACTAGAGTATACCGATGGTATACATATTTGTTGGAATCCAGAACTTGCTATATTTTTCGTATCTCTGGACCGGTACACCGACGATATACTAGAGTATACCAACGATATACTAATCGTGTTCTCTTTTGCATGTGATTCTTTTCTTGTGCTCCTTGATTTCTTGTACCTGGCTTTCTTGTATTCATTGCTTGCATGTCTATTTATGCTATGATTGTCTCGACACAATATTTTGTATAGTTAGGGGCCTTCCACCCTATATACACCTTCTTAGTACATGTTTTTGATAGATATCCCGATGACTAGACTTTGTATTAGTAGAGGATGATTACACTCTATGTACACTTAATACGACCATGCATTTATATTAGTAGAGGATGATTACACTCTATGTACACTTGATACGACCAGGCATTTATAGTATTAGAGGATGATTACACTCTATGTACACTTGATACGACCAGGCATTTGTATTAGTAGAGGATGATTACACTCTATGTATACTTGACTCGACCAGACATTTGTATTAGTAGAGGATGTTTACACTCTATGTACACTTGATACGACCAGACATTTGTATTAGTAGAGGATGATTACACTTGATACTCAAAGTACACTTGATACGACAAGGCATTTGTATTAGTAGAGGATGATTAAACTCTATGTACACTTGATACGACCATGCATTTGTATTAATAGAGGATATTTACACTCTATGTACACTTGACTCGACAAGACATCTGTATTAGTAGGGGACGATTATATACTATGCACATTTGACCATTGACCATTAGACAGTGACTAGTAGCAGCATTCTTATGTTCTCTGTTCGTGGCATTTTCTGTTATGGCTTGAGTTGTGCACCTTAGCTCTGTGTTTTTACCTGTATAGTTGTGGTTGGTCTGTTTGTACATTTTTTCCTTCTTCTCCTTGGCATGTTTCGGTTTATTTGACGTGTTTTATCTATCCAGTTATATTCATGTTTATATAGGGCTCATTATATTCCTAGTAGTTATGTGTTATTTAGTTATTGTCCTTCTTTTCTCGGAATAAGTGCAGTAGTAGCACACAAGTCTTGACCCACATTTATTTATTCACGTTGCTTAGTGCATTATAGCTCTATGTTGTTTTGCTGGTTTTAGTTTATAGATTGGCTTCCTTTGTGGTACTTGCTATTTGGGGGTCTGACTTCACTGGTTTTGTTTGGCCAGATCCGGTAGCAGAGTCCGAGGATCTTACTTTCCTTCCCACGGATGGTGACTACCCAAAGCACCAGACAGCCTGAGTAATTTTTCTTCTACCCTCACTAGATTTTGTACTTTATATTCTTTTGAGGCATTTAGCTACCGAGCACGTGTTAGCTCGTATTTCAGACTTGATATTATGCCTACGGATAATGACATGATTAGTGTATTCTAGACCATGGCTAGTGTTGATCATGTATGACTTATACTCTACTAGTTCTTAATTTTTTATTACTAATTTTATGATCATCTATGTATATTTTATTTGGGATTTTTTACTATTTTGCTCCAAATGATCTTATTTTTTGCTTATTGTTTATCTGCTTGTGATTGAGACACCTAGGACCATTTGACCTAGGCTTGATTGATGGATTATAGTATTAACCCCAATGTTTCACAGCTTCACCGTATATACGGAGCATCGGTGTTCTCTAAGTATACGTAGCTGGCCGTTGCCATTATTCGCTCTCCAGTATTCTGGTTCTGGGGCGTAACAAAGACAAATGGACGGACTCTAGCAAGCTATGATGTCAGTCCTAAGGCCGACCATTCCTAGTATCTCAATCCATCAACACAAGCACAAGAGTATATCATATATAAAAATAAAAATGTATCCCAAATTACATATCATATATGATCATGAAGCTAGTGAATACAAAATACTGCACTAGCAGAGTATAATAATACATGATCAAATATACCAGTCATGGCCTAATATATACATCATGTTGACCGTAGTCTCAAAAATATAAGGAGCTAACTCTGCCCCTTGCTAAACACCATAAAATAAAGTAATCAAAATGAGAGGTGGAGGAAGAAACCCACTCGCGAACTTCGGCCGCTGTCCTACGAGTGCAAGCTATTTTGCTGGAAATACGGTGGATCCTGGTTCTTCTCAGGGTAATCTGGCCATACAAAACCAGTGGGATCAGAAACCCAAGCAACAAGTACCACAAATGAGCTCAAGGTGATAGACAAAATACATCACAACATACAACAGAAAAGAGACATAAAATAAATGCATATCGAGACTTGTACGGTACAAATGTACTTGTCTTAAAATATAACTGTAAGAACTGATAACAAAATGCTTATAAAAGGAAAGTACGGCGATGAGCGAAAAGAGAGCATAGGAACTACTCTGGATAGGGACCATAACCCTTAAACCAAACAAGAACCGGGGTTACAGACCTTCACCCGAGCAGAACTTGGCACCCTAACCATGCGCCAAAAGAATCAAGTAAAAAGGCGAGCTTAACGAATAGACAAACATTTATTGCACGGTCAATCATGCCTACGACTTGCTATAATTAACTAACTAGGGTTATCACAAACCTAGTTACTAACAAATGCATGCTTTGAAGAATATTGCTACCATCGGAACTGCAGTCAACCCGGATGGCCAAGGATACGCTTGTCGAGTAAACTTAAATGCACATTCAATATCGCTACAACATAACTTGTTACTTTTTCAGAAAAAAAAATTGAACTTGTTAGCATAAACTTAAACTTGTGATCATAAACTTGCTTTATAAACATAAACTTGTATATAAACGTGTCTCGTAGTGCCGTAGCATGCGTAAACTTGGTCAGTCATGGAGCCCTTGCTTAGCAGGGTGATTCCATACTGCATGGGGCCTTTAGAGATCGGGGTAGCCGGTAGCGCAATATTCTTCCATCCCAATGATTTAGGTAATTCTTATCTTGTTTAATCATTACTAAATTATTTTGATTTCTCGAGTCGTGGACACTTGAGAACTCCGTAGAATGACGAGTCGTGAGTACGAGCTTTTCTCGAGTTATCGTATTCGCGATACGCGATACATTGGGTAATACTCACACTCGATTGTCCGATGCCAAATACAATGGATTTCCATACACAAACATTTTCACGGTGTTGTGAGAATTGTGAACTCGTACATAAACTTGTCTCGTGATCTACATGCAAAACTTTTCTAGTAATATAAACTTGTATCAACATAAGAAAGCATACAAAAATAATCACTAAAAGGAGTTATTAAATAAAAATTATTAAAAGGAACACAAAATGTGCACAAAAATTTTTGGCCGCATGCACCCACTGGCCGTATGGACTCACTTGCCGCATGCACCCACTGGCCATATGCACTTACTTTCTGCATGCACTCACTGGCCACATGCTCCCAATTGCCGTATGGACTTACTGGCCGCATGGACCCAATTGCCGCTTGTACTCACTGGCCGCATAGACCCAATTGCCGCATGGACTCACTTGCCGCATGCTCAGGGTTAAAGTCTACTCCTTGGGGCAAGTGCTGAGTAATGGGGCAATAAATGAAGTGTGAGTGAAGTAACATAAAGTGATGGATGTGACAGGCCGTAAAGTTTGTCAGAAAGAAAAGACAAAACCATAGAAAGATGTACAAGGGCGAAGCAGAGTTATGCGTCAAAAGAGAAGAGGCGCATAGTACCAATGCCGGATAAGTCTGCTTGTCGCATACTCAGATTGCCGCATAGATGCCCCTCTTGGACTAAGCGAATTTTTTATTCGTTCAGCGATTGAATACACAAGGAGTTCAAGGGCTTAGCTCCAGAACACTTTGTGTAATGAATAGTCATGCATCCAACAAAATGGACGCATGCTGTCAGTATGCGACAAGGAGTTCAGGCCGCATTACCCTCTCGGGCCGCATAGTGCTCTCTGCAACATAGGTCGCTGGCCGCATGAATACTTTGTCTTCTCCAATAGCAGGTTCAATCATGGCCGAAAGCTCCAAAAACTAAAAATTTGTTTTCTTCATAAAACTTTATTTTAACTCCAAATCAAGTGAAACAAAAGCCAAATTGAAATTAATGAAATACTCTAACATGAAGAACAACTAGTTTTCGAAAATACTAAGTTTTAACAGATCAAAACCAAGAAAACCTCATAGAATCCATAAAAATCCTAACTTAAAGCTCAGATATACAAAAATCTGTTCATCAAAACCAAAAATACCAAGAACTAGAAATGATTAGGAACACATGGAGAACCTTTTCCATCAAACAATTTTTTTAAAAATAATTATATATGACAAATTCCAAAATCTAAGTTTTATCATGGAGCAAGATGTACTTGCCTAAGAGTCCAACGATCTCTTCCTAGCTAGGTCCAGTGCTAGAGTTCGGCTAGGAGAGGTGCACGGGGGTGAGGGAGAATGGAGCAAGGAAGAAGGAAATAAAAATGAAGAAGAAGAAGAAAAAAGAGAGAGGAGAGAGAAAAGCTCATATATATACTAAGAGGAGAGAAAAAATGGTCTAGTCATGGGTTCAATCAAATAAACCGAACCAAGTGTCCATTCTACATGCGGATCCTAAATCGGGTCTATGGCAATACCAATGTGTATTCTACTGTTCTCGGATAGTCTCTCTCAACAACAGAAAAAAATAATAATAAATGAAATGACAAGAACCAACATAAGAAATACAGCAGGAATACATTGTCAGGAAAAATTAAATCCTAAAAATTTAATAAATTCAAAATCTGAAATCGGATGTGACAATATATATGTACTCCTTTATTGATAATGAATCATTTAATTTATTTCTTTCTACATGGTATCAGAGCCAAAACTCTGAATCCTTTCTCCACATAAAAAATTACTTTCTCTACCCCCCTCTCACTCTACACCCCCACCCCCGCCCACCTCCCCCATCTCGAGCGAAAGCCCCTCGCCTCCCTTTGCCAGAGTGGATGCCCCCTGCAGCCGACCTCGTCCTTATCGTACGCCGACGTAGGCGAGTTGTTTGTTGGGTCGTGGATAATCAGAGAGGAACTCTTTTGTGATCCTCTGATTTCGATCTCAACGTGGGTTATGAGATTAGAGAGCATACTCAGAGGATAGACATTGGCTTGTATGAACCTCTGAATATCGACGAGGGTATCAGGAGTTAACAGAGAGCAGACATGGGTTTGCATGAATCTCTGTTCCTGACCTAGTATCCACATCAGGATCTAACAGAAAGTAACCTGGGTTGCTTCTCTGTCCTGGCTTGTGCGATCCACCTTCACTCTCTTCTTTCTTTGCATAAGCTGATTCTGGCAACGTTGATCGCGCATTGGCAGAGTTGATGTAATTATCGGATCGGGACTATCAAACGATATTCGAATCGAGAACATTTTAGGATGACGAACACTGAGGTGAATAACAGTGCTACTAACACCAGTGTCGAAAATACAGTGGTGGGGGCATTGGGCACTGGCACGACTGTTTTATCGGTTTGACTTATCAATAGACGGTTAGATGGACCAGATGGTTACTCGACATGGCACAAAAAGGTCAAAAAGATGCTTCGAAGAATACGATTGTCAAAATATCTGACTTACAACCCCCAACAGTGAGTGATCCCACATACGAGCAGTGATAGACTGATGACAGTCGATAGTTCACACAGTTGATGAATTCGATGGAACCATCAATGGAGGACATAGTTCAGAATATAGACTCGGTGAAGAAGTTATGGGAGGTCCTTGCAACAGCGTTTGATGGTAAACACGATTTGTCTCGCATCTATGACTCGATCGTTGGTGTCTAACGAGCTGATCAAAGAGAAAAGTCACATACAGACCATTTTTGTGCCTTCAAGGCACTAACTGATAAGGTGGATCGCGTTCTACCCTTGACGATAGATATTAATGAGGCAAAACTCAACATCATGGAATATCTTGCCTTCCTTCTTCCTGATGCAGACTCTGCACGTTCTCAGATCATTGCGGGAGTTGATATTTTGTCTATGATGGAAGCCCACTTCCGTGTCCTACGAGCAGCAAAAATTATTGAGACTTCTTCGGGTGATGCCCCTGCTAATCAGTATATCCTGGGTACTGCTCGTAGTAGATTCCATGGAGGTCATGTGGTCGACGTGGTGGCCGAAATGCTGACCGTGATGGTGGACAAGACAACGACGATCGCGATGACGGAAGATCGTGCACATTCTTCAAATATGGTCAACAGGGCCATTTCTAGTGGCAGTGTCCTAAAGCTCATGCTGCCAATATTTTATCAGATAATACTGATTGGATATTCGTACAGATGACGACAGAGGCCTATGCCGAATTTGCTAATTTTAAGCTCAGAGTCGTATTGAAGTCTCTATATCTGGATTCACAGCTGGGTACTTAGCAGTGTGTGTGATCAAGTCAAAGTAGTAGGTGATCGACTCGGGTGCATCTGACCACATGACAGGTGATGCAGGTATGTTGTGTGATTATATATCTGTCGGTCGTGTATCAGATATTACTACTGCAAATGGCAGTTCCCTGAGGGTTCGTGGAAAAGGAAATACCTCATAGATTCAATAGGGCAAGGCCCCCATACATCAGAGTGCACTAGCTCAAAAGGACCAACCTCACCCATGGGCCCAGTGGTAAAGTTACTTTGTGATGAAGGGGTAATGATGACCAATCTGGACCAGTATCATCGAATGGTTAGAAAACTCAACTACTTGGTGGTCATTACTCGTCCAAATATTTTTTTTGTCGTAAGTATCACAAGTAGATTTATGGCTTCTCCATGAGTTTCGTATTGGCAGAAAAAGAAAATTGGATGGAGCATCAGGGACATACTCGTCTAGAAAGTCTTACATATGCAGACTAGGGTGCATGTCCTATGGATAGACGGTCTACATCCGGCTATTCAATTTTTATTGATGGTAATTTAGTATCATGTTAGAACAAGAAGCAGAGTGTAGTCTCGCGATCAAGTTCAGAAGTGGAGTACCGAGCTATTGCTCATGGCACAACTGAGGTGTTATATCTACAACATCTTCTGAAGGAGCTGGAAGAAGAAGAAGAAGGATCTGATGCTGCAGATATGTGGTGTGACAATCAGTCAGCTATCCATATTGCCACCAATTCTGTATTTTATGAAAGGATAAAATATATTGAGATTGACTGCCACTTTATCCGTAATGAATATCAAAATGGATTAGTAAAATTTTGATGAATATAAAAATAGATTAATAAAATTTTACCATGTGAGGATCGGCGATCAGGTAACTAACATTTTCACGAAGTCTCTTTTAGGCCATCGGGTTCAGTTTCTTTGTAATAAGCTGGACATAATTGACATCTATGCTCTAGCTTGAGGGAGTGTGTTAAAGTATTAGTGGACTTTAGTCCCACATCGGATAGAATAATAGAGAGATGAGCTAGCCTCTTATATATATATGTACTCCTTTATTGATAATGAATCATTCAATCCATTCCTTTCTACACACTTATTATGATAGATTTTTTATAAAATAATTAAAAAATCATCAATGTAGGTTAATATTTTATCATGCCTCTACTATAATTTGAGATCACACATGGTGGCTACTTCATATTGACTCTAGTAAAACTTTATGTGGTGGAGAAATGTATCACAAGTAGGTTGATACTATCTGTTTTCTTCGAATGAGTTCTCGACTTTTATGAGAGATCAAATTATAATATGATTGTGATGATACTAAGGTCTACTATTTGATGCCTATTGTCAAGTACATTGCCATAACATGCTTAGAAAATACTCTGTAATGTATAAGATCAAGCCCTATCTTGATAATGGGTGGGATATTGACATTGCAAAATATCTTAGATTTGGTACAAAGAGAAGGGTGAAGAAGATTGCAGTTAGAAGACCCACACAAGTTTCTAGACAACTAATGCTGATAGTTCAGTACCAAATGCTAATGCTTTTGAGTCTAATCATAGTGAGGGTTCCATACAATTTGGTGACCTAGATAAGGACTACATTAGTGATAATGACTTGTCATACTTGTACAATGAATGAACAATTGCAGTTCTTGAGGAAATAACACCCTCATAACCACCCCTTGGTAGACAATACGATAATGATGACTCTGTTGTCACTGACATTGACCCTGCTGCTGATATCCCTAGTTCTAATGTCCTTGTTGCTGCTGATGTTCATGTTGCCAAGGATTTCCTGGTTGCTAATTTTAATGTTAGACAAAAAATAAATACTTTACATGATTCAATGGCCAATATATTAAGAAAAGGTCAAATAAGGGTGTCACACTCGATTCCAGATTTGGTATTTCTTGAATTTCTAGAATTTAATTTTTTTGATAATGTATTCCTGCTGTATTTCTCATGTTAGTTCCTGTCATTTTATTTATTGTTATGTCATGTTGTTGAGAGAGACTACCCGAGACCAGTAGAATATCTATTGGTATTTCCATAGACCCGATTTAGGATCCGCATGCAGAATGGACACCTGGTTCAGTTTATTTGACTGAACACATGACTAAACCATTTTTCTCTTCTCTTTGTATATATATGAGATTTCTCTCTCTCTCCTCTCTTTCTTATTTATTTTTATTCCCTTCTTCTTCGCTCCTTTCTCTCTCACCCCCATGCACCTCCCCTAGCCGAACTCCAGTACCGAACCTAGCTAGGAGAGAGTCGCTGGACCCTTAGGCAAGTACATCTTGCTCAATGGTGAAGTCATAATTTTTTAAATTTTTTATATATGTTATTTTAAAAATATATTTTATGAAAAATGTTCCCCTTGAGTTGTTGATCATATTTAGTTCTTCTTGGAGTTTTGGATTTTGATGTATGAATTTTTGTAGATCTGAGTTTTAAGTTTAGGATTTTTATGGGTTCCATGAGTTTTTCTTGGTTTTGATCTATTAAAATTTAGTGTTTTCGAAAATTAGTTGTTCCTTATGTTAGAGAATTTTATTTCATGCAATTTGACTTTTATTCCACATGATTTGGAGTTAAAATAAAGTTTATATGGAAGAAATAATTTTTTAGAATTTTTTGGAGCTTTTTCGATGGAGTTGTGCTGCTTTGGGATGAATGAGTTCCATGCGCCCAGCTTCACGCGCCCTCTTCAGCATGACACCTATCTTGTTAGGCACATGACTGTCTCTGTATATGCGTCCCTAAGCTGAATACATAGAGCACTGAACGCATGAGATTTTCCTGCGGGCGAGTTGTCCATGCGGCCAGTTGTACATGCGGCCAGAAGCCCATGCGGCCCATCTTTCATTTGACTTAGAAGCGACATATGTATATTTTCCCTCCACGTCTTTTCGTGCACACCTTATATGTTTTTGTCTTTTCTCTAACACGCATTCATGGCATATCACATCAATCACTTTGTCACTTTACTGACACTTCATTTATTGACCCATTACTCAGAACTTGCTCCAAGGAGTAGACTTTAACCTTGAGCATGCGGCATGTAAGTCCATGCGGCAATTGGGTGTATGTAGCAAGTGAGTCCATGTGGTAATTGAGTGCATGCGGCCAGTGGGTGCATGCGGCAAGTGAGTCCATGCGGCCAATAAGCGCATGCGGCCAAAAAATTTTGTGTGCATTTTGTGTTCCCTTTTATTATGATCATTTAGTAATTCCTTTTAGTGATTATTGTTGTGTTCTTCCTTATGTCAATATAAGTTTATGTTACAAGACAAGTTTTGCATATAATTTCACGAGACAAGTTTATGTACAAGTTCATAATCCTCATGACACCGTGGAAATGTTTGTGTATTATAATCCACTAGTATATATGCACGTGCTTTGCACGTATCTTGGAGTGGATAATTTTGATGAGTTGGTTTAACTTTGCTGCTTTTAATTATATAGGTTAAGAGTTCAACCATTGGAATTCCTTGGTAATAGCTTAGAAAACTTAGCAAGTAGCATGAACTCTTTGATTTCTATAATATATTAATGTATCCCTTAAATGGTTGTCATTGGAATTTATTGTAGGTATTATTTTTAATTAGTAAATATAATGAAGGGTATTTTTGGAAAGAAAATTTTTACGGTGAAGCCTACTTTCCTCATTATATAGTAGATTACATTTGGCATCGGACAATTGAGTGTGAGTATTGTCCAATGTATCACATATTGCAAATATGATAACTCATAAAAATCTCGTATACGTGACTCCTCATTCTAGGGAGTTCTCAAGTGTCCACGACTCGAGAACTTGAAATAATTTAGAAATGATTAAACAAGATAAGAATTTCCTAGATCATTAGGAGGGAAGAATATTGTGCTACCGGCTACCCCGATCTATAATGGCCTCATGCAACTTGGACAACCATGCTAGGCAAAGGCTCTATAACTGACCAAGTTTACGCGTGCTGCGACACTTACAAGACAAGTTTATATACAAGTTTATGTTACAAGACACTATAAAGCAAGTTTATGATTACAAGTTTAAGTTTATGCTTATGAGTTTAATTTATGTTTATGACAAGTAACAAGTTATGTTATGGTATGGTTGAATGTGCATTTAAGTTTACTAGACAAGCGTACCCTTGGTCATCCGAGTTAACTGCAGTGTCGGTGATAGCAATATTCTTAAAACATGCATTTAGTAATTAATGTCTGTGACAACCCTAACTAGTTAATCGTAGCAAGCCGTAAAGTTGTTTGGCCGTACGATGAATGATGTTGCTTTCATTATAGCTCACTCCTCTAGTTTTATTTTTCTTACGGCGCGTGATTTGGGTGCTAAGTTCTGCTCGGGTGAAGGTCTGCAACCCCGGTCTTTGTTTGATTTAAGGGTTGTGGTCCCGATCCAGAGTAGTTCCTATGATCTCTTGCCGCTCATCGCCTTACTTTTATTTTTGTACTTATTATCAGTTCTTCCAGTATTATTCTTGAGACAAGTACATTGGCACCGTACAAGTCTCGATCAGTATTTACTTCTTATATGTCTCTTTATGCTTATGTTGTGATATATTGGTCTATCACCTCGAGCTCCTTTATGGTACTTATTATTTGGGGTTCTGACCCCACTGGATTTGCATGGCCAGGTTACCCTAAAGAGAACCCGGATCCACCGAGCTTTCTGTCATGACCTGCACTCGGTAAAAGGGGCACGAGTACATGGGTACGTCCAGCCTACGCCGCAGTATCGACGGTAGAATGCTGTCTAAGTCAACTAACTATCGATCTCACACAGTAATATATAACCTGTCAATGATATCTCAACTCCAAAAAAGGAGGACAATATGATAATAATGATAAAAAACTCAATCACGAATCTAAAGCACGATAAGATATCAAAGAAGTCTAACATAACTATAAAGTTTAAACATCAACAACATCCAAAATAACAACAATATCCAACTCTCAAATATAAGCTGAAAATAAATCCGGTACCAAGAATACTAAATAAAATCTAATTCAGATAACTAATGATTCTAGCTAGGCCTTCCGGCAATCACTACTGAGCTATTGGGTCCAAGTCTGCACCATCAATCTCCTTAATATGTGGGACACAAGTCCTCTAAGAAATTATCTGAATAATGTTATCCAGTCAAGATTAGAGCGAAGTACAACCCAATAGCAGTTTTAATTAGTTAACAAAGACTATAAAATAGTTATAGTAAGTAATACACGATGAGCAAGGAAAATAAATGAATCAGGGAATAAAATATTGTCACAGTTAATTTAAGAAGCAAGAAAGATAAGTATGGTGATTCAAGAAAGTATGGTAAATAAAGACTGTAATAAATGAGAACTAATCTGAGATAGAGATGGTGTGTCCATCAAGTATATAATGTGAAACCAGCAAGAATGTAACTATACTAGTGTGTTTTAAAATATCACTTTTGACATGTAAACAACTAGGGGGTAATACGGCTCATCGCACGTGAGGTGTGCGACTGCTATCATTCCAGATTAGACCAGAAGGGGGTGATTCCATGGGTAATTCTAGACTTTTGGAAATGTTTACATGTCTACTCAAGTATTTTCTCGCTCGACTAGTATAAATGAATCCAAGTTCTGACACGTAAATCAAGTACAAGGCCAGCTAGATAAAGTAAGTGAGTCCTGATGTGATGCCAGTAAAGAGTCCTGAAGTAGAGGCCAAACAAGTATGATGCACATATCGCAAGAGAGTAAATCCATATAATCCTAATTTGTGTATCCATAGTATCGAGAATCGGGTAAAACAATACTATAGACCAGAATCATAAAAAATATCAAATAATGGAAACTATCAGAGAATGTACTCGCCTGAGGCCCAGAAAAAATGGTACAAAATAACGTCCGAACTAGTGTCACAAAAACCTATATATAATATCTCATATTATTTGGTGTGATAAAGTGATAAACAAGTTAAAATAGGTTAAATATGATTTTATAGGTCATACTAGTCAAACTAAGTCAAAATAGTCAATTCTATGTCAATACTAGCTAATCTCAACACTTCTAGTATTTCTAGCAATATTCCACTATTAAACACTACCAATACCTTGGTATCATAATACCTTGGTATCCTAGATACTAAGGTAACCATAACATATATATATATATATATATATATATATATATATATATATATATATATATATATATATATATATATATATATATATATAATACTAGGTATCATAGAATATATAGTTATATAAATACCTTTGTTTCTATATTAACTCATTGATACTTACACTAAATTAAGTCTGGCTCGTAACCCATAACTAAACCCAAGACTTTACTCTAGTCAACAATACCTTAGTATTTACCTTAGTGGTGAGATATCTTAGTACCTAATAGTTACTATTTGCCCTTATACCTGGTGCCTATTGATACCTCAAGTACAGTTACTGCTTCAAGAGGATACTACATCTGACCAATTGCAATGCAACTTACTGCCCTTGATCTCTCAACCTCAAACATTAATACCTTAGCTATATAATTATCACATATTGCCAATACTTTAAGAGCTAACCAATACCCTCACGTAATACTCAATCTGTAAAACCCTGACCCAGAATCTAAGATTTAGGATTTAATTTAGGATTATTATGGATTAATTAACTGGAGTTGTAAATCATCATATTCGTGAAAATCCATAATTAATTTTCCATGGAGAACTAAATTAAGCTTTTCCTTTTGGAAAATTAATTATTCATTCACCTCCCCTCTTTGTAATTAATACTCTCTTACATTCACCCTTTTTTTTCTCTTTTTGGCCGGCCTACACTACTCTACATCACCCTCTCATTCTCCTGTGTAATTAATGCACTCACCCTCACTCTTCATTTAATGACCGGTTAAAACATCTTGCATCACTCCCCCATACTTTACATTGAATGCTCCATGCTACTTTCTCTTAACCCTTGCATGATCGGCTACATCCATTTTCCTCATTGCTTTTTTTTATTAAATGCATTCATACCTCACCCTTTCATTCCTCTATTCATTAAATGCATTCACACCTTGCATTTATTGCTCCCTCACACTCTCTCCCCATACCCCCTTAACCGGCTAAAGGAGAAGCCCCTCCCTACTATTTCCTTCATCCCCATTAAATGCTTTGTAAAACCCCTAATCCTAAAAATTATACTTACCCTTTTTAATTATTAATTATTAATTTAATTTTAGTAATTATGAGCTAATTAGGAGAAATAGATTTTTTTTAATTTTTATTTTAGGTGTTAGTGAACTTAGGGGATTTATGGGGCCATTAGGAATTTTTTCTGAATTTATTTCATGTAAGTGACCCTTTGGACAGTTGCTAGCTTAATGGTATGCATTAATACAAATTCTAGATTTTTCTATGTGTATATATATATATATATATATATATATATATATATATATATATATATATAAAAGAAAAAGAAAGAAAAAGAAAATAAAAAAGAAAAGGAAAAAAAAAAACAATTAAATCCCCTTATTGGATCCTAAGCCTAATACCCGCAACCCACTAGCCTAATACCCATGACCCGGCCCTTTCAAAGCAACAGCAGCAAACAGAAATGCCCCCCCCCCCACGCGTGAACCCACGCCCCCCTTTCTCCTTATATATATACCTATATATATAAGCCTCCATCTCTTCGATTATAAACCCTAACCCTAATCCTCCCTCTCCTCCACCCTCGACCGTGCCGCAGAGCCAGAGCCGCCGCCACGTGGAGCCAACTCCGGCCGACCGCGACCCCGCGCGAGCACCGCGCCGCGCAGAAGCTACAACAACTTACCTCTCTTCCCATTTTCGTCACCTCGCTCAACCAAACTCGACCCATTCTTTACCGGTATGATCCTCACCTATCCCCTTCCCATATCTGTATGATAATTAACCTCGAAAAACGCATAACCCTAGGCGAAAACAGCGTCCAAGTTGACAAAAAAGATCACTTTTGGGTATCGCAGAAAACTGCGGTAAACTACCTATGTTCCCGGACTCGTATTTTCCACCACAGAGATCCAAATTCGATTTTTCTTTTTGGTATACGGAGACCACTTAACCTAGTTTAATTTTTGTTAATTACATTAATTTGTTAACTGATGTATGTAGAATTAAATTCGTTGCAAAACCTCTAAAATACATTTTTTTCAAATTTCTAAAAGTTGTGAAACGGAGTGCACCCCGCCAAACGGAACCGCCCCGTCGTGTACCAAGTATACCAAACAGTACGCGCAGTGTACCCGGATATGTGAGAGTTTACGGAAACTGATTCGGACGCGTGTGCGCGTCGAAATCAGCCTGTATCCGCGGACAATCACCGTATCGCAAATTTTGCGAAAGCCGCGCGCATTTTGTGCACGCTCGTCAGATTGTGACGAAACTTGTGCCACTAGACTCGTGGTAATGTGTTGGTCCTGTGACCCAATTTTTACGCAATTCTGAGATAGTTGACCAAGTCGCCAATTGGCGGGCCCCACGGTTGACTTTTTGGACGAATTTGTGTTCGGCTCATCGGATTCCACATTTGGACATACCGTTAAGTTTGTATTAACATTTAGAGTTTGTTTGACCTATAATTTGTCTTATTTAAAAACTGTTACCCTTGGCACGCTTTTCGGTACAAAGTAGGCCACACCTGGACCCCACTTTGACCCAAAATTACCGTTTTGCTCATGTATCCAAATTGGACGAAAGGAAAGTGCTTTCTAGATATTTTGCTTATTCTGGGAATGTTGATGATATCTATTTCAGCATCCGGAGATATTTGTTCTGAGGTCATAGCTCCTGATCCTGTGTGTGGACCTCTGGACGTTACACTTTGCAGCTTTCTTACCAGGCAAGATACCTTGCCAAATTGCTTACAGTATTTTGCATGTTTAGTATATTTCTGTATATCTATTGCATTTCTGTTTATTCATTGCATATGTAGTTTTTTCGGTCATTACTATATATTAGATATGTTGACACACACACTTGACACTTAGTATCATAGAGGACAATCAGTAGGCGTATGGGTTTTAACCACTCTGGTAAACCATAGTAACTAGCACGCACTATGGTGGTCGTGTCCGATGGTCGCTATCCCCGAGGTATGTCGATTGATGGAGTCACGAGGGTCGCTACCCCCGAGGTATGTCGGCTGATGATGTTCTAGACGGGTGTGTGAATTGTGATGCTTAGATCGAGTAGCCTACCCTTGCCCATACATCAAAAAATTGTCCTCATTTGCGTTCATATAGATTGTCTTATACAGCATACTTATATATTTTCAAACATTATGCATGTTTATTGTATTCAAATTGGCTTGCTTCTATGTATCTTGTTACGTCCCTCTGAGGACCTGGTCCCTTTCCAGGTGTATCTGTTCTTGAGTATTCGCAGGAGCACAGATTTGGATGGTTATATATGTTTCGAGGATGTCTTCTCTTCGAGCCCCGTGGTCGTTAGCTGGTATTCTTATATTGTATTTATTGTGTTGTACTTTTCTATTCGAGTTGGTAGTGGATTTGTTTCCATCCAACGATCATCCTTAGATACTTATATTGAGATCTAGTTTCATAGATACTGTTTATTTATTTATATTAATTTTCTGTGGATGAGATTTAGATTGTACCCTGTGACTTGTGATACATTTTATACCACTTGTGGATTTGATATTCATATTACAGCGTACGTATGGGTTATGGTTTCCATATATTGGAGTTGCCATATCCATGCGGCTGGCATGCTTACGTGTCTTAGTCCTATGTATTTTGGGACTGGGGTGTGACATGCTTTCATACCACAAATCCTTCATTCTTTCATTCATTAAATGCATTCACACCTTGCTTCATTTAATGCATTCAATGCATTACTCTACCTCACCTGAAAACCTATGTTTGCTACCCCACTTTTTCTTTCTCTACTTCAGGAGAAACCCCTCCTTCTTATTTATATCTGCTACTCCTGCTGCCTTATATTTACTCTATTTGTTGCAAGTACTGCTATATATATGTTGTTGCTATTGTTATTGTAATTGTTGCTGCTACTGCTTGCGTTGTTGCTTCCGTTGCTGTGCTTCTCCTTCTTCATCTCAGACCAAGCAACCCCCTACCCGAGCTCACCAAGTTCCCTCTATTTTTCACCTTGACCTATAGGTATTATCTTAATATCTCCTTCATCATCATCTTCTTCTTTAAATATATATATTCTTCAAACTCTTGTTCTTCATCATCTATAAAAGATTGAATAGGTGATATATGTATCAAGATTATTGATCACTTTCCATATTTTTCAATTCCAACCCTAACACTTGTTACTTCAACCTCCAATTAATAACTTGTATCTAACCTATTTAACTTTTGTTAAACTCCTATTAACTCCACTTTTAAATTAATTTCAAAATATTATTTAAGTTAGAATATTGTTAGTATTGATTAAATGCATGGATTGAGGTTTATTAGTGTTAAATTATAATGAGGTTAATGCCTAGCATGCTAGACTAGTTGTTTCACATATAAATAGTGTCATGAGAGAGTGTCATTGCCATGTTTAGGATAGAGTTTTGCTTATATATAATGGATGTGTAGAATAAGAGATTGCTAGTTGTCATATTAAAATACCATGCTAGCATAGATGTAACTTGGTTCATTATTTATATTAAACTTGTTATGTTAGAATTTGGTTTATATATTAGAGGATGGCATGATGATTTATATATATAAAAGAGATACCCTAACCTAGCAATTAGGGTATATGTTAGTGTTGTATGATTCTTGAGTTATAAATACTTGTTAGTATTTATTTGGCAATCTTGACTTGATGTGTACATATGTTAGAGGACAATTTTACATATATGTGCATGGAGACCTAGAGGAGTATTATTACTCAACTTGTGTTGGGAATGCAACTTAGCAACTCCCATAACCTAGAATAACGTTGTGCTAGTTGTGTTAATTGTGTGTGTTTAATGTGTTTAGAGTAATGACTAATTTAATATTATTATATATAGGCTCGTTGGATCGTACGAGCGAGGATCCCGGAGCAGGTTCTCTTCACTTACATCTAGGAGACTCAGGAAAGTATACCTTGCCTTATTTACTGTTTAATTTAAAGTATTAAATGTTGTATGATATCTTGTTCTAATATTATATATAACTGTGCGCATCCGAGAATGACTCGGGTGCAGTCGACGAATGCGTCGATGTGCAGTGTGTTAACTTAGTCACTAGCAGACTCACCAACCATTGTAAGGATATTCTGATATCTTCTAAGATCCTGACACTTTTACACTCATCACGATTACAAACTCATGTTGGGATGCGGGTTCGCGTACCGACTAGCTATCGGTGCGCATGACATGCATCACGGTTTAGTGCGTAATCAGGAATGTTTAATTAATTAAGACATGGCATGTAGTTACGTGGTATGCATATCGTGTATTCGACTTGTATATTTGCATTGGGCAGGGAGGACAACTGGTAGGCGTATGGGATACACACATTAGAATTCGTAGTATCCAGAGGAGCCAGGGATCCAATGACTTACTTTATTAAGATACCGCATTCTTCGGAGCGATACAGACATAAATATTTGCAGATACCTCGTTCTTCGGAATGATGGACGTTACATGTACAAATACCACGCTCTTCGGAGTGTTGGACGTTATGCCTACACCTACCCATATATACCAAGGTTGTCCTCACATTGCATTCACTTAGATGGTTAGTACACCCCCTTTATTTTATTCAGTATTCATATTTGGCACATATTTTTGTATCTTGTTACGTCCCTCTGAGGACCTGGTTCCCTTTCAGATTTGGACGAGGCATACTATCCTACCGTGTACGGGCCCGGACATGAGACGAGGTACCCGTCCGAGGAGGATCTTGAGGTGCTACCATCAGAGTTTTCTTGATCACTGGTAGGCCTTCCGCCTAGGGCTGGAGCAACCTTATCTAGTTAGCCGATGGCTCAGCCGTACTCTCTTATCTGTCCTTCTGTACTCTTATTTTATTATTGTAGTAGGTTTGTTTCCATCAGACATATTTGGATTGTACTATGACATTCAGACTCCGTACTTATTTTCCAGTATTTATTTCAGCACTTCTGATTTTATATTGTAGATGAGATTAGACTTTTACCTGCGGTATATTAGCATATTAGACTTGTTAGTATTTTAGGACAGTATAGTATGCTTCGTCGGGTCCATTAAATTGGATAATCCCTCGGAGTCGTATTAGCTGGCCATTGCCACGTGGCCTGGTCCTATATATATTGGGACTGGGGCATGACACAATCACTTACCTGGACACTCAAATAGCCAGTTACACTGATACTCTACCCTACACTCACAGTTGAATTACATAAACACTTCCAATCTGTGGATGCTCACTCACTTTCACTCCCTCATCACTGACTAGCCCCATAGTACCAGTCACTCTTACATTCCTACTTCAATACACCCACTTGGCCCTACATTGAACACTCACTAACTCCACTTATATATTCATTTGACACTAGCCTAACACTTACACTCACACTGATATTCTCATGTTTAATCATTTAAATATAGCTACAGTTGTTAACCCATTCAGATGGGTAACCAAAACCTCACAAGAACACCCATTCACTCATTGGATACTTCCCATAATGTACCATAATGAACATACCTATAACACACACCAATGCCCATAAGCACTGCCAACTTGATACTGCACATTTTCACATTCACACCACTGCACCACTACCTCACTGTAAACATGCACACTCAAAATCACACACTCAACTCTTTCCCACAACACACTGATACACTCAATCTCGCAATGCACTGATATGTTGACCCATCTACACCCTATACTCAATGCAAATATACATGCACAACTCACTTGGCAACACATGCACTTCCCTGTGCACCTGTGAACTCACTGCAACTCAGTCCTTGCTCCCACCCTACATGTTTCACAATACCTACACTCATCCACCAAGCTCTAATGTTAACTTCTGAAGCCATTTTCCTTGGACTAACAACAAGTGTACTTTAGTTGTCGAGCAGTGCACCACAGTGTGCTGTTGCTACTACTCCATTCACCTGGATACATGCCACTATGCTACTGCTACTACTCCATTCACCTGGATATATGTCACTCTGCTACTGCTACTACTCCATTCACCTATGTATAACCCCAACTCACTTGCATATTCACTTCCCAACTGTGCACAACTGTGCACTGATACTGCCTTGCTTGCATACTGTTTCTGAGGTTAGTGTGCAACTAGAATTTCTAGGCTCTGATACATAGAGTTCCTAGACATCACACCACCTAGGCCACCCATATAATTTTTTGTTGACACTTGACACTTTGACACACACATACTATACACTGGAGTCATATATTACTCTCACAAGATATGGATATCATAGCATAACCTACCCAAGTATCAGCTCAATCTCTGAAATACTTGGCCTGCAAGTAAAAACTGCAAGTAAAAACTGCACAACACAAGCTCACAAGTGTCTGCACAACTTAAATATCAGTGTAGTGCACACTTGTGCAATGCCCATACCCGACTTTCACCGCTCCTCCCCTCGATTAACACCCCCACATTGCTGCTCTTGCTGCTGTTCAGTTGATACAAATCCCACCTACACCATAGTGCACTGATGCACTGTCAAGCCACTGCTGCTTCCTACTTCCTCTTAATTCTGAACATAAACTAGCACACAGATGTAAATACATATGTGTACTCTACAGTGTATCCCCTATGCACAACCCGACCAACACACATACACACAAGCACTCTAGCATACCTACACCCACCTATATCAACCAATACCATTGTAGTGCCCCACTCCGCGTAGGCACTATGTACAAATGATATCGGTTTGCTAACTCAAAAATGATATCTTCCTTAAGAGCTCATTGTTGAACCAGGAGATGACTGATCTAGGTGAGTGGACAGAACTTTATTCTCTGATTCTTGCATGCCTTAATAATGAATATGAGTTTTTGAATGCTTGTTCTAAGAAGATAGTTTCATAAGAAGAATGATAGAACCCGCCTCTATATGCTTAATAAGAGAACTCGTATAGCTTTCCATTGAAAGAAACCTGCTTGCCTAACTAGAGAACTTTAATGCTTGTCTAAAAAGAGATAGAGATAGAACCATTGCCATGCTAAGAAAATATAAAAATATTGTATGCTTAGTTATATGGACACCGCTATCGAACGAACCACTGCCATGCTAATAGACAAGAGAAATAGATGTTCATATGTTTCCATCGTATATGCTAAAGAAATAGTAGAAATATATATTTAGTTAAAGATATAGAGAACTATTTCCATGCTTGCTTGCTTAAATAGAGATTGTTATATGTTTCCATAGAAGTTATTGAAATGCTTGAACGATATCAGAGAAATGGCAGCCAATCTGCATAAGAGATAGAAATGGCGGTCTGTCCGCACAGAGACAATAGACAGAGAGAGAAGAGATTGAATATATGCTTGTTAATGAACTGCTGCATCCATATAGAGTTTATCTGATAGACTTGCGTTCATGCATTGGTCTTAGACAACTTGTGCACAAGGATTATCCCACGAACGATTTTATGGGGCACTGGGGATCGTTCACCCTGCGGGGGATCAGAGGAATACCTGAGGCAAAGAAGTCCTCACGATCAGGGGATATTCATGTCTATTAGATAGCTGGTTCATATGTCAAAGCAGCTAAGTATATGAGCGAGTATACATTAGTGCAATGCTGGGCCATGATAACACTTCTTCTAATCTTGAGGAAGTAGACTCATGGACCATCATATAGTTAGGTCGCATGCTAGGATTCAGCCTTATTGCATACCTAACTATTTGATGCAGAGACGGACATACAAAGAGAGAACCTTATACATATATGTTTATGCAAATTGTTGCTAACTTGTATGTCTGCTGCAGGGATAATCGCTCGACAAAATGGTAAGAATTACCGAATAAGTGATATGCATGCTATCGAACATGCTCTCTTATATTGAATGCTTTCGTAAAGACGTCTTATTTTCGTATATCCTTCCATCTCGTTCACACGATAAGATGTTGCTAATAAGAGAAGGATAGAGATGCTAAGAAGATAGTCCACTAGATGCATATGCAAGAGTCTTTATAGAAATGAATATGCTTCACGAGATATGTTGCACACAAGAGTTAGTAAATGAATCTGCTTATCGTATATGAACTGCTGGTCTTGCCTGCTTGCCTTTATATCGAACATGAACTCCGTTTTCAAAGATGTTTCCAAAAAGAAGTAATATGACTCTGTTCTTGTACTGCATGTAACGAACATAGGTAAAACTAGAAATATCACTAGTAATATAATATTTTGCCACATGCTTACTTAGTGTAGATTTCAGGGGGTGTTGTATCTGTTCGTTGATTTTAGACTCACGAGTACTTTCTCCAAAGTGCTGACCCACCAACTGTTTACTTGTTCGCATGTGCTGGATCGTCCGAGGAAGCGATAGTCGTGCCTCATCCCCAGGACTCTAAAATCTGGTTTCGATGCCTTGAACCGTATCGATTACTTTGAGCTGATTTTGTATAGAGGGACATAATATATGGAACGATGCCATTGTATTCAGAGAACCTCGTGCCTTGATTTGCCCTATTTACTTAGATGGATTATTGTTTGTAATACTGTCCCTCCGTTGCATACTTAATCGATTCGATGATATCCACAACTTTAACGATGTTGCCTTGTACGGGCGTAACCCTAAAGCTCGTACGGCATCACGTCCCGATGGCAAACGATAATACACCCCACGGGAGCACCGAGGCACGGTGATTCGCGCCCGAAGGGGGCATTTTCGGGACCTTCGGGATCGGGGCGTGACATAATAATATCAGAGCAACTCGATCCTCTGGCCTTACGCCCATTTTGCTACTGTTCTTAGATGACGATTCCTTGTGCATTGATATCGTTATTAAGTGAAGCATTCCATACAATAAGTCCATAGATATTCTCAAAAGATGTGCACAAAAGTTTTTTGGATTTGATTTATCGCTTGAGAGTTATGGCTTCTGATTTTTGTTTGCTTGAGTGTTGGTTATAGATTGCTAGAGTTTTCGATTAAGAATGGTGAGGGATAAGGACTATCGCTGCTCTGGATATCGAAAGTTTCTACTTGAAGTTTCGAGGACGAAACTTTTTGTTTGTGGATAAGTATGTAGTGCCCTACTCCGCGTAGGCACTATGTACAAGAGATATCAGTTTGCTGACTCAAAAATGATATCTTCCTTAAGAGCTCCTTGTTGAACCAGGAGATGACTGATCTAGGTGAGTGGGCAGAACGTTATTCTCTGATTCTTGTACGCCTTAATTATGAATTTGAGTTTTTGAATGCTTGTTCTAAGAAGATAGTTTTATAAGAAGAATGATAGAACCTGCCTCTACATGCTTAATAAGAGAACTCATATAGCTTGTCATTGAAACGAACCTGCTTGCCTAACTAGAGAACTTTAATGCTTCTCTAAAAAGAGATAGAGATAAAACCATTGCCATGCTAAGAAAAGATAGAAATATTGCATGCTTAGTTACACGGACACCGTTATCGAACGAACCACTGCAATGCTAATAGACAAGAGAAATAGATGTTCATATATTTCTATTGTATATGCTAAAGAAAGAGTAGAACTGCATATTTAGTTAAAGAGATAGAGAACTATTTTCATGCTTGCTTGCTTAAATAGAGATTTTTATATATTTCCATAAAAGTTATCGAAATGCTTGAACGGTATCAGAGAAATGACAGCCAGTCTGCATAAGAGTTAGAAATGGCAGCCTACCGCATAAAGATAAGAGACAGAGAGAGAAAAGATTGAATATATGCTTGTTATTGAACTGCTGCATCCATATAGAGTTTATCTGATAGAGTTATATTCATGCATTGGTCTTAGATAACTTGTGCGCAAGGATCATCCCACGAATGGTTTTCTGGGGCACTGGGAATCGTTCGCCTTTGTAGGGATCAGAGGAATACCTGAGGCAAAGAAGTCCTCGCGATCAAGGGGTATTCATGTCTATTAGATAGATGGTTCATGTGTCAAAGCAGTTAAGTATATGAGCGAGTATACATTAGTACAGTGATGGGCCATGATAACACATCTTCTAATCTTGAGGAAGTAGACTCATGGACCATCATATAGTTAGGTCGTATGCTAGGATTCAGCCTTATTGCATACCTAACTATTTGATGCAGAGACAGACAGAGAAAGAGAGAACCTTATACATATATGTTTATGTAAATTGTTGCTAACTTGTATGTCTGCTGCAGGGATAACCACTCGGCGAAAGGGTAAGAATCACCGAATAAGTGATATGCATGCTATCGAACATGCTCACTTATATTGAATATTTTCATAAAGAAGTCTTGTTTTCGTATATGCGTCTATCTCGTTCACATGATAAGATGTTGCTAATAAGAGAAGGATAGAGATGCTAAGAGAGAGATGCTAAGAAGATAGTCTACTAGATGCATATGCTAGAGTCTTTATAGAAGTGAATATGATTCACGAGACACGCTGTGCACAAGAGTTAGTAAATGAATCTTCTTATCGTATATGGACTGCTGGTCTTGCCTGCTTGCCTTTATATTGAACATGAACTATATTTTCAAAGATGTTTCCAAAAAGAAGTAATATGACTCCATTCTTGTACTGCATGTACGAACATAGGTAAAACTAGAAAGATCACTAGTAATGTAATATTTTGCCACATGCTTACTTAGTGTGGGTTTCAGGGGGTGTTGCTTCTGTTCGTTGATTTTAGACTCACCAGTACTTTCTCTAAAGTGCTGATCCACCAACAGTTTACTTGTTCGTAGGTGCTGGATCGTCCGAGGAAGCGATAGTCGTGCCTCATCCCCATGACCCAGAAATCTGGTTTTGATATCTTGAGCCATATCGATTGCTTTGAGCTGCTTTTGTATAAAGGGACATAATGTATGGAACGATGCCATTGTATTCAGAGAACCTCGTGCCTTGATTTGCCCCTTTTACTCAGATGGATTATTGTTTGCAATACTGTCCCTCCATTGTGTACTCGATCGATTCGATGATAACCACAACTTTAACGATGTTGCCTTGTGAGGGCGCAACCTCAGGATCGAACGGCATAACATCCCGATAGAAAACGATAATATGCCTCGCGGGAGCGCCGAGGCGGGGTAATTTTTGCCCGGCAGGGGCGTTGTCGAGACCTTCGAGATCGGGGTGTGACAACCATCATAAACACTCTACTCTAAAACACACACCAATTATCAAACACTAGGTGTGCACCACACTATGACAACACCAATACACATGTTACACACCAAACCATCATGATACACTCTCAAATTGTCATGATACCAAATTCATAATCTCAATTTGATACCAAATACAATAAATGGACATCACACAAACACTTGGTGGTCTAAACTCACACTTTCCCCAATTTTGAGGCACAAAATAATATTCCACAAGAAGAAAATCATAGATCTAACAAAATGAGGGCGATCCTAACACCTAGATCTAGCCATAGAAAATAAATTCCACCTATGTGAGGGTTCCTATAGGTCCAATGGGTGTTTTTAACCATAAATAGAGTAGAAAATATAGAATTATCTATGTTTTGGGTGACCTCCTTGAAGAACTCCGAATTTGGATACGAGAAAGGTGAAGTTGACACGATCCTCAATACTCAGACTCCTCTTCAAACTTTCTCTAGCAATGACAAGCTCCTAGCCTCCTTGGAAAATAAAAATGAGAGGGATGAGGTTTGGAATGGAGAATTTAGGGTTTGCTATCAAGTTTTGGGGATGAACTAATGGAGGCTACTATGAATAAAGTGGTTTATAAAGACTCCCCCTTAGGGTTAGGTTTGTGTCATGATGGTTTGATTTGACTCAAAATCCCCTTTCGTTGTTTCATGAATATGATCTTATAATTCTTAGAAAGGAATATTCTATTCTTGAGTCTAAATATGTTTAATGGTCCTAATCTAGTCATGACTAACTAGTGGTTCAACTTAACTAGTCTAAATTAAATAAATAACCCATTAGTCACATATTATATATATATATATATATATATATATATATATATATATATATATATATATATATATATATATATATACACACATAAAAGTTTAAATTATAATAAATTACCAAAATACCCTTGTCCTGAAAATGAGGTGGTTCACTTCCAGCAAGATGGCTCGTACTCCTACGACTGTGGCCGAGGCTCGCCAGTGGGTTTCCTTCTTCTATCCCTCATCTTGATTACTTCTTTTGTGGTGTTAGCAACAGGCATAGTTAGCTCCTTATATATATTTTTGAGACTGCGGACAACGTAATGTATATATTAGACCATGACGGTATATTTGATCATGCATTATTATACTCTGCTAGTGCAGCATTTTGTATTCACTAGCTTAATGATCATATATGACACGTAATTTGGGACACCTCTTTACTTTCATGTATGATATACTTTTGTATTTGTATTGATGGATTGAGATAATAGAATTTGTCGGCCTTATGACTGACGTCATAGCATGCTAGAGTTTACCCATCTGTCTTCTAGACAACCTTAACACATTGCGGCTTACTTCGGTATTCTGCAAGGTACGGTTGGCCATGTCAGTTTTTATATTTATCCAGTATTCTGGGAGCGGGGCGTGACAAAGGGAGAGTATGAGGACACGATTCATCCAATAACTATTGAACCAATTGGTAGTCCCCATTATGGTTGGGATATACTGTCATGAATTGGATAGGCCATATTGGCCTCATTTTCCATGGGGACTAGAAGAGAACATGGTCTACTTCTTCATTAATCAGCGGTTTAACCATTACATAGCCTCGTGAAGCCTGTGATGTAGCTTCACGAAAGGCTGTAAAACTGCTTTTAAGCAGTTACATAGGGCATTCCTTCTTGGAAATGTATAAATAAGCCATACAGGGGTTGAGTGGAGGACCTACCTGTCCTAGCCACCTAGTAGCGACCTAGCAAGCTAAAGAGCAGCTAGCCACTTAAGAGAGTACTTTCCTAAGAGTGAACTTTGAGAAGAGAATAAGAGACTATTTTCCTTTGCTTTATGATCGACACTCCAAAGTTCTGAAGTATATGAGAAGAATTTCATCATCATTGAGAAACCATCTTGGTTCAGATCATGAAAGGAACAAAGTGATCACGCACTGATCAATTTTTAATTGCCACACTTTCTTATAATTTGTAAAAAGTTGTAGAGATCTTTTGTTAAGTTCTTGTTGAAGAGTTGTATTTTGTTTACAATACTTTTAATACAAGTTTTTCTTCACATACTTTTCTCGAAAAATAATATTTTCCATATGATGACTTGTAGAGTCTTGATAACTCATACATGAATATTATGACTTTGAGCTAAGGAAAGATATTGATGTTGACACGAATGATACAATTTTTGAGTCATTCTTATATAGTAGCCTTCAATTTTCTTTTGTAAGAGAATTTAAGTAGACACTAGACAAGAATGGAATTTATGATGGATGAGACTATGTGAACTTGAAAATCGGTAGGGATAGAGTAACTAGTAAGTGCAAAAATTGGATTTGGATATTGCATGCATCATGGGTAATGGATGACAATTTATTTGTCATCAAGAACATGAGCAATGAACACAATTGTACTAGAGTTACATATTATGGACATATGTGACATCTATCTGTAACTTGTGACATTGATTAACTTATGACCGATGTACCTAACTTGTAACTTCTATACTTAATGTGCGGCTTTGATAATGAATTTGTGATAATAATATGTGACGTGTGACCTTTCATGTAAACCTATGATATTGGTATCTAACTTGTGATCTTCGTAAGTGGCTTGTGACCTTGGTACTTAACATGAGCTATTAGTACTTAACTTTTGGTAATGATATGATGTTAAAGTATAACATGTTACTTTCATTTTAATGACATGATGTTGTAATGTGTTACAAATAAAATGTACGTTACACAAAAACTAAGAGACCATAATTTGAGTGAAGTGTAAATAAAAAAAATTATATCAAGATAAAAAAAAAAATTCAAGACTATGAGAACCCGTGTTGGAAATATAGTTTGGGAGCACGTCCGACATCAAAAACAAACTTCGACATGCAAATCAAGGAGACTAACTAACTAGTGGGACCAAGGGGTCCACATGTTAGTCGCTGCTGATATTGAATCTGATGTGAACCTCCTTAATAAGGTAAGTACAATTAATGCATATGACTTTTTTAAAATCTTGGTATTACTTTTGTATGGGGATAAATATGAAGATAAGATTATGAAAAATGTAGCCACAAGGATATCTGTCCTATCAAATTTTTTTTTGGTTCCGTACAAAAGAGCATTATGGTCTACATTGTGTAGGTAAAAAAAAAGGAATTATTTGATTGAATTTGAAAATAAGTGAAAATCCTAGAGTAACTCATGAGTTACTAAAATTTATAAGTCGGCAACGAAAAATTATTGGATTACATGCATCTCATTTATTTATTTTTTCTTAAAGACCTAAACAGAAAAAATAAGTACACTTTCAAGAACCTAAACAGAAAAATAAGTTCAACTGTCATAACCATATCATCTCAAAAAAATAATGTCATACTGCAAGTTATTATTTTGAGTTTCTATAGTCGAATTGAAATTAATAGTTGTGGAGGGGGGTATATCAGATTTCCCCAATAAAAAATAAACGTAACGGTCGATTTAACAGGGCCCAGGTCAATTGTGGGCAACCCTTCCCAGCCCGCTTCGGACCATACGGTGCCACGTGGCATTTCTCTACAAGTGGTCCCCACTCCAAATTCCTTGGCGTATCAAATTGGCGATATTTCTCTCATCCCGATTTAAATTCGTCTCCCATTCTCTCTCTCTCTCTCTCTCTCTCTCTACAAAAAAACGAGCCGACAATCTCCACCACGAATCGATCGATTCGATTTTCTACAGGCGATTCGATTCGAGTACGGTTCGGTTTCATCTCCCGATCGGAAAATTTGGATTTTTGTAGGGTTTTTTTCCCCTCCTGATTCGAATGCAGGTTTTTGTTGCAGATCTCAGCGTTGTTCGTAAACATTTGTTGATTTTGATCTGATAGAATCAGATGTCGGGACCTCTCGATCGATTCGGCAGGCCACGTGAGTTTGATCCCAGCTCGGTTTAATAATTTATGCCCATTTGATATGTAATTATTGCTATTAGTTTTGATTTTGGAGTGAATTTGGTGTTTTGTACATTTAATTTGTGTTTGTATTTGTATTAATTGGTCAACTGGAAGAAATTGAAATTTAATTGGGGGAAATTGAGAAATTTACTCTCTTTTTTGTTCAATTGTGGTGTAGGAAGAGTAAAGTTTGTTTCTTTATTATCTTGTCTGATAATATTTTGATTGAAAACTTGTTGCATGGACGCGAGTAGGACACGAAACAATAAGGGCACGGTTACAGGGATATGGCACATGTTTTGGCATGTCGTGGCATATTTTGGAGTGTGTCGTGTCCAATATGCGTGAAGTAACACTAACATGTTAGTGATATTGAGTGTCTGTGCTTCCTAGATCGGAAGTGCGTAAGTAGATTGGTAATCATAGTCATGACTCAATGAAAGGAAAAGAACATAATTGGGAAACTTATTATGTGTCATATTTTTAGCTGATTTAAGGTTATTCCCTTGAGAAAATCTTGCGTTGACACGTTCATCTTTGTTAAAATAGGAAGCATAAACACTCCCAAAATGGTGCAAATGTTTGCCATGTCGAATGTTTATCAGACAACAATTTGGTGAAATGTATGATTTGAGTGGTGACGTTTTCGTGATTTAGAGCATACTAATATGTGAGTCGATAGTATCGTTATGTGATGGCAAAAGTAATATTTACAATAACTGAAAGTCAATGTGTCCATAGCATGATTTATGCTATATTTAATAATTAAACTACTTGAGTTATTATTTTTCATTTTCTGATAAGAAAGGTTGGTTCTTTTTAATTACAAAGGAGAGTTAAGTGTATTTGTATCAAATTCTAAAACTTGTGCAGTCGAACATACATGGTCTATGCAGCATTTATGCTGAAATCTTACATTTATCAGTTGATGCGGCAAGAATTGTGAATTCTAATTTGCCTGGTACATCATTGTCCATTGTTGTTGAAGGATTTAAAGTCAAATATATCCTGTATCTAGATTTTTGTCACTAAACTGTGTAAATTTTATCCATCGAGGAAACTCCTACTGACTTATATACATGTTACAGGCACTGAGAGTTTCTCCAGACACGATGAGTGTAAAGACCGCAAATCAGAGTTTGAGAATTCAGAAGATGAAAGAAGGTTCAGAATAGGATTACTGAAGAAAAAGGCAATAGATGCATCAACTAAATTTAGGCATTCTTTGAAGAAGAAGAACAGGAGAAAGAGTGGTAGACGAGTAAATTCCGTTTCAATTGAGGATATAAGAGATATAGAAGACCTACAAGCTGTTGACTCATTTCGGCAAGCACTGATTTTGGATGAGTTGCTACCTGCAAAGCATGACGATTACCATATGATTTTGAGGTATTTCACATCTTTATCTTGATATGACAATTCAGCTTAATGGATTTGATAGAGAAGGTTTGTATACGCGCTCTTGGATTAACAACTTACAAACATATCCCGTCACTTGTTTGGAAGTATTTGCGCCTGACAATTTAACGTAATATCTGTTTCTATATTCATTACTAAAGAAAGGGGAAGGAGAAGAAATTTAATGATCGTAGAGTTCATTTTTCTGATATCCAAGTTTTGACTAGTCTTCAAGTATACAGTAGAGGTAATAACTTATTGAAGCAAAGTCCTGATCTTCAGTTTCTGCTATCAACTTACTCTATTTCATACTTTAGAAAGTATGCTACATATGAATAATCCTTGTAATTTGTTTCAGTCTTTAGTTTTCTTCTCTTATTATATTCTCTTAATTGTTGCTTGCTATTAGCTTGTTCACTTGTAATGAATTAACTCTTATTATATTTTCTGCTATTAGATCAAATTTCTTGTTACAGTAGAAGTCTTTCTGATATTTCTTTATATGATTATCTACTTTTTCTTTTCTTTTCATTTTACCAGATTCCTGAAAGCGAGGAAATTTGATGTTGATAAAGCAAAACAAATGTGGGCTGAAATGCTGCAATGGAGGAAAGAATATGGTGCTGACACTGTTATAGAGGTAATTGATATCTCCCTTTCATTTGCCCATGAAGTTAGAAATCACTGGTCAATAATTAGATAAGCGAGTGAACATGGAAGTTGTTAGAAAGTGATGGTGATTGTTTAACCTTCTTCATCTTAGCTTGTCAACTTGGGAGATAAATAGGTCACAAAAATTTCTTCTATCCTATAGATTATCACACAAATGTAATAATTAATAAACTCAAGCTTACAATTGTAAATGTGCCAAAGCAGCTGTGTTTCTGACTTTCTTCCCGTTGGCAGTATGTAAAGCTTTATTTTCTCTCCACATACAGCTATTTTGAGTTTTTCTCACCATTCACATGTTCATAAGAAAATTGCTGTCACATAATACCATCTGATGCAATATTGGCCCAATTATTGTAGCTCACAATAGGACCTTGTCTAGTACTAAGGGAGATGCCAGATTTTGATTTACTTATGGATCTATATTGACCTCCAGAACATCAAAACTTATCCTCTTTGATATTTATACACCCAAGCAAGAGTCTGCAGTCCAAACATTCTAAAACATATAGACCAGTTATAATGTCTGCACCTCACCGACATTGTCATATAAATTATTGAAATCCTAGGTTAAATTCTCCTTTAGAACTTCCGCGTGTCTGCTTTTTTGATTGTCCTTATGGATGATATGCTTTGGATTTGCCTTCTTGTAGTGTTCATTCAAGATACAACTATAAGGGTATCACTTACTTGACCTAGGGAGGGGAAAAAAACAAAAAGAGTCAATGGGAGAGTGAACTACCTGTTGGTGTGTGACAGCGGACGTCAGAATCAGAGATGGATGAGATTGGACGGGTTAGTATAGAGACACAAAAGGGAAGGGAATCGAGGGACAGAGGGGAGGCTATTGTTCTTTTCTTTTTAAATATCAATATTAATATATTTATCATTTCTGTAACTTTAAGTTATTAGGCCTGAGTAGGGTTCCAAATCAAAATAAAAAATAAAAAAATAATGGCATGGGCCGGTTCACCTATAAATCAAGGCAGGTTGAGATGGCCATATAAGGTGGCAGCACAACAAAGCATCTTAATTGGCGGATGCCTTTGTAACACTGGTTTCTGTTAGCAACTTTGCATGAGCCTTTGATTCTACATGATATCTTCTACATAAATGTGACTACTAATTAATTCGTAAAACTGTTATTTCGGAACTACTGCAAACCTGGCCCAAAAGTTTCCAGAATTTTCTGGACATAGGGAGGACAAAAAAGAGAGTCAATGAGAGAGCGAAATACCTGTTGGTGTGCGACAGTGGACGTCAGAACCAGAGATGGATGAGATTGGATGGGTTAGTACAGACACAAAAGGGAAGGGAATCAAGGGACAGAGGGGAGGCTATTGATCCTTTCTTTTTAAATATCAATATTAATATACTAATAATATCTATAACTTTAAGTTATTAGACCTGAGTAGGGTTCCAAATCAAAAGAAAAGATAAAGAAATAATGGCATATGGACCGGGTCACCTTTAAATCAAGGCAGGTTGAGAAGGCCACATAAGGTGGTGACACGACAAAACATCTTAATCAGCAGGTACCTTTGTAACACTCACTTCTGTTAGCAACTCCGCATGAGCCTTTGATCCTACATGCTATCTTCTACATAAATGTGACTATTAATTAATTCCTAGATCTGTTATTTCCAAAGTACTCCAAAGTTGCCTCAAAAGTTTCCATATTTTTCTGGAACTCTGGATGTTGACAATTTGAAAGCAAGATCAATGTCATACAAAGGTAAGGATGTAGGATTTTAAGGTATGTCTTTGGGCCATTTGAAACATTTTTTCCTGGTGTTGCAACATCAAAATGGATTTTTTTTTTGTGTTTCTCTGAAACACGAGCAAGTCTGTGTAATGATATGTATTTCATATGAGGTGTTTGCCAGTTAGAATCTTTTACTTGGGCTGATACTGTTGAATAATATTATATAAGATTGACAATTGTGTTAGTGAAGATAATATTGCATTCATTATCACCTTAAACGGATCAAATGAAAAAAAAAATTCCTCTGCAGCTATAATAAAATTATGTTAGTAAATCATAAAAAACTTTGGGTACATTTGTGGAAGCTGTTGTTCTGATTGGCTATTGTGGGAGAGAAACAGCAAATCAAGAAAGACATATTTTTTCATCTTTAACTTTTAAGGTGCATGATGTCTAGAGTTGATGGTATTTACTGTTCTCTGTAACTTATCAGGATTTTGAGTACAAAGAATTAGATGAGGTTCTACAGTATTATCCTCATGGTTATCATGGTGTGGACAAAGACGGGAGACCTGTGTATATTGAGAGGCTGGGAAAAGTTGATCCGTGCAAACTCATGCAAGTGACAACCATGGACCGGTACATAAGATACCACGTGAAGGAGTTTGAAAGGAGTTTTTTGATTAAGTTCCCTGCTTGCTCAATTGCAGCAAAAAAGCACATTGACTCAAGTACAACTATTCTGGATGTCCAAGGAGTGGTATGTTTTGTTCTTTTTTCCATTTACTCAAATATGAAGTCATTGCAAAGTTCATGTCAATCTAGGAATCATGGGTACTCCAACACTAGAGACGTCTCGTGTCCGAGTTGCCATGTCCGTAGCGTCTCATATGGTATTCTATTTGTATCAATGCAACATAGGTGTCTCTTTGCTAATGGCAAAATGTTTTTTAATAGGGTATGAAAAACTTCAGCAAGACAGCACGTGAATTAATTACACAGTTGCAGAAAATTGATGGTAACAATTATCCAGAGGTAAGCAATATATATTATTAGTCTTCCATTAATTATCCAAAGTGGAAGTGATTTTGGGTTAGTTCTATAAGTATATTTTGACGGAGTGCTCCCACACTATCTGAACATTGTGCTGCAGACATTATGCCGGATGTTCATCATCAATGCTGGCCCTGGGTTTAGGTTGCTATGGAGCTCTGTGAAGTCATTTCTTGATCCTAAAACTACTTCCAAGATACATGTACTTGGTCACGTTTTCTGATTTGTTAATTCTTTTTGTTTTTCTTCAGAGGTTCTGAAACTAATACTTGTACTTTTAAATTTCAGGTTCTTGGTTCCAAGTACCAAAGTAAGCTATTTGAAATAATTGACCCAAGGTGATAGTTTCATCTTGGTTTTATTTAGGATCTGATGATATTGGTTGATTCCTTTAATTGGAACTTGGTTGTAACTTCTGGTCTATATTGGATTTTTATAGGGAGTTGCCAGAATTTCTTGGTGGTTCTTGTACCTGCGCTCATCTAGGAGGATGCCTTAAATCTGAAAAGGGACCATGGAAGGACCCTAATATATTGAAGGTTTCTGTTAATCATCTTGTTGCTTCTCCAATATTTTCCTTCAAGGCTCTGTTTCATGCTTATGAAGACTTGTACTGATATCCAGGTGGTTCTTAGTCGGGAAGCACAATGTGCCAGACAGATAGTTACTGTTTCCAGTGATGACGCAAAGATCATTGCTTATGCTAAGCCACAGTACCCAGTAGTAAGACCTGTTGGTTCACTTTATTAGTTTATACGAAATTGTTCCGTTTCTGTAGCTAGTATTGATTCTTTTGTTTGGACCAGATAAAGGGTAGTGATACGTCTAATACAGAGTCTGCTTCAGAAGCTGATGACATTTCTTCCCCAAAAGCATCAAGTAGTCACATGACTCCTCGCTTGACACCTCTCCACGAGGAGGTATACTTGAATTTTTTTTCACGGGAACTGAATTTTATTGAACAACTTATGTACTCCAACGACTATTTCAGTCTCCAGAAATCTTGTAATAGTTTCTTAAAATGTGTATACTTCATCTCCCTATAAATTCCAGCAAATCCTTCAACCAATTTACTGAAGTTACCTGTTCTGATGGGCATAGTTTTCATCTACCCAGAATGGAAGTAACCATTTAGTTTGACTTATACAAAGTGTAGAAATTAAGGACGGAAAATATTCTTGGATGGGCATAGTTTTCATCTACCCAGAATGGAAGTAACCATTTAGTTTGACTTATACAAAGTGTAGAAATTAAGGACGGAAAATATGATGCAAGTCTGCCAAAGTAGGAAGATGAGTGACTTAGGTAAGTTCGGTTTTGGCTGAAGTTACCTGTTCATGGATTTGGGCATAGTTTTCATCTACCAAGAATGGAAGTAACCATTTAGTTTGATTTATGCAAAATGTAAAAATTAAGTACGGAAAATATGATGCAAGTTTGCTAAGAGTAAGAAGATGAGTAAAGACTTAGTAAGTTCGATACTAAGAGTGAAGACTAAAAGCTTGTAGTAAAATAATGTTATTAAAGAGAGGTGGACTTTCTAGATGCTGTTTAACGAGGACAACTTAGGATATTTGGATTTTGCTTAAAATGAGTTGGCTCAAGGAATAATTATTGCTACTGTTTTAAAAGTAAGATATATATATTTTGTTGTTGTTGAGAAAATGGAATTAAGATAGTTGAAGTTAATGATACGTGGAAGAAAATATAAGTTTGAGAAACTGCAGTACATGCCATATCCCTATTGCAGTCGGTATCCTCATTTCAGTGGAAATGCTTGGGAGACAAAGGGTTGATGAAGCTAACTAATTTATTCAACCGAACATTAAGGATGACAAGAAGCCTGATGAAAGGAGACTTTGGAACATAGGTATCAAAGCAGTAGAGACAAGCTTATGTGTCACTTTGTGGCATTTTGGGAAATAGCAATTGTTAGAGTTATTTTATTTTGTTATTTATCAAATGAGGGTATAATAGTAATTGTGGGTGTATTGCATATCAATATAAATAGACATGAGATGCAACCTAGGGTTGAAGGCCCTTTGCAATCTCCTTTCTCATATTCTCTCTTCTCCTACTTTTTCTTTTTCTTCTCTATCTCCGAACTTCACTTGGTATCAGAGCTTATATTTGAAAGTACTGTACATTCCATCCACGACATGGCCGATTGAACTCGGCCGTGAGTTCGACAGGGGTTCGGGGGCAGTAGCCCCTAATTGCAGGGTTCGGGGCGGCAGTCCCAAATTTTTTTTTCGGTTGTTTTTCGTCTACTTTTCATGATTCGTTGTTCGTCGTTCATTGTTCGTGGTCGTTCGAGGTTCGTTTATGATATCTAGGGTTTCTACAGATCTCCGTTGGTTGTTCGTCGTCGGTTGAGGTTCGTTGTGAGATCTAGGGTTTCAAAGATCTCGTCTTTCTGTTGCATCTGCAAGTATGGTGGGGACCGAATCTTCTGGCGAGGTTAATAGTGGTGGTGGTAGCGGAGGTGGTTCTCCTTTTACTGTTATTTATAATGATAAATTGGGAAAGTCGATTACAGCGGTGAAACTCAATGGTGCGAACTACCTTGCCTGGTCCAACTCTATCAAAGTGGTGTTAAGGACGAAGAAGAAGTTGAAGTTTTTGACGGAAGAACCCCCGTCTGAAACTTCCGCTGAGTATGAAGATTGGATGAGTGCAGATGCATACGTTATGTTGTGGTTGTGACATAGTATGGAGCCACATATCGCTGCTAATGTTCAGTGGTGTGAATCAAGCAAACAGATGTGGGCATCTCTGGAAGAATCATATTCGCAGAAGCGAAACGTTGCTCGTATCTATGAGTTGTACGAGTTATTGTTTAATACAAAGCAAAATGGGAAGCCTGTGAATGAATATCTGGCTTCCAAGAAGGCTTTGTGGGAGGAACTGCTCCAATATCATCCTGTTACTACTGATTTGAAGGAAGCTCGGAGACAGAAGGAAGAGTTTCATGTTTCACTTATCCTAGCCGGCTTGGATCCTGCGCTCGAACCTTATAAAGCTCAAATCCTTGCTGGAGAGCACTTACCTACGGTGCCTGATACTTTCTCCCGTCTCAATCGTTCCTTTCTGGGACAGAGTTCTGTGGTGCCGAGTATTGACTCTTTTGTCCTAGTTTCTAGTGTTGGTCGAGGTGGTGGACGTGGTAGTGGACATGGCGGTAGAGATGGTGGTCGTAGTTTTGGTCGAGGAGGAGGCCGTAGTGGTAGAGACAATGGTCGTGGTGGTGGCCGTGGTCAACCACGGAAGTGTAACTATTGTGGAATGTTCGGTCATGTGGAAGACTATTGTTGGGACAAGTGGGGCAAACCAGAATATGCACATCAAGTGCATGATGAAAATATGCAGTCCCAGGTCACCACTTCAGCTCCCAGAGATGATACTTCGGGTTACAATCAGAATTCAACGTCCAATACCTCATCTCCATTTGAACAGATCCTCCAAAAGTTGAACGCACTTGCTAGTACCACCTCCCATCCTACTGCAACTATGGCACATATTGGTAATCCTGCTTTTGTTGTAACCCAGTCACCATCCACCTCTTGGGTCATCGACTCAGGAGCAAGCTCTCACATGTCTGGTATAACATCTCTCTTTCATAATCGTAGTTCCATGAAACATAATATTATCTTGGCTGATGGGTTTACTCGTCCTGTGCTTGAAAAATGTGTCATTCACCCTACTCAATCACTGTCATTATTTGATTCATTATATGTGCCTAATTTTTTATTTAATTTGTTATCTGTGGGCCAGTTAACAAAATCTCTTCAATGTTCTGTGACATTTTCTTCCACTTCGTGTGTTTTTCAGGACATCAGGACGAAGAAGATGATTGGTTTGGGGCATGAAAAAGATGGACTGTACTACTTGGATCTACCTGGAAAGGCCTTCACTTCTGTTTCTACTTCTCCGTTGCAGTGGCATTATCGTTTGGGACATCCGTCTTTGGCTAAGTTGTGTCAAGTTGTTCCTAGTTTGAGTCATGTTTCTAGTCTTGAATGTGAGGCTTGTTAGTTAGGCAAGAATCACCATAGTTCCTTCCCTTGTCATAGTGAGAGTCGTCAATTAGAGTCTATTGATCTTGTTCATTATGATATTTGGGGTCCGTCTAGTCAAAAGTCCGAAAGAATTTCAGTATTTTGTTATTTTTATTGATGATTATTCCAGAATGATTTGGTGTTATTTAATGAAAGAAAGATTTGAGTTTCCAATGTGTTATCTGCTTTTTATAATGAAGTCTATGTTCAGTTTGATAAACTTATCAAAATTCTGCGTTCTGATAATGCTTTGGAGTATACTCAATCTTCTGTGAACAGTTTCTGTGTTGATCGTGGTATGATTCATCAAACCAGTTGTGTCCGCACCTCTTAACAAAATGGTATAGCCGAACGCAAACATCGACACATTTTAGATGTGGCTCGAACTCTCATGTTCAATATGCATGTCCCTAAACAGTATTGGGCAGATGCCGCTCTTACTGCATGTTATCTAATTAATCGCATGCCATCATCTGTATTAAATAACAAAGTTCCATTTACCATATTACATACAGATGTCGCACCTTTTTTCTTATCTCCTCGAGTGTTTGGGTGTGTCGCTTTTATTCATAACTTGGAACCTAATCGAGATAAGTTGGCTCCTAGATCTCTGAAGTGTCTTTCTTGGTTATTCCCGTACTCAAAAAGGTTATCGTTGTTACAGTCCACAGTCACGCAAATATTATGTCAGTGCGGATGTTACATTCTTTGAGCCTACCCCTTTTTTTTTCTTCAGGAGACCGTTGTATTCCTTTTACAACAGATTTGATATCTTCCATACCACTTCCGGTCATTCCTGAATCAATTTTTGTCTCTATTTTCCATTTACAGGTTTATCAGAGATCCAAGGACAGGCTAGTGGTTCTGCAGAATTCAGCCCTCAACCAATCATCTTTTGTGCCTGAGGTTTCTGCTCTCATCGCTACAGATCAAGATGATCTTCCTATTGCTCTCAGAAAAAAAAACGTATTTGTACCACAAAGAATAAGCATAACATTTCTAACTATGTTTCATTACACCGTGCTTCATCATCTTTTCATGCATTTGCTGTTTCATTATCTTCTATTTCCATTCCCAGAACTTACAAGCAGGCTATGTCATCTTCTGGTTGAAAAAGTGCAATGGATGAGGAGATGTATGCTTTACATCAAAATCAAACTTGAGAGCTTACATCACTTCCTGTTGGAGCAGACAGTGGGTTGTAGATGGGTGTACACTGTTAAGTATCGTCCCGATGGTTCTGTTGAGCGTCTCAAGGCACGGTTGGTTGCCAAAGGATATACTCAGACATATGGTGTGGATTATATGGAGACTTTTTCTCCATGGCTCGGCTGAATTCAGTTCGGATTCTTATTTCTGTGGCGGTTAATCACAAATGGCCTATATATCAGGTAGACATAAAAAATGCTTTCTTGCATGGTGACTTACAAGAGGAGGTTTATATGGATCAACCACCGGAATATGTTGTAGCAGGAAATAAAAAACTCGTATGTCGATTGAAGAAAGCATTATATGGACTGAAACAGTCACCTCGTGCTTGGTTTGACAAGTTCAGTTCAGTTCTCATTCAGTATGGCTTTCGGCACACCACATCAGATCATTCAGTATTTTGCCATTCTTCCTCAGCAGGTATTATCGTGTTGATTGTTTATGTTGATATCATTATATCTGTGAGTGATCATGCTGGGATTGTGGACTTGAAGGCCTACCTTAGTCGTCAGTTTTATACTAAGGATTTGGGTCTTCTTCGATATTTTCTTGGAATCGAGGTTGCTCGATCTAAGAAGGGTGTGTATCTGTCACAACGCAAGTATGTTCTAGACTTGCTCTTCGAGACTGTGATGTTGGAGTGTCGGCCAGTTGAGACACCTATGGATTATCATGACAAGCTTGATGCTGACAGGGGATAGTTATTTAAGGATGTTGGATATTATAGACGTTTGGTTGTCAAACTTATATATCTAACTGTTACTCGACCAGACATCACATATGCAGTTGGAGTAGTTAGTCAGTTTATGCATGCCCCTCAGCAACCACATTGGGAGGTTATCTCTTGCATTCTTCGATACTTGAAGGGTGCACTGGAAATGGTTTGTTATACAAACCTTCCCAGTTGCTTACGGTGACTGGGTTCAGTGATGCTGATTGGACAGGCAGTCGCAGTGATAGGAGGTCTACTTCTGGCTATTGTGGGTGGCAATCTTGTCACGTGACGTAGTAAGAAGCAGAATGTTGTGGCTCGTTCTAGTGCAGAGGTCGAGTACCGTGCGATGGCTCATACAGCTTCTAAGATGATGTGGGTGGAGTTTCTCCTTCATGAAATGGGGATTATGATTCCTATTCCGATGGAGATGTATTGTGATAATCAGTCGGCAATGTTTATCACAAGTAATCCGATGTTTCATGAGCGCACGAAGCATATCGAGGTGGATTGTCATTTTGTTCGTGATTTGTTGCTGAAGAAACAGATTGTCACTCCTTATGTTCGGTCAGAGGGTCAATTAGGTGATATCCTCACCAAACCACTTGCTCGTGGTCCATTTTTTGATTTATGTAGCAAACTAGGCATGTCTGATCTATATGCTCCTGTTTGAGGGAGGGTGTTAGAGTTATTTTATTTTGTTATTTATCATATGAGGGTATAATAGTAATTGTGGGTGTATTGCATATCAATATAAATAGACATGAGATGCAGCCTAGGGTTGAAGGCCCTTGCAATCTCCTTTCTCATATTCTCTCTTCTCATACTTTTTCCTTTTTTTCTCCATCTCCAAACTTTACTGCAATCATACAAAGACTTAAAGAAACAAATTTTTTTTTTGAGAATCACTTTGGTTTTATGCCAAGAGCTACAAGAAATATTTAGTATTTACATGCTAAGAAGATTACCAGGAACAACTAAAGAAAGATGATCGACCTATGTATGGTTTTTATTGACTTAGATAAGGTTTATAATAAGGTACCTACACAGATATGGTGTGTCACGACCCGATTCCGTAGAATCGTTGAGGCGTCCTCCGAATCGTGACCGCCGTACGGGCCTGGGTTTGCGCCCGCACAAGGCTTTAATGATTTGCATATCAAGCACATATTCAGAGTACGCAGATAAATTGAAACACAGATTTGAAACATGAAAAAGTTCTCTTTATTGATAATGAACATCTATTACAAACTCTTGAACGAGTCAGCTAATATGCCGCACGGGCTTACAAAAGGGTTGACTCAAAATGAGATAGCAGTCCTGTTCATTACGTCCCTTTATAACTTCAAAATGATAAAGACCTCCGGGCTGGAGGACGGCTTTGCTACGAAGCTGCATTTGTGTATGAAGAGTTGCAAGCTTCTGTGTTCAAAATGCTTCAGGGGCGCGGTGAAGATGCGCCAACAGCTGGACTGGATCGGGAAGACGACTTCGGCTCCTCGCTCGGTTCGCCTTGGTGCGGAGAACCTGTTTCAACGAGGGTCAGCATGTCGAAACATACTGGTGAAGGCGAGCTAACCGAACTATACCAATCAACACGTTGTTTTAATGAAGCATGCATAATTTGTGGGTTTCTATCTTGCCTTAGTTCATTTACAAGCAACAGTATATATATATAATACTGAAATGAACTTGCCACCGTTCGGTGGCTTTTACCTGTCCGTCTGAACGACCTGCACAATACTTACCTTGCCTTCCCTGCCACGAAGACACAAGTTAGTTTGCAACAGGTTAAATATACAGGGGATCACTGGCTGGATGCCATATTCGACGGGGCATAGTACATGAATGAAATAACAAGTAACGCAATGAACATGGGCGCCACAAGTTATTCCATCCGATACAGGCGACTATTCAGGAGTTCCGTCTGGATCGGTGCCAGTGCCCCAGCAACCGTCCGCAGGAACTAAGACCTTGTGCACAAGTTGTTCGTGATCAACATATACACTAAGTTAGCAGTTTGAGGCAATTCAGGGCAATAACAGGCACATGACAGTAACAGGGGGGAGATCTACTTTTGTATAGTCTCCCTATTCAGATTATTGCATTCAGGATGAGTTCTGTTCATAGCATAATTTAAAGAAGAGCATACATTCTAACTTGTATTATGCATATGATAAATATTCCGAACGAACAAGCATGCAAGTAAGTAACCGTTCCCAAGTTTGATTGACAAGCAGTATTATCCAAGTCTATTCTCTTTTATCTTGGTATCTTTTATATTACTTGGTATCGTCTGATCGGGACTAAGAAGAGTGCACGATTTTAGGGTGTGAAGCTTGGAAGCAGGACTAGCTAATCGGGATGGTAGCCACTCACTTAGATTGTTGGAAGGGGGAAGGAAAGAGGCGCTTCACGACTCCGCTCGCAAGCCGCCTACTGCTCGTTCACCTGCATTACGAACAACTCGATCAATACCTCTTCCACTTTTCCAATCTCGAAATTGAAGTGCAGTTCAATGAACGAAAACAATGAAAACCATCGAAACCGTTCAAGAAAAACAAGCAATTCCCAAAACCAACTCAAAGCACGAAAGCAACAAGCGACATCGAAAACCGAGGCAATAAAAGATAGCAGCGGAGAGGTCCCTCCTGACTCTGCCGCTAACCGATCCTTGGGGCGCGGTCCACTGAATATGGGAATCGATTCCGAAGAAACATATCCATAACGAGGACGAGTTCTTGTTTCAATCTATCCCGATCGAACGATACCGTCTTGTATTTCTTAGCCGCGCTCCCCGCACCGGAGGAACGGGGCGCTACATCCTACCCAACTAATTGGAAGTTTCGTCCCGAAACTTAAGAATAAGGCCTACCGTTAGGGAGCATTATGCTGGGTACGGCGATCCGGGAGGGGGCAAACATCGACCCGATGGTTGGGATCACCGCAACGGAGGCAAGACCCTAGCTTGCGACGGCAATTGTCGGCTGTATGCCCCGGCTTGTTGCAAAAATGGTAAATTGGCCTCCGATTCCCTTTTTGTGAACCGCCGTCGTTGTGACGCTTTGCAGCGTTGTTTCCTCTCTCGTTGCTTTGGTGCTTGTGATTGGAGGTATGCACAGTGCCGGTAGGAACGTGAGGATACTGCGGTTCAAGGGATAGGGCGTGATTCATGACTTCACGCATTGTTCCATACTGATTAACGACTACGTGCCCATGAATGGCAGGGCGCAGACCGCCTTCAAACCTTCTAGCTCGACTCGCTGCATCAGGTAAATAGGCCCTAGCGAATTTAGAGAGTCGGTTGAATTCGGCGGAGTACTGCTTCACTGTCATACTGCCCTGCCGCAGCTGCACGAAATCATTCTCCATTTGTCGTTGTACTGGAGGGGGTACAAACTCCTCTTCGAACGCGGCACGAAAAGTCGTCCACGAGATCGCCTCCTCTCCGTGATCAAATTGGAGAGATCGTCGATGCACGTCCCACCAATCGTGCGCGTTGAGGCGGAGCTGTAGTTGCGCGCAGGCGACGTGCTTCTCTTCGGGGACCTCTAACAGAGCGAAGTGATATTCAAGTTCGGCTAGCCAATCTAGAGCTACCACTGGGTCCTCGGTCCCGTTGAATGGGATGTTGCAGATTTTCTTGAAGTGGCCAAAGTCGAAGGTAGTCACGTCCCTCGACCTTGGAATTTGCGGCGTCTCTACTTCAAGCACGGGCTGTTCCACCGGAGTCGTTGTTGCGGCGGAATGGTTGGCAGCCAAAGTCTGAACGATTTGTTGCAGGGTATCTACCTGCTTCTGTTGGACTGAGAATCGGGTCTCTAAATTGCTTTCGAACTTGGCTTGGCGAGCTTCATCTCCTTGTCGTTGTGCTTCTAACATTAGCATTATCCGCTCAAACGGATCGACTTGAGATATGCCACGCTGGCTCTGAGAGCTTCCCGAAGTGCCCGAACTACTTTCTTGGCCTTGCGTTTCGTTCGGTGCATGCGCTGCAGATTGCGCTGGTGCCATTCCTTCAAAAGAAGGTAAATTACATTAGGATCATAATGTATTATGGACTTATTGCGTGAACGTATCTCATTTTGGCCTAGCGAGTTCAAGAGTTTGCACAGGAATTTGATCGTTAAAGGAACTTTTCCAGTGCGAGAGTCTAAGGAACTTGAATCTGTGCTCTGATACCATTATGTCACGACCCGATTCCGTAGAATCGTTGAGGCGTCCCCCGAATCGTGGCCGCCGTGCGGGCCTGGGTTTGCGCCCGCACAAGGCTTTAATGATTTGCATAACAAGCACATATTCAGAGTACGCAGATAAATTGAAACACAGATTTGAAACATGGAAAAGTTTTCTTTATTGATAATGAACATCTATTACAAACTCTTGAACGAGTCAGCTAATATGCCGTACGGACTTACAAAAGGGTTGACTCAAAATGAGATAGCAGTCCTGTACATTACGTCCCTTTATAACTTCAAAATGATAAAGACCTCCGGGCTGGAGGACGGCTTTGCCACGAAGCTGCATTTGTGTATGAAGAGTTGCAAGCTTCTGTGTTCAAAATGCTTCAGGGGCGCGGTGAAGATGCGCCAACAGCATGGACTGGATCGGGAAGACGACTTCGGCTCCTCGCTCGGTTCGCCTTGGTGCGGAGAACCTGTTTCAACGAGGGTCAGCATGTCGAAACATACTGGTGAAGGCGAGCTAACCGAACTATACCAATCAACACGTTGTTTTAATGAAGCATGCATAATTTGTGGGTTTCTATCTTGCCTTAGTTCATTTACAAGCAACAGTATATATATATAATACTGAAATGAACTTGCCACCGTTCGGTGGCTTTTACCTGTCCGTCTGAACGACCTGCACAATACTTACCTTGCCTTCCCTGCCACGAAGACACAAGTTAGTTTGCAACAGGTTAAATATACAGGGGATCACTGGCTGGATGCCATATTGGACGGGGCATAGTACATGAATGAAATAACAAGTAACGCAATGAACATGGGCGCCACAAGTTATTCCATCCGATACAGGCGACTATTCAGGAGTTCCGTCCGGATCGGATCGGTGCCAGTGCCCCAGCAACCGTCCGCAGGAACTAAGACCTTGTGTACAAGTTGTCCGTGATCAACATATATACTAAGTTAGCAGTTTGAGGCAATTCAGGGCAATAACAGGCACATGACAGTAACAGGGGGGAGATCTACTTTTGCATAGTCTCCCTATTCAGATTATTGCATTCAGGATGAGTTCTGTTCATAGTATAATTTAAAGAAGAGTATACATTCTAACTTGTATTATGCATATGATAAATATTCCGAACGAACAAGCATGCAAGTAAGTAACCGTTCCTAAGTTTGATTGACAAGCAGTATTATCCAAGTCTATTCTCTTTTATCTTGGTATCTTTTATTATTACTTGGTATCGTCTGATCGGGACTAAGAAGAGTGCACGATTTTAGGGTGTGAAGCTTGGAAGTAGGGCTAGCTAATCGGGATGGTAGCCACTCACTTAGATTGTTGGAAGGGGGAAGGAAAGAGGCGCTTCACGACTCCGCTCGCAAGCCGCCTACTGCTCGTTCACCTGCATTACGAACAGCTCGATCAATACCTCTTCCACTTTTCCAATCTCGAAATTGAAGTGCAGTTCAATGAACGAAAACAATGAAAACCATCGAAACCGTTCAAGGAAAACAAGCAATTCCCAAAACCAACTCAAAGCACGAAAGCAACAAGCGACATCGAAAACCGAGGCAATAAAAGATAGCAGCGGAGAGGTCCCTCCTGACTCTGCCGCTAAGCCGATCCTTGGGGCGCGGTCCACTGAATATGGGAATCGATTCCGAAGAAACAAATCCATAACGAGGACGAGTTCTTGTTTCAATCTATCCCGATCGAACGATACCGTCTTGTATTTTTTAGCCGCGCTCCCAGCACCGGAGGAACGGGGCGCTACATGGTGTGCTATTTAAATAAGTCTCCATAGCTATTTTGGGTATAATTACAAAGTTCAAATCTATCGGCAATGAAAATGTTGAGATGGATGAGTAAAAATACATTAAAATATAGGACAAGGATGAGTGTTTTTTGGGTAAGTTGAAGGGGTGCCAATTGGGGATAAAATGTGATAAAATTGTCTAAGGTGGTATGGAGGACATATTCAACCAAGGCCACTAAATATGCCAAGTTAGGTGGTGTAGGGTCTTTGTTAAACGTGATGCTAGAATACGGGTAGGCCTAAACGAACTTGGATTGAGGCTGTGAATAAGGATATGTTAATTGCTAATGTTAGGGAGGGGAGAGAGAGTTTTTACTAGAGCAGAGCGAAAGGAAAGTATTCATGTAGCTAACCCCAAAGCTTTTAGTTAAGGTTTTGTTCTTGTTTGTTCTAGACGAGATCTCTTATGTAGGTACCATCGAAAGTTTTGATCTATAATGTACACCATAAAAATAACTTTTACAACAGCCATATAAAGAATAGGAAAGAGGTAAAATCGAGTAATTTTTAAAAGATACACAGTTAGATCTATCTACGTCTATCATCATAATTACCCGAGAAAGCGACAGATACTTGGTATAGTATCTAGTGAAAAATAGGACTTCCAGTTTGATTACTGTGTTCTAATGGCAATAATATAGTTTAAAAGAATATATAATTTTTTCTTAAAGGAGAATAGTAGATACACCTTTTTAGTTTTTGAACGAGTTGTTGAAATTTCGTAATGATTCACAGTACTACTTTTTGCAGGGAAGGGTTGTTGGTAACTCTAACCTTTCTATTGGTTTCCTGCTACATGATGAACATATTCCCATGGTTGACAAGACTGTAGATGTAGCATGGAAGCAACAGAATCCCAATCAAAGGCTCTCTACCTCTGAAGGTTTGTAATTTAAAAGATAAGCTATATAGGGGGAAGATGGTTTTGCTTTTAACTTGTCCACCTCTGAGAGCCAAAGACTAATTCTTGAAAAAATGGATATGGTTTAGCTTTTACTTGTGACTCTTCTTCACAATGCTGCTTCTTTTGATCTTCTTAATCCATTTCATAGCATCGATTTATAGGCCATCAGGTTGTTAAGTGGGTAAGGTTAGGATGCATTGGACTGACTTTTACACAAGGGCCGTGCTGCTGAATCACTTATTGGCCAATACTGCATACCTGCGGCTTTACATTCTTATATAATCCTGTGCAAAAGTTAGGAGGTTAGGAATTAGGATACAGCCAAATATAGCTTGGATGGTATGGGGTTCCCCAAATTTGGGGAGATTAGTAGTTGGGGTTTCAAATGTGGGGATGCAGTAGGGGACTTACCTAGCAGATAGATTTTGACAATGCAAAAATTACTGGCACACAATCTTGCATAGATTTTACAATCACGAATTGACGTGCAAGGACTGACTTAGCTTATTGTGGTCTATATGGGATTTAGCATACGAGGGAAGATTGAGAGTTCGAATCATTAGATTAGCTTGGATTCTGAAGGGCAGGCCAAGAGGGTAAACTGACCTTGAACAGAGAAGGTTGTTGGAAAAAGAAGAAGTACCAACCTGTCGTCCCCATCACTTGTAATGTTGTGGTGTTGAGCTGAATTGCTTTAGATGGTTTTATTCTTGAATGCACAAGCTTAAGCTAATTAGTTTCAGAAAGTAGGGAGTTCAAAGAATTATCTTATGCCTTCATTAAATTTATTTAATTTTGTCATCTGTTATGCTTAATCATTTCTCTTAATATAGGGACATTTCCATTGTCAGATACCCACAAACCTATTATGGGAGTCCAACCTCAAGTATTCACTTTGGTTATGGCTTTCCTCATGACCCTCTTCACGCTGCTTTGCTCGATGGTGGGCTGTGTGAGTAAGAAGCTCCCTGTTGGAACTAAGTGTGATCACCAAAATCCAGATATTTCTCTAAACTCAACATATGAAGAGGAATCTCTCCAACCATCACCTGCTCCAGCATTTTCAGAAGTAGATGTTTCCTCTGTATTCAAAAGGCTTGGAGAGCTAGAAGCAAGGCTTGACGTGCTTCAAGCAAAGCCATCTGAGATGCCTTCTGAGAAGGAAGAGTTGCTTAACGCCTCTGTTTACCGTGTTGATGCATTAGAAGCTGAGCTTATTTCGACAAAGAAGGTAAAACCCCGTGCACTATATATATATATATATATATATATATATATATATATATATATATATATATATATATGTCTCGTACAAGGGAATCATTTATTGAACTTGGTAGAATATTTTGAGATTATAAACCTTAGTTACGTACTTAGACATACCAGAGGAAAGGTGTTATATTATGAATTATGCGTTTTCTTAATCAATCCTGTGGGCACTATATTATGAACTTGTATTTTCTTTTGCGCCTAAGTTTACATAATCCTAAATGCATCTGCACCCGCTGATGTTTAATTTATCAAACGATAACGCAGGCTTTGCACGAAGCACTAATGAGACAAGAAGAGCTGCTTGCATACGTAGACTGCCAACAGGACGCTAAGTTCCGGGTAAGCAAAATACTAGGTGAAATGTTTCCAACCTCACGCTAAACATGCACACATGCAAATGACTAATGATATCTATTCCGCAGAAGAAGAAACTATGCTTCTGAAGCAAAAGAGTTGGAGTGATCCCTGAGAATGAATGACCAGTGTAAGTTTTATCGAGGAAAAGTCGAAAGCTAATCTTGACTCATTGATGAGCTCTTTTTGGCTCTTTAAGGGATGGAATCCTTCGGAAGTAAAAGCTTGCCTTGAGGCGATTACTGATTATTGTCAATTGTTAGCCATTTTGGGCACCAAGTTATTCTCTTTAGGATGAGTTGATGTTTGTACAGTGTCGGTTGTGCTATTTATGTAAAGAAATGTAACATGATGTTCTCTTGTAAAACACTATTGCCCTAAATATTGTTAGGGCATTTATGTTACGAATAGTCAGAAACTTGAACCACTAAACCGACATTGCTGGAGTTTCTCTAGAACATGAGCAGCTATTCCAATTTCACATCGGTTATTTGATTCCTTTTTTAAACTTTACTTCCTCACAACTTTAAGGGTTTGCTTGGATTGAAGGAGAAAAAATAAGCGCACTTAAGTGGGGTTAAAGTAAGGGGGACGGGAGTAATTATATATTACCTTGTTTGGATTAGAGAGAGTTCAGTGGGATATGTTTAATAACTCTTGTTTGTATTGGAGGTTTTGAGTGGGAGTTTGCTTGGATTGGAGGTTTTGAGTGAGATAAGGATTAATAAAAATACAATAGCTGTTAAAATACTTCTTAAAGAGGTCCAAAATCCCGATCCTAGAATTATGAAGAAGTAAGAGGAGGCAAAAGAAGTGACGCCGATCTCCGTTGTACGAGACTATAAAGGTCTCCGGGATAAAGGTCCTCATACTTGATTCCGACGATGAGCAGAACCCTAACCTTAATTACCGTCGACATCTTGATTTTCTGAATTTTGCAAAGTCTTTGCGTATTTGAGGATCGGTTAGATTGCATCAACAAATTTTCTACAACAGTAACTCTCACTGCATAAGTGCGTCATCAAAGCGCCACTTTGCACCCTTCGTCTATGTCCGTGTCCGAGTCGCTAGGTCCCTTTAGGAACCTAGCTCCTATGCAAATTTCTAAGAAATGGATGACAGAAATCAATGTTTTGAACCTTATCCTTTAGTAAAATATCCCATCATACCAACCATATGGACTACTATTTTCCATGTGTACAGGTGAGTAAAAGAATATTCTTATATTGAAATACACACTTGAAGTTTGCCACATGATATGAAACCACTTTCTAGAGAGTAATTTCAATAAACCCAAACAATATTTACAAGCATATGATCTCATCTTGGTGTTTTCTTAAATTATGACTTACATGGCCCTTATTTTTTGTCACCAAATTTCGACATGTATCAAGCGCATGTGAATGAATGCACAACATGAAGGCTGATCTATACAAAACTCTTGCTCGTGGAGTTAATATGTTTTGTACAGGAGTTTGATGAATTAATGTGCCAAGAAGAGTGGAGAATGGCTCTGGCTCAATATACCCTCATCAATGTAGTGTAAAGCAACTCTCAACAGTTAGTATCCTGATGAATGTGTATAAATTGTGTTGCTGTAAGTAAATGAGCTTATGAAATCTTAGAAAAAAGTTTTTTTGTAGATATTTCTCTCATGGAACCTTCATGAGGTTTCAAAAGTGGTAAACTTGCTCTTTGATTGCATCAACCAGTTTGCAACCTTGGTTTCATTTCTTTTGCTGTGACTCGTTAACATTTCATACCGTGGTTATTTCTTCTATTTTTTTTTGTTATTGTCACTACTTGACTGATGTGTATTTGCTTCTCAGTAATTCTTACAGCCTTTGGTATGGTAGTTAAGGAGAGCTTAGTTACCAATCTAAAGATTGACAGCTTTACAATTTTTTTTCTTTTCTGAAACTTGGTTTGGGTTAATTGTTACTAAGTCCCTTCTTCCTGCTCAACTATAAAATGTGCACATCTAACTCTGGAAAACTGTGCCACCCAAATCATAAGTTTCCTAGAAAAGGAGAAGTATATTACAAGGTTCGTAGTATCGGAATCGGGTATCAGAACCTTCCTATGAGTATCGATATCGGAATCATTATCAGACTCTTCCAATGAGTATCGGAATCGACGGTATCGGCAGTATCGGTGGTTACGAATCGGAGTATCAGAATTTTTTTTTCGTATCGAAAAGCAAATAATTATTAATAAATTATTAAAATTTTAGATTTTTTTTTAATATATATTTAGACATAATTTTAAGTATTTTCTGTGTTGTTTCATAGTAGTTTTAAAATTGAATGAAATATTAGTCACCATTGTCAATTGGTTTACATGCGATACATAAGTTTTCTTTTTTTACATGCTTTTACACCCTTGCTAATTGGTCTTTTTCATTCAATTTTCTTTGTCGAATTGATTGGAAAAGTGATCCTCAATGTCGGTATCGGTCAAGTATCGGTATCGGGACATGCCAAACCATATCGGTATCGACCGTATCAAATCGGTATCGGCCGATACTCTAAACTATGGTATGTTAACGCCAAAGTTGAACCTCAGTCAAACCCTTATTGCAATCATCAAGCCCTTACGTTTATGAACCAATTCCAATCGCCAAACATCAACCAGAAAATGATAAACACAACATTTTTACTCAGACAACAATAATCGAGACTTTGAAGGATATATTATTCACCGAAAGGCACAAGATCAAACCAATAGGGGGAACTGCAACTGGAATAGATTAAGATAGCATCGGACTTAAATCTATATCTCAAGAAGGACAATAGAGACCAGAGTTTATTATTTAGGTGGTTAAATAGAAAGACTCATGAATTGTTTGTATACGTATATTTTCAGTTTAACCTTTGAATCGGTTTGCCAAACACATATATTAAGGAGTGCACTAAGTATGTAATCAACAAATTCAACAGCTCTTTCTTGACAGGCTGCAGCTTTGCATTGCCTCCATCTACCAGCAGAAGGGGTTCTGCAATCCACAAGGAAAAAAAGCATGATCAGGAAGGAAAAAAAAGGAGGAAGAAAATAAATATGGAAAGAAAGAACACACTGGTATTTAAAAGGCCAATTTATGAATAATCTAATCATAGTATTTTTCAAGCATATATTGTCGATGCTCATTATCCCTTTCAAAAATTACTATGAAATCTAGTATACAGATTACACGAGGAATCTGAATAACCTTCCCTTGAATAAATAGGAGGATGCCACTTGATTAAGAAGAGGAGGATCCCCAAAGGTGAGAAAATCCCTATTCAAGAAATGATGCAAGAACCCCCCACTAGTTGTCATTTCATTTCGACCAAACAAAGAAAACATATATCCAAATGCTGGAAAGAATTTATCGATATAGATACTCTAATTGTTTTTCTACTTATTCTACCTAATGAAGATTGTTGTAAATTTATATGACATTCAATATGTCACCGATCTAAATTTATTCAGAAGTTCATGGAAATGCTTAGAAGAACTACTGATCTCTTGATATCCTAGAGAAATTGGTAAACATTTCTGTAACCATAGTTTATTTTTTAAAATCAATTATGCTATCAGCTTTCACCTTGAAGCAAAGTGAGGATGTTTTATTCAGACTAGTGATAAAGAAACGTTGTGTTTTTCAAATGGCAGGAATGAGTTAGTGAAGATTAATCTTCTAGAGTTGAATTGTAACTTACCAACTTGATCTTTCTCTTCTTCTTCTTCTGAAGGTGAGACATAAGCTCTTGTTGGCGCACTAGAGCGTCCTCCAGAGCCTGTGGAAACAGAAATGTAGGAAATATTTAACGACTAAATTACGAACTTTGAATTGAATCATAAGATGGTCTTCATCGTTAAAGATGTAGTACAAAAACTCTAGTTTGATTTTTGTTGTTTTTATCACTCTAATATCCATATTATCAAGAAAAGTAACTCTTTTCATCTGAGGAATATGATGTCCAATAGACTAGATAAGAATTGTGCCATATAATCTTACCAAGGAAGTAGGACACTATAAAAAGTGTTCATGTTGTGTCGGACAAGTATCGCCCACATACTGGACATCCCAGTACCGTGTTGTTGTGTCCTTAACATGTTGTGTCGTATCCGTGTCTGTGCAACATAGAATCTTACTATGGATTTCAGAAATCATGTTCTAATATTCTGTAGTGCGTAAATAAGCAACATAAAATCTTGTAATAAGCCTTACCTTCTTGGTCGACTGAAGCTCGGCCTCCAACACGTTGACACGGCTCACGGCAGCATTGAACATACCCTCCTTCTCCAAGGAGACCACAGGCTTGCTGTTGAGGATGGTCACCTTCTCCTCCATCTCAGCAAGGCGCTTCATGACAGCCGAGAACTCTGCCTCAGAAACAGCCCCGGGAGGAAGTTGGCCTTTCACTATGGTGTCAGTACAGCAGTAGGAAACTTCGACCACTTTCTTGGGAACGTCGCGGGTCACTTTGATCACTGTGATGATTCCCATGACGAATGCCATAACCCCGGAAAGGAGATTGGGTCTGAGCCCATCTTGAGCCTGGTAAGCCTCTGCCGGAGTGCATGCACCTGCCACTGATGGTACTCAGAGATATACAGTGTGTTTGATAGAATCACACTAGGTTGACAACTCTGTCGTGTGTGTATCGATTTGCTTTCATTTAGTATTGTGTATCGTCTACAGGGCCGGTCTTGGGGTAAGCCGGACAAGCCATCCGGCTTGGGCACCCACCCACCCCCCCGACTCCTAAGTCCTCACCTCTCCGTTAATAGAGCCTCCGCGATCCACCCCAACTCCTCTCTGTCAGTCGAGCTACACCCCACTATACCCATATTTTGAATTCCGAGTTCCACGACGCCGTCAGAATCGGAGACTTTGACGCCATTGTCAACACCACTCGCCATCAATTTTTGTGATATTTTCTTTTCGAGTCAAGGGCAAGGGCAACTAAATTTAGCTTCGGCTAGGACAACCCAACCCCTTGGGCCGGCCCTGATCGTTTATCATAAGATACAGTAAGTCTATGAGTTTAGGTTTATATTTCTAAATCCATATAAAAATAATAATTTAATATAAGTTTCTCATAAAAATTTTAGTTACTTATCTATCTAGTTACATTATCTAGATTCTTTAGTACATATTACATAAAAAAAGTTAAAAAAAAAGGTTAAAAAAAAATCCGATACTACCTATCAACCTATATCGTGTATGATAAACCAACACGTAACAAAGTGCTAATATATCAGTATCATAAGATACATTTCATGTATGATAGTAACAACATAGATAAGAATGAAAGTTTGATTTATGTATATACGATCCTCAACTTAGAAGTACCTGTACAAAGTGCCCATATGAATCAATCCTTGTTATTAAAATTGATTATTACTTACGAGTCGATTTGCAAATATGTCTTTATTTTCATCATTTTTGTTTGCACCATGGTATCAGTGTCAGCTGTCTGATCAATTAGCATATGTAAGTTAAATAAGTAAAATGGCATATGACAGAAAATGGACCTTTTGTGATGGCAAGTTTTCCGTCAGGTACTTCTTTGTTCCAGGTGGCGTCCACTGACTTATCGACCATCGGGATGAAGTCATCCTCGTACCTATCAGGATTGGAGAACTTTCCTTGGACAGACTGGAATTCCAAATTACACTGAGAACAACAGAAATAGGAGGGGGAAAAAATTGCGTCAATGAATGCATTTTCTAAATTTGTCAATCACTTGTATGTTGTGCTCCCAAATCTTGATCCTCTGATCAATAGGATGAGGATATCAAACATTTTATTATGAAGATAAAATCAAAAGGATAGTTATGTTAGTTATTGGATTACGTTATGCCTCAGAAAACTTGTCGCTCTAAGAATTTATAAATACCTGGTATTGATCAGGACTGCCCAATTCTTCGCGAACTGGTGACAAACTTGGGTGCTCTATTATCCGGGACATCTTTGGAGAGAAAGACTTTGTAGCTAGCTCCCTTCGGAAAGAATCTTGTTTCTACACATACAAAGGTGCTCATCAGTTTTAAGAAGAAAAAACAATATCACAAGAATAATCATAATTTAGCGAAGATAACAGAAGGAGAAAAAAAAATGGGGAATCTAAGTAGCACCACTGGGTAGACTATGTCATCTTCGGAGATTGTCTTCTCGTCAGGAGTGTAGCTCAGCCTTCCGCACCTTGCATCACCATTTTGAACCATCTGAACATTGAAATATGAAGACCAAATTAGCGTAGTTTTGGGATTTCAATCAGGAAGAAGTACCTTTTATGAATTTAGCTTGACTACTTTCGAACCATCGCATTCTACATTATAAAGGAGAAAATATGATTTTGGTTTCCTTTGTCCATATATTTCCTTACAACCAAATAGATGCTGAGAAAAAGAAAAAGAAAAAGAAAACAAGAACGGAATAAGCACCCTCATGATTTCAGCATTCTTCCATGGGCCTTTATCCGAGCGAAGACACCCTCCTTGATCTGCACAAGTACAAGTTCCACCGAGGAACTCTGGCAATTCACTGGCAGAAACTGATATAGGTAAGACGAACAATGATGCTCGGATACATAGACAATAGTCACAGTAAAAATGGTATTGACTGAAAAATTACTTATATGAAGGCAATAGTCACTGTAAAAATGAGCTTCAAATTAACATAGGAAGTATAGGTAAAGTACCTAGCATCGATCACTTCAAGCAATTTGCTCTGGTACTTGTTGCCAAGGACCTACGGGCAAAGAAGTAAGTACTTGCGCAATTCTTGAAAGAAACTTACATTATTCATTGAGATAAGTATATGAGCTCACATGGATCTTTGCAGTGGTTTTAGGGTCAAGGAACCCCTTCACTGTGTTCCACAGCAATCTGAACCCCTGACCTGCATTGATGATGAACATGCGGCACAAGGTCTGTGGTAGGAAAAAGTATTTAAGATATCACCATAAATATCAAGCCTAATTTCAATTTGATACCCTCAACTATTTAAGTTTTTCAATTTGATATACCAATCACTACCCTTAACTGTTGAATATTTTCAAGTCGATACCCTTCGTTAATCACAGTTAATTTTTCCGTTTCAACAAAAAATAAATAATCTTTTTTTTACCAAATTACCCCCATCCTCCCCTCTGGGGATATTTTAAAGTGGTCACGAATGAGGGGGTATTTTTGTCATTTTGGATTTTCCGTTAACAATGTTAGGGTATTAAGTTGTACAACTATCGTTAAGTCGTCTAATATTAAAGTTTAGGGTATCAAGTTGAAATTTAGCCTAAATATCATAGTTGTGATTTTATTTCGTTCATGTAGCATCAAAGGATCTATAGATACCTCCGGGTAGTTATCGCCATCAATCTTCTGAAGACGGCCAATGAGGTCTCTTGCTGCCTTGTTGAAGTTCTTGTATCCCTGTTGGAGAATGAAAACTAATTATAGTTCAGGAATGACTAGAGAAGTTACACAAATGTGTAAGAACATGGTCAGACTATAGTTATGAAAATATTAGACATAATTGATTCTTGCATATATATATACCACTCCCTGCACATCAATGATGGTGGTGCTCTGGTCAATGTGTCGCTTTGCTGCAATAGAACAAGCTGGGAACTTGACTGTGAAAATTCTCTCAAACTCCCTAACATGGTACTTGACATAGCGATCCATGGTTGTAACTTGCATTAGCTTGTTGGAATCGATCTGTCCGAGTCTCTCAAAGTAAACAGGCCGTCCATCCTTGTCTACACCATGATGAAATTGTGGGTAGTGCTCCAAGACTTCATTAAGCTCTTGAAAATCAAAATCCTTGAGAAAAAAAAAGAGGAAAAAAAAGCGAGTGAAGAAAATCAAAATCATTATGGGTAGTGCTACAAGACTTCATTAATATGACTAAACCAATTTACAAAGAGACTACATCCAATTATAAATAGCAATAAAATCAACTCAATATTTGGAAACCTTTTTCTATAACTCCTATTTGATGAGCGAGAAAGTTGGCGAACACCAAGGATATAGTATTACCTCCAAAACAGTGTCAGCACCAAATTCCTTTCTCCAATGGATCATATCCGCCCACATTTGCTTTGTTTTCTCGATATCGAATTTCCTGGCCTTCAAAAATCTGCACCACAAAATAATCAATACATTTGATTTTGAATATAGAGCGTAGCATTGTAAGAGAGTTTTTTTTTTTTTTTTTTATCGAATCAAATCTATAGAACTGATCAGCACATGAGAATTATAAAAAAAAAAGACTAGAATCATTCACAAAACATCTATTAGGCCTCAACTGATTGGCCACTATCAGCATAAGGTGTATATATATGTCCATATATAGTAGTCTAAATCTTCTTATTTGCAAATCTAACTTTCCCTGTTCTAATGGTTTTATTAACATCTTGCTAGTTCACATATCTGTAGATTCTGTAATTGATTCTCGATTCTGGTAGTTCTGAGTTCTATGTATGATATATAAAGCACAAAGCCACAAATCTCTTGCTACCAATAATTATCAACCCCAAAGATATTATCAATTTGCAGATAAATAAATCACTAGTCAAAACGTCTCCTCGTGTCTTTCATACAAAATTTAACCAGCATAGTCATAGTTTGCAATATCGTCTGACACTGATACGATACGACCGATACCGATACGGTTTGGCATGGCCCGATCCGATACGACCGATTCCGATACTAACCGACATTGGGGGTCTCTTTTTCAGTCAATTCGGCAAAGAAAATTGAACGAAAAGACCAATCGGCAAGGGTGTAAAGACATAGTAATGCTGTAAAAGCGTATAAAAGGAAAGAAAAAATTATCTATAGAAGGCAAACTGATCGCTAAGGGTGACTACTATTTCATTTAATTCCAAAACTACTAAGAAATATAACACAGAAAATACTTAAAATTATGCTTAAATATATAAAATATTTTTTCTAAATTTTTATATTATTTGTTTTCCGATACCAAAAAATCCGATACTCCGATCCGAAATCGTCGATACTGCCGATACCGTCGAATCTGATACTCATAGGAAAAGTCCGATACTGATACCGATACTGGGAACTTTGCGGCATACCTTAGTGAAAACTGAAAATACTCGGGGACATAACTAAACTTGGTATTTTTTTTATGGAAGATGTGAAGAATAAAAAGAAAAAGAAAAAAGAAAAGGGTTATAGTTTAATAAAATCAGGATGTGAGTAACTAAGGATACATTTAAACATAAATAAGGAAGATGATGAGGTGAAAAATAAGATGACCTCAACAAGGTATGATAGTCATCATGTTTGGAGGGCAAGAGCTCCTCCAAGATGAGTATCTGACGGAAGGCGTCAACGGCCTGCATTTCCTCAGCGTCGCGCACATCCTCTACGATGTCGGAGGGAACGGACATGACCTTGCTGCTGCTTCTCCGAGCCCCCTTTTTTGTCGATGAATTCCTGAACTTAGTCGAGGTGTTTACTGCCTTCTTCTTGAATGATCCCATCCTCGTCTTCCCATCCTCAGAGTTCTCGGCCATGTTGGATCTGTTGTCTTCTACACCTGTATAGAGCCACAACCATCTGCAGATCATTCAAGAGGCTTTCTGACAAATCAATCAAGTCATTAATAGCAAGCAAGCAGCATTTCTCTACTATTTGATTCGAATGCTCATGGGAAATTCTTAATCATTATATGATTTACCAGATTCGATGCTCATGATGGTGTGTCTGCACCCGGCCGTGTCAAATAGCAATGGGGGTAGGGGTGGAGATCGATCGGTTAACGAGTCATTGGAAGGTGGATATATAAGCACCTTCAAATCCGAGAGGGAGCAATTAGCAATATTAATTAATAGCAATAACAAGTACGAATATCAAAATTTACTATCAGACAAGAATATATAACTTCATAATAAATTTGACACAAGTTATTTGACGAAGATGTATATGGGCTAGATTTATATGTGAAGAATGGACATGGCTAACAAGTACCTACGAATATATAATCCAAAGGCACCCCAGTCCGAAGGCTATATTCCGATCCGAAGACACCATTCACGTTCGAATGCTTCACGCAACCGCACCCACAGCAGCACATATATATATATATATATATATATATATATATATATATATATATATATATATATATTTATTGATTATGATTTATTATAGATTTAATTATTATTTGTTATGTATATATCTCTACTATTTATAAAAATTATGTATCTCCTGTAAGTTTAAAAAAAATTAAATTGGTTTAGTATTTACTTACGGTTTTAGATTTTTTTTAATCTTCTGTAAGTTTAAAAAAAAATTAAATTAAATTGGTTGAGTATTTTGTTACGACTTGGACGGATAAGAGGGAATGTTTCAATTTTTATTTATCTCCGTAAGTTTAAAAAAAAAAAAAGTAAATTGGTTGAATAATTACTTACGACTTCGATGGCTTAAATTTGAGCCGATACCAAATTGCATTTTATATATATATATAAAACATGCAAGCTCCTATAGCACATGCGGTTGAGGAAATAGGCATCCTCCCACGAGGTTGCTATTCAAGCAACAGAGGTGGCATATTAATTTCATCATGGAAAATTAATGTGTGGTGTGCAGCCGGGAGCAGTTCGTGCCGGATGTGATGTGGATGAGGTGCATGTACAGTGCTAGTACGGGAGACCTTCGAGTCGTGATGTGGCTTTCAGGTCAGAATGTATCCTTCGAGCAGTGGTTGTAGGATCTTCGGGTCAAAATTGTAGGTCTTTGGTCCGTGTTTATAGACCTTCGGACAAGAATAAAATTTAGCTCGAAGAGAAAAAAAATATTAATGCAAGAAGAGCACGTAGTAAGTAATTCACAATGCAAAATTTGAATATAATTGTGATTTTCTTGAATTTTCTTACGGGGGATCTAGTTGTGAATTGGAGAAGGAAGACGAGGGAGGTTGCTTTGATAGCAAAAGAAAAGTGGCAAGCTTGGGAAAGATCGAGGAGAGAGAAATTAAGAAGAGAGAATCATTACCTATGTAGTAGAGCAAGAATGGAATGGAGAGAGAGAGAGAGAGAGAGAGGGGGGGGGGGAGGTGGAGAAAGTAGAGTTTTAACGACCATACAAATCCCAAAAGTGATGGCGGGGGAGACACGAATTAAGATGACACAAGAGAAAGATTTGCCACTTCGTATCTTTGCTTTATTTCATCGTTTTTCTTTTTCCCTCTCAACGCCTACTTCTTAGGGGATCAGACAGGGACAGGTGTTTGAGGGACAGTCAACAAACTAGTGACCTGGCCAGCTGATACGAAATCCAAACAAAAAATTTATTATATCGATAATATTTTTAAAATAATTAGCTGAAACGAAAGAATTTTTGATAATTTGAAAGTTACGAAAGATTTCGCTATCTGTGATGACAAAATTATAGAAAAAAAATATTATTTTATATATTTTTTACATTTTCAATATGGAAAAGGGATTATTTTATATTAATTTTAAAGTTTCACTATTTGTGATGGCGAAAATTTGGCTGATCGGTTTTTTAGGTTTTGGTTTGTTTTTGAGTTTTATGTTTATGGTTTATTTTCAGTTTGTGTTTGGTTTTATGTTTAGGGTTTATTTTATTTTTGTTTTATGTTTAACTATCCATTTAGACTTGTGACACTACTAGTTATTTACTGTACAATTCTATTAATGCTTTGAGATATGTATAACATTTTGACTGTAAAATATACTATATATTTGTATATTTCTTTATTCATCAGATGTTGTTATCAGGTATGACAGGACGACGTGGAGCGTTCGACAGGTCCCGAGGTAGACATAGTGCTCCTCTGGTACTGCCTGTCACGACATGATTTCGTGGAATCGTTGGGGCGTCCCCCGAATCGTGACCGCCGTGCGGGCCTGGGGTTGCGCCCGCACAAGGCTTTAATATTTTGCATAACGAGCACATATTCAGAGTACGCAGATAAATTGAAACACAGATTTGAAACATGGAAAAGTTCTCTTTATTGATAATGAACATCTATTACAAACGCTTGAACGAGTTAGCTAATTTGCCGCACGGGCTTACAAAAGTGTTGACTCAAAATGAGATAGCAGTCATGTACATTACATCCCTTTACTAAACTTCAAAATGATAAAGACCTCCGGGCTGGAGGATGGCCTTGCCACGGAGCTGCATTCTTGCTTGGGTTGCAAGCTCCTTTCTTCAAGTACTTCAAAAAGCGGCACGATCAGAGGATGCGCCTACAGCTGGACTGGATCGGGAAAGACGACTTCGGCTCCTCGCTCGATTCGCCTTAGTGCGGAGAACTTGTTTCAACGAGGGTCAGTATGTCGAAACATACTGGTGAAGGCGAGCTAAACCCAACTATACCAATCAACACGTTGTTTTAATGAAGCATGCATATTATTGTGGGTTTCTATCTTGCCTTAGTTTATTTACAAGTAAGCAGCATATAGAATTTACTGAAATGAACTTGTCACCGTTCGGTGACCTTTACCTGTCCGTCTGAACGACCTGCACAATACTTACCATGCCTTCCCTGCCACAAAGGCACAAGTTAGTATGCAACAGGTTTAAATATACAATATAGATCACTGGCATGATGCCACAAGGGTCGAGTTATAGTCACGGGATAGAAAACGATATAAGACGCAGGTGGCGAGCCCCGCCACATGCCGTTTACTTCCTCAATTCCAATTGACTAATCCATATGTTCCGTCCGGATCGGATCGGTCCCAGTGCCCCGGCGACCGTCCGCGAAACCACCAAAAACCTTCTGCACAAGTTGTCCGTGATCAACGACGTTCGTTAAGTTTTCCATCAATCTATGCACGTTTCAAGATAATTTCTAGCACGATACAAGTTCCATACGCAACAGTCTTTGCATAGTCTTTCAGATCAATCTATGGCAAAGCAAAGTGTGTTCCATATGCATAACATAATTCATAGAAGGTAATGCATTCTAACTAAACTTGAAGCATATGACGAACATTCCAAACGAACAAGCATGCAATGTAAGTAATCGTTCCCAAGTTGAATGACAAGCAATATAATCAAAGTCTATTCCCATTTTATCTTGACATCTTTTAGTTATTACTTGGTATCGTTTGATCGGGCAACAAGAATGCAAGAGTTTTAGGTGTGAAGACTTGGAAGCAGGGCTAGCTAATCGGGATGGTAGCCACTCACTTGGATGGTTGGAAGGGAGAAGGAAAGAGGCGCTTCACGACTCCGCTCGTAAGTCGCCTACTGCTCGTTCACCTGTATTGCACGAACAGCTTGATCAATACCTCTTCCTCTCTTTCCAAATCTCAGAATTGAAGTACAATTCAATGAACGAAAACAATAAAATTTATCGAAACCGTTCAAGGAAAACAAGCAAATCCGAAAACTAACTCAAAGCACAAAAGCAACAAGCGACATCGAAATCTGAGGCAACAAAGATAACAGCGGAGAGGTCCCTCATGACTCTGCCGCTAAGTCGATCCTGGGGGCACGGTCCACTGAATATGGGAATCGATTCCGAAGAAACAAATCCATAATGAGGACGAGTTCTTGTTTCAATCTATCCCGATCGAACGATACCATCTTGTGTTTCTTAGCCGCGCTCCTCGAATAGGAGGAACGGCGCGCTACACTGCCTACTGTTGGTTCTGGATGCTCGACGCCTAGTACTCCAGTATATCGACCAGTCATATCTCCGACTGCGACGATATTACGTGGCAGCACTCCTGGGACGAGTAGTTCCACGCCTGATAGTACACCCTTGTCCAACGTTCCTCTTGCTGACGGAACCATGGAGACAGATGAGCATATGGCGGAGGTTGAGCTGACGTCCTTCCAGCATCAGCTAGATCCTCCATACGCACCTCCGGACGAGACGAGGACGGAGATTTGGGCCGACGGTACAAAGTAAGTCAATTAGATGGTTTTGCATCATATATATCGTGTATTTCTTTATTCATCACATATTGACTTTTTTGATAAAAATAATTATCTCTGTATAGATATCGTCCTTCGTCGGGATAGAGACGTCTGACCACTTTCTGAGGTATAACTATGGTGGCCCTTGGATCAACTACTCTGATGCTTCGGAGGAGAGGAAGGCGTTCTGGTTTGCGCACTTCAAGGTACAAGTATATTATATCAATCATCTAATTTATGCATATTATATAACTACCTAAATTACTTATTGTAGCAAACGTATTTTTATCCACCTCACCGGGCCGAGTTGATCGAGCAGATGTTTTCTGTCGTTGCCGCCAAGCTGATCCGTGATGCTCTGGATGACCAGAAGGCTCGTGATCGCATAGGAAAATCGATCCAAGGTTGGATCACTCCTGAGCAGTGGACTGTGATGAGGGCTAGATTCGACAATCCAAGGTACAAATAAAGGTCTGAGAAGGCCAAGGCGGCTAGGAAGAAGGCAGCAAAGTGGTGTGGTGGCTCAATTTCGATGACGAAATATTTCTGTCGTTTGGTATATTTTTTATTTCAGATATATTATTTTAATACAAGTACGATAAAATGGTAGTAGGATAAAATATTTAATTTTAGTACTAAATAATATATTTTTAACAGGTACAGAGGGGTGAGAATGCAAACATGGTGACCGTCTTCCTGGCCACCCATCGAAAGGACAGAAATCTCATTGATGAGAGGGCCTCGTAAACCTATGTAAGTATTACTTTACTTTGTGTTAATTTTAATATAACTTATGCAATTATCGAGTATCCAAAATTTTTTAGGCCGAGTATCTTAGGCTGCGTGAGCGGGCGACTACTAGTGCACCTATAGCGGGAGAGGCTGGTACTTCCTCGCAGCCCTCTCCAGCTCCGTCGATGGATGAGCTGTGGATGACCGCCGCTGGTGGTCTCCAGAGGGGTACGTACTGCGGTACGGGATCCTATGGTGCCCTTGTTACGACGCAGTCATCTAGGGCCTCCACAGCAAGTGCGCATTCCCCACAGCCCTCACAGTCGTCGGCCCGAGTCCAGGAGACTGTTGACCGTCAGATTGCGTCTCTCCATGATGAGTTACTATGAAGGATAGAGGAGCAACCCCTGTCCCAGCCGCAGGCGGATGATGCGACGCTCATCGCACGATTTGATATGCTCGAGCGCAGCATCATGGAGCTCCGGGATATGACAGCTGATCTTAGAGCGTCGGCAGAACGCAGCATGACAGAGCTGCAGGCATCACAACTGTCCATGGGCTAGAGGCTGACGATGATGCATGATTCAATGGTTCATAGCAGTACGAGGCTGTTATCTACCATGGATTCATACAACCATCGACTAGTATAGTTGGATCAGATACGTCCTCCTGGTGCGCCTTCATCGACACAGACTCCATCGACGTCACTGCCTTCTCCATCAACATCGGTATCGATTTCACGGAAGCAGTATGGTATATTTTTATCCCTAATGCGCGCCGGTGGTCATCCTCCTGCAGATCCGTAGTAGTCATAGTTAGGATAGTTTATTAATTATTTGTGTTTCAGACCTATGATATTTGGTCATTTATGAATATTCTTTATTTTTGAGGCTTTCAGACTTTATTTCTTGTATTCGTTACGACGAGGCTTTTAGACTCAGTTGTGTGGATATTTATTGTATTCTTTACGACTAGATTTTGTCCTAACTCGGTTTGTAATCTCAATGTTTCATTTTCTTCAAATTTTACTATATTATTCATATTAAATGTATGTTAATTGTCATGCCCCAGCCCCAAAAATACACGGGACCATGCCACGTGGTAATAACCAGCTATCACGTCTCCGAGGATATCCCAATTTAATGGATCCTAGCAAAGAGTGTTATGCTGTCCTAAATACTAACAAGTCCAATATCAATCAATAATAGGTAATCTAATCTCATCCACAATATAAACAACAAGAAAGTACTAAAATAAATACTGGAAGATAAACGTCAGTCTCAAAATATTATAGTACAACCAAGAATGTCTGGTGGGGACAAACCCACTACTATGACGAAATATAAGTACTGAATGACAGATAAAAAGAGTAATGACTAGGGCATCGACTGACTAAATAATGATGCTCCCAATCCTAGGCAGAAGGCCTACCGACCAATCACGAAAACTCTGACGGTAGCACCTCTAGCTCCTCCGCGGTAGCGTACCTCGTCTCCTGTCCTGGGTCGTACACTGTGGGGTAATATGCCTCGTCCAAATCTGGAAAGGTACCAGGTTCTCAGAGGGACGTAACAAGATACATAGAAGCATGGTTTATATATAAATACTAAATAAAGTAAATAAAGGGTGTGCTAACCATCTAGGTGAATGCAGTGTGAGGACAACTTTGGTACGTATGGGTAGGCGTAGGCATAATGTCCATACTGCTCCGAAGAACGTAGAAGCTGCATAGTATATATAACGTCCATATCGCTCCGAAGAATGTGGAATCTGCATAGAATATAACGTCCATATCGCTCCAAAGAACGTGGAATCTGCATAAAGGGAGTCATTGGATCCGTGGCTCCTCCGGATACTACGGATTCCAATGTGTGTATCCCATACGCCTACTAGTTGTCCTTCCCGCCCAATGTAGATACACAAGTCGAATACTCGATGTGTATACCACGTATCTATATGTCCAGTCTATACTACTACAAAATCCTGAATTACGCACTAACCGTAATGCATGTCGCACGCACTGATAGCTAGTCGAGTACGCGAACCTGCATTCCAATATGAATTTGTTACCGTGAAGCGTGTAAGAGTGTCGGTCTCGGAAGATATCAGAGTATCCTCCCAATGGGTTGAGTCTGATAGCAACTAGGTCAAGTACACTACTCATCGACGCATTCGTCGACTGCACCCGAGTCAATCTCGGACGCGCACAGTCATATGAAATAAAGCAACAAGATATCATACAACATATGCATCATTTAATTTAAACAGTAAATATGGCAAGGTATCTTGCCTGGGTACTCAAGCTGTGAATGCCAATAGCCTGCTCCTGCAGTATCTCCTGGCTGGTCCAGTGACCCTAAACATACAATATAATATAGAAATCTAGCATCAGACACTAAAGCAATACATACACAAACTACGACGCTGCTCTTAGGTACTGACACAAGGGTCACGGCTGGTCGACTACAGAGTCGCGTGTGCTCATAGCTAAGATGCACACGTGCCCTGTCCTCAGTTACCGTATACCTCGAGACAATAAATTACTAAAGTTGGAGGTTTACGAACTACTTACGTTTCGTACGAATACATGTCCTTATTTTCCATGTTAAGTGTACTTGGTTTATGTCCAGGTTTTGGTGAATCACAAGTTCTTATAACAAGTCATATTATTAGGGTTATTTACTAATTTATTAATTATTAACTTATTAATTATTATTCTGATCTAATTAACATACCTACATACACATATATATTTCCCATAATTTACTTGTGTCCTTTAGGTGATACCATGACACGACGACCCGACGACACATGAAATTGTTAATAGCACAGCAGGTATTACCTGGTCATGGCCGAGAGGGGGGGGTCTGGCTCATCGGCGGCATGTACTCCGACAATCGGCGGACAACAGCAGCAGCGGCAGCAACTGCAGCAGTTGCAACAGCGCCAGCAGCAGCCTGGCAGCGGCGACAGCGACGGTTTGGCGGTGGGGCAAGGTGGTCAGGGTCGTGGGGAATGGGGTGCTGGTTGGACTGGCGGTGGTGGCTGGAAGTGCTGGAGGCGGTGGGGGTTAGGAGTAGTCAGGCGGCTTGTGAAAGTCGGCTAGGGATCGGGTTGGATGGATGATGGGGATGGTTGATGGCGGTGGTGCAGGTGGCCTGAGGGGGTGATCCGGTGGCTAGGGGGTGGCAGCCTGAGGGGGTGGTCCGGTGGCTATGGGGGTGGCGGCCTGAGGTGGTGGTGGTGTTGGGGAAGTTGAGTAGGGGTGTTCGGCTAGGGTTGAGGGGTGGTGGTGATGATTATGATTTTAGGGTTTTTAGTAGAAAAAAGATCTATATTTATATAGGAGGAGAATTATGGGCTAACCTCGGGATTTGGGCCGGCCTGGCTCCTCGGGGTGGGGACTGGTCCACATAAAAAGTGTACATGGGCTTGGTTAGGTCTTGCTTTTGTGGTGCCCCGTTCCCCCTATTCGGGGAGCGCGGCTAAGAAATACTAGACGGTATCGTTCGATCGGGATAGATTGAATCAAGAACTCATCCTCGCTATGGATTTGTCTCTTCGGAATCGATTCCCATATTCAGTGGACCGTGCCCCAAGGATCGACTTAGCGGCAGAGTCAGGAGGGACCTCTCCGCTGCATTCTTTGTTGCCTAGTTTTCGCTGTCGCTTGTTGCTTTCGTGCCTTGAGTTGGTTTTCGGATTTGCTTGGGTTTTCTTGAACGGTTTCGATGGATTTCATTGCTTTCGTTCTTAGGACTGCACTTCAATTCCGATAAGGGAAAGAGAGAAAGAAGTACTGATCAGCTGTTCGTGTCAATACAGGTGAACCAGCTGTAGTCGTCGCTCGAGCGGACTCCTAAAGCACTTCTTTCCTTTTCCTTCCAACTACCAAAGTGAGTGGTTACCAACCCGATTAGCTAGCCCTACTTGCTAGTCTTCACATCTAAATCTTGTGTTCGTGCTTTGCCCGATCAAACGATACCAAGTAAATAACTAAAAGATATCGAGATAATAAGGGAATAGACTGGGAAAATATTGCTTGTCAAATGAAACTTGTGAACGGTTACTTACTTATATGCTTGCTCGTTTGGAATGTTCATCATATGCATAAATATAAGTTAGAATGTATATTTCTTCTTAAAAACTGTGCTATGTATAGAACTCATTTTTAATGCAATAACTCAACAAGAAGACTATGCAAAAGTAGATCTTGCCCTGTTATTGTCCTGTGCCTGATTTGCCTCAAATGTTAACTTAGTGTACTGCGTTGATCATGGACAACTTGTGCACAAGGTCTTAGTTCCTGCGGACGGTCGCTGGGGCACTGGCACCGATCCGATCCGGACGGAACTCACGATAGTCGCCTGCTTCGGATCGAGTGGCTTGTGGCGCCTCCTGTTCTCTGCGCCGCACGCCATTCCGTCCCGAGACTAGCCCGTCCATTATGGCAACGTGCCAGTGGTCCCCTCGTATATTTAAACCTGTTGCTACTAACTTGTGTCTTCTTGGCAGGGAAGGCAAGGTAAGTAATATGCAGGTGGTTCAGACGGGCAGGTAAATGTCACCGAACGGTGGCGAGTTATTTCAATGATTCTATATATATGTCTTGCTGTAAAATAAACTAAGGCAAGATAGAAACCCACAAATATGCATGCTTCATTAAAACAACGTGTTGATTGGTATAGTTGGGATAGCTTGCCTTCACCAGTACGTTTCGATGTACTGACCCTCGTTGAAACAGGTTCCCCGCGCTAAGGAGAGCCGAGCGAGGAGCAGGAGACAAACCCCCAATCCAGTCCAGCTGTAGGCACGCCTCGACCGTGCCAACCTTTGAAGCATTTTGAAGTTAGAAGCTAGCCACCAAGCAACCATGCAACTTCGTGGCAAAGCAGTCGTTCCGACGCAAGGTCTTATATTTTGAGTTTAGTAAGGATGTAATGTACACGACTGCTATCTCATTTTGTGTCAACACTTTTGTAAGCCCATAGAGGCAATCCTTATGACTCAGTTCAAGGAGTTTGTAATAGATGTTCATATTATCAATAAGAAAAGAGAACTTTTCCATGTTTCAATATGTGTTTCAATTATCTGCGTACTCTGAATATGTGCTCGCTATGCGAAACAAAAATACTTAGCCTTGTGCGGAGCGCAACCTAGGCCCGCACGGCGGTCACGCCCGGGGGACGACTAACGATTCCACGGGATCGGGGCGTGACAGCTTTGGGGTAAGTTTGGCCTCTAATTTAATTTAATTAAAACAATTACAGAAAGTGTTCTATTGCCAATTAAAATGCATGGGATTAAAATTGGATGGGACACCAGAGTCATGGGCATAGCAGGCTCAGAATAGGTTAATACCCTAATTTGGGTTTTAGGGAATTGGGTTGTGGTTGTGCCTCAAATTCAAATAGGAAGGGCCAATTATGAGAATTTAGTTTTATTGGAATTATACGTGGACGTTTGTAACGAATATTGTGCAGCTAAAATGAAGCACAATATTGAGTATCTAAAAGTTACACAAGGGTCAGATGGGTAGTCTGGCATGTCTAGGAGGTGTGTATGAACTTTGTTTGAAGGTAACTACTAGTGTAGTGCTCCAATCATCAAAGCTACGGTAAGGTGTATTAAGTCACTTAATGATTGCACATTAATTCTAATTGTATCCAGATTAATCCTAGTCTCCCAATCTAAATTAAAATAATCCTAAATTGGTCGAGAGGGTTTACAATCTACCTCCTTAGAGCATTTTGTCCTCGAAATTAAAATATACGTATGGTAAGAACTACTGACTGAAATTAAAATACTATTACATACCTAGTCCTTCGAAGAGATGGGGATAGCGCTGTTGAATATCCTCCTCGTGTTCCCAAGTCGACTCGCCTGGTGCATGATGCCTCCATGCGACGTGAACTAGGGGGATAGTCTGACCTCGCAATACCTTCTTGCTCCTGTCCAGAATCTCGACAGGCTCTTCTTGGTATGATAAGCTTGGGCCGACTGTGATTTCTGAATGATCAAGCACATGACTCGGATCCGGTATGTACCTACTTAACTGAATACGTGAAAGACATCATAAACTCCTTCTAGAGTCTGCGGCAAGGCTAATCTGTAAGCAACCTCTCTGATGCGTTCTAACACATCTAATGGTCCGATGTACCTTGGGCTCAGCTTTCCTCTGCCTCCAAATCTGATAGTCCCTCGAATATGTGAGATTTTTAGGAATACATGATCTCCAACCTAAAACTCTAGGGGTCGTCGGTGTGCATTTGCCCAATGCTTTTGTCTGTCCTGTGCTTCTCGCAGGTTCCCTTGGATCTTCTTCACATTCTCTACTGTACGAACTACCAACTCTGACCCAAGAATCTGTCTCTCACCTATATTGCTCCAACATACTGGGGAACAATATTTTCTTCCATACAACGCTTCATAGGGAGCCATCTGGATGCTCGCTTGATAGCTATTATTGTAGAAAAACTCAACCAAGTACAAATGGTCCTCTCATGATCCTCCGAAATCAAGCATGCACACTCTTAACATGTCTTCCAATGTCTGAATGGTGCGCTCGGACTGGCCATCTGTCTGCGGGTGATACGATGTGCTAAACTTCAGGCAGGTACCGAGACTCTCTTGCATACTCCGCCAAAAGTAAGATGTAAACCTCGTATCTCTGTCAGACACTATACTAACTGGCACTCCATGCAGTCACACAATATCCCTCATGTACATATCTGCTAAGACCTCTGTAGATTGCCCCACTCTGAAGGATAAAAAGTGAGCGGACTTGGTGAGTCTATCCACGATTACCCATACTGTATTGCGACCACTAGGACTCCTCGGAAAGCCCATAACAAAGTTCATAGTGATATGCTTTCGTTTCCACTCCGGTATCGGGAGCGGTTGAAGTAATCCTGCAGATCTCTGATGCTCAGTCTTTACTTGCTGACACACCAGACACTTCGCCACAAAGCGTGCTATCTCTCTCTTCATTCCATGCCACCAGTAGTACTGTCTCAAGTCACTGTACATCTTCGTGCCTCCTGGATGAAAAGAGTATGTTGAACTGTGTGCCTCGGACATCAACTCCTGACGGAGTTCTCCATTTAGAACATAGAGACGATCTCCACATCTCAAAGTTCCATCTTCATGTATACGCAATCCTATCTGTATTCCAGCCTCTGTCCTATGTCGAAGCCTCTGGAATCTGGCATCTGTCGGCAAAGCAGCCTTGATCCTCTCTACTAATGTCGATTGCAACTGGAAACTCGATAATTGTCCATCTATTCTGGGCATAATGACATCTATACCCATCTGCTCTAGATCTCTCAACAGATGTTGTTGGGTAGTCAAGAAGAATGCCATGGGTCTTCTGCTCAATATGTCAGCTACTACGTTGGCCTTTTCCGGATGGTACTGTAGCTCGATCTCAAAGTCTGTCATCACCTTGAGCCAACATCTCTGTCTCTGGTTCAAGTCCTTCTGGGTGTGGAAGTACTTCAGGCTCTTATGATCAGTGAATATCTTCACTCTTTCTCCATATAGATAGTATCTCCAAAGCTTCAAAGCAAAGATCACTACGATAAGCTCCAAGTCGTGAGTGGGATAGTTCTTCTCATGGGTCCTTAACTGCCTAGAAGCATAGGCCACAACTTTTCCATGATGCATCAAGATGCATCCTAATTATTTCCCGGATGCATCGCTATAGATCATGAATCCTCCGGGTCCAGAAGGTATGGTTAAGATAGGTGCTGTAGTCAGACGCTTCTTCAGCTCATCAAACGATGTCTGACACTCCTCTGTCCAGGTGAACTCCTGCTCCTTACGAGTCAAATGGGTCATCGGTTCTGCGATCTTCGCCACAAAGTTCTCCACGAACCTCCGATAATATCCGGCAAGCCCTGGGAAACTCCTCACTTCTGAGACATTGGTAGGGGTTGGCCATGTCTCTACTGATGAAATCTTTGCTGGATCTACTGAAATACCATATCCTGAGATAACGTGTCCAAGAAAAGAGAGACGATCTAGAAGAAACTCAACTTTCTCAGCTTGGCATAGAGCCTCTCTCTCCTCAGCGTCTCTAACACTAGTCTCAAGTGCTCTTTGTGCTCCTCGTGGCTCTTCGAATACACCAAGATGTCGTCGATGAAGACTACCACGAACTGGTCTAGGTATTGGTGGAAGACTCTGTTCATCAAGTTCATAAATACAGCAGGTGAATTCTTCAGTCCAAAGGGATCACTAAGAACTCGTAGTAACCATAACGAGTCATGAATGCTGTCTTTTGAATATCTTATCTTCGCACCTTCACTTGATGATAATCCGATCTCAAGTCGATCTTTGTTAAAACCACTACTCCTGTCAACTGGTCGAATAAATCATCAATCTGCGACAGGGGATACTTGTTCTTGATAGTCAAAGCATTAAGGGCTCTGTAATCAATGCACATACGTACTGTTCTGGTAATGCACTAGGACGGATAAATCCTTTGTTCTGTAACTCCTCTAATTGTATATTCAGCTCATCTAGTTCCTTCTTCGCTAATTAATACACATTAGAAGATACCAGTGCTGCTTCGAGTATTAGCTCAATAGTGAACTCTATGTCTCTATCTGGCGGTAAGCCTGGCAATTCTTCAGGAAAACATCCTCGAATTCTACAACTATCGGTGGGGATACCATCTCCATAGCCATGTAAGCTCCAGCTTATCTGTCCTACTCCTTGCTCGACGGTCCCTCGCATGTACTCGAACTTCGGTTGATCTGGCGGTCTAAAAGTGACGCTACCCTTCCGACAATCCAGTACAGCATTATACTGGCTTAACCAGTCCATGCCTAGCACAACGTTAAAGTATGGCATGGGTATTACCAAAAATCGTGCTCTAATCTCTCTACCATACACGACTACCGAGCACGTTCTAATAGTACTGGTAACTGACACGATGCCTCCTCCGGTAAGAATTGTAAAACCCCTAATTCTAAAAACGGTATTAATCAGTTTAATTAAATTATAGTAATTAGTGGCCAATAAGAGAATAAAATTTATTTAATTTTTATTTAAGGGGATGGTGCAAATAGAGGAATTATGGAGCAATTATAATTTTTTTCTAATTTATTCCATGTAGGAGACCCCGTGGACGACTGACAGATTAATTGTATGCACTATTATAATTTCTAAAATTTTCTATGTATATATATATATATATATATATATATATATATATATATATAGTTTATTCTAAAAAGAAATAGAGAAAAGAATTAGAAAAGAAAAATAAAGAAAAAGAATTGAATGGATTAAAACCCATTAGAATCCTTAAACCCTACCCAATAACCTATCCTACCTAACCCGCTAGCTATACCAACCCGCTACCCATTATTCCTTAAACCCGCACACCCGCAATCCCTCAACAACAGCAGCAGCGCGCAACGTTACCCCCCCCCCCCCCCCCCCCGCGATTGCTTCCTATATATAGGTATATATATGATTGCAAAACCCTAACCCTAATCTTCTCAACCCCCTCGACCTAGCCGCGTCGTCGTTCACCAGAACCGCCGTGCCACCTAGCCAACCCGCCGTAGCCCTCCTCCGCGACAACCGCCGAATACACAACAGCGTACCCCTGTTCAGGCTTCGATTCCTGCGCCCCCGCTTGACCAAACTCGACCCCGTCTTCACCGGTATGTTCACGACCTAAACTCCTTCCATATCTGTATATTAGTTGACCTCGAACAGCGCGTAAACCTAGGCGAAAACAGCGACCAAGTTGGCAAAAAACGACAACTTTTGGGATCGCAGAAAACTGCGGTAACTACCTATGTTCTCCCACCACAGAGATCCGAATTTGGTTTTTCTTTTTGGTATGCGAAGACCACCTAATCTAGTTTATTTTTTGTCAAATACAATAATTTATTAGTTGCTGTGTGTAGAATTAAATTAGTTAGAAAATCCCAAAAATATACTTTTTCCAAATTTCAGAAATTGCGCTACGGAGCGCGCCCCGCCAAACGGGACCGCCCCGTCGTGCACCAAGTGTAACAAAAGGTGCGTGCAATATACTCAGACATGTGAGATTTTGCAAAAACTGATTTGGACGCGTGTGCGCGTCGGAATCAGCCCGTATCCGCAGAAAATCTCCTATATCGTAACTTTTGCAAAACCCCACGCCATTTAGTGCACGCTCGTCAGAATGTGACGAAACTTGCGCCACTGGACTCATGGTATCACGCTGGTCCTGTGACCCAATTTTCACGCAATTCTGAGACAGTTGACCAAGTCGCCTATTGGCGGACCTACGGTTGACTTTTTGGGCAAAATTGTGTTCGGCTCACCGGAATCCACAATTGGATATACCGTTGAGTTTGTACTGACTTTTAGAGTTCGTTTGACCTATAATTTATCCCATTTAGAGACCTTTACCCCTGGCACACTTTTCGGTGCAAAGTTGGCCACATGTTGACCCTACTTTGACCCGAAATTACCGTTTTGCCCCTGTGTCCAAATTGGACGAAAGGATAATATTTTTTAGCTATCTCACTAATTTTGGAAACATTGGTGATGTCTATTTCAGCATCCGGAGATGTTTGTTTGGAGCCATTTGTTTTTGATTCCGTCTCCTTGACATTTGGACGCTTACATTATACAGATTTCTTGCCAGGCAAGTATACCTTGCCATTGTACTTTATTTACATTCCATATGTTGCATGCATATTTTATTTCTGTTTATTTTAGTTCATATATTTTAACTGTTATATTAACTGTGCGTCCAAGAAAACTTGGGTGCAACGACGGCGACGTCGTGTTCTGTTTTTATTTATGTATATGCATTGGACCTACTTTATGAGACCACCCGATTATCATGAGGCATCTTATGTTTCATTGGCCATGACACTATTCTTACACGAGTGTGAGTCACATGTAGGACACGGACTTGCATACTCGGTTGGCCACTGGTACGTATAGGTCGTGCGACGGATAGGGATAACTGCCGATAGAAACTTTGCATGCTAGAGAACCTGGCAGTTATTTAGAGGTTTCATCGTGTCATGGACATGACATGCTTAGAGCATGGGGTGGAGAGAATAATAAGTAAGGCATTTGGGCTCCTTTGCACTTTTTTCTTCTGTAACCCGGAAGCTCCGCTGGAGATACGGGCGGTGACGACCCTATATATTATATATTATCAGGCGGCTCTGCCGTTCAAAAGACGACATACTTTGTAGGCCCCTGATTCTCCGAGAGAGTCATGCCAATCCTATTTTAGCCAGATAGCCCACTTGATGGAAAGTTGTTCTCAAACTGCATTCACTTAGACGGTTAGGCAACCCCATTGGATGTTTACATTTCAGTACTTTATTGGCATATTTATATGTATCTTGTTACGTCCCTCTGAGGAACTGGTACCTTTCCAGATATAGACGGACAGAAGTATCCATAGGAGTATGGACCTGGACCTGACGCTTCTTATCAGACTGAGGAGGTCTTACCTTCGGAGTATCTTTGATCCATTTCAGCTATTAGAGATTCTGTTGCTATTCTTTTAGAGACATTTATTCTTATATTAGAGTTGATTCTCTTCTCTTTTTAGTAGTTTTAGTATAGTCGATTTGCAGTGGATTTGTTTCCATTCGACTATCATACTTTGATACTCATCTTTGATATTCAGTTATTTATTCCCATTTATTTATCTATTTGCGCTGTGGATGAGATATAGATTGCGTGTGACTTATTATGACAGTATATTATCACTGGTGGATTGGATATTCATGTACAGCGTATGTGCGTATATGGTTTCCATATATTGGAGTTCGTATACACACGGCTGGCGTGTTACGTATTCCTAGTCCTACGTATTTTTGGACTAGGGCGTGACATATTTTTGTGGTGGCCCATACAGGTCAAGAATATATTTTCTCGGTTACGTCACTGTACCGAACAAGCCTGCGTATATGAATAGAGTATAAAGATCTCATCCACACTTGACTAAAACTCATATTCCTTTCAACTATCCTATTTGTAAACCCCCTCAACCAGATTCCAGTATTTTAGGATTATTTTTAGCAATTTAGGATTTGTTGCAATATTTTAAGTTATTTTGCTTACATATCCTATTGACTTGTGCACCTGTCCATCACCGAATTATTTGGAGCTTTACCTTGACTGTTATCCCCGAACAAAGTTCACATACCTCTCCTAGACATGCCATCCTATTATTCTGCACTTTGTGCAACTCCCAGATACTCTGTTTTGAGCCTCGTATGAGACGCGCAAATATCGTTGCGAACGTGCGTATTTAAATTCCCAGACCTGTACCCATCTCTGTTCCAACAGACATTAGAGGCCCAACATGCACCTGTTTTGTCCAGACAAAAATACGTTATTTTTCTACACTGAGTATACTACATTTAGTGTATTGACACCATAGAAAAATTATGACCCTACCTGCTTCTAAATAATTAGAGAACACCGTGCGCAGTATTTATTTATTAATAAATACGATGACCCGTATCACCCAGAAAACCAGGCCCAGTCCCTGCCCAGACTCACCCCCACCCCCCTCAGGACCCTTACACAGTTTTTCCCTTCAATCCTGTGAATTTTAGAATTTTCAGGAATCGGGTGTTTTCCCAGACAATTTCGTAATTGTGCAATTTCCCAAAACTAGGACTTTACGCAATTTATGAAATTACAGGGACTTTCCTGCAAATTGCAGTACGAGGTGTCACCCCCTCACTGGTCGGTGAACCTGCACCGTCCATTCGGAGGCGGGACCCACCCGAAAATATCTCAAAAATATCCCGAAAATATCCTGAAAATATCTACAAAATATCTTGTAAATATCTTTAGATATTTTACATATTAAATTAATATAATTTTCTATAAAAGAAAAATAAGAAAAAGAAAAGAAAATAAAAATCAAAACACCCAATCCCCCCAGCCGCAGCTGACCCCCCCGCCGGGAGCCGACCCCTCCCCGCGGCGAAGCCGACCTCCCATCTTCCCTGGAGTAGCCCCCGCGGACAGCCACTCCCCGCCCGCGGCGAGCCCCCCCACCCCGCCGGCCTCGATCTTCTTCTCCCCGAGCTCTCTTTCCCCTCCACCACTCTTCCCCCGTCTCCACCGCCGGACCAACCTCCAGCCCGACCCTCGACCTCCTCCTCCTCCTCCTCTTCTCCTCCCTCGACCTCCTTCCTGTTCAGTTACTGCCACCACCACCAACCCATCACGACCACCGGCACCCCTATCACAGCCGACCCCCTTCTCCCCCACCCCCACGACTCCGCCACCACCGCCACCCCCATTACCGACGACACCACCATCATCATCACCGCCTCCCTCTCTCCTCAGCTCCCTCTCCCCCTCCCAGCCTCTTCCCTCCACCGCCACCACCACCATCTGTCACCACCACCACCACCACCATCATCATCACCACCATCTACGCTATCTCCGTCGCTGCCCTCCGCCACCCGACCCCGCTGGCCTCGACAGCAGCCACCCGACCCCCCCTCTGTGCACAGCCACCCTCTCCCCCGAGCCCTCTCCCCTCCGCCAGCGACTTCCCTGAGTTCCTTCTCCGACACTCGTCGCCATGCCCTGCCCGGCCGTCCCGCTGACCGACGACCTCCACCTGAGCGCCTCCGGCGAAGCCCCGGCGAGCCTCCACTGGACTCGGACCGAACACAGCAGCTGGACACAGCCCGGACACGTCCAGGACACAAATCCTGTGTCGAATCGACTCACGGACACGGGAAATACAATTTCCACGGAGTCCTGTTCAGGTAACCCGTTCTAACTCCTCATAATTCTGTTTTTAATTCTGTCAGTTGTGACACATAGGCTATGTGACCCTTTCGGTACCCGTGCAACCCGCACGGTGCATCGCGTCCTGTGGCGATCGCGGCACGCGATCCAAAAACAGGAAAAATAACGACCCGATTCACCCCAAAACTGAGTACGCTCCGCCAAACGGAACGACTTGGTCGCACGCGGTCTTTACCGAAACGTGCGTGTCGCTGATACGGACGTGCGAGATTTCGCAGAAGTTGATTTGGATGTGCGTGCACACCAGAATCAACGCGTATCCGCCGACAACACCCCGTATCCGCCTGTTCTGGAACACGTTGTAACTTTGTGTACACACGTCGGATTGAAACGAAACTTGCGCCATCGGACTCGTAGCAATACGCTTATCCTGTGATCCAAGTTTGGTTCGATTCTGAAAACGTTGACAAAATTTCGTATCGTGGGCCCCACAGGCTCTACTTGACGGGCGATTTTGTGATCGGCACATTGGAATCCAGTTCTGGATATTCCGTTGGGTTCGTATCGACGTTCTGGACTTGTTGACACTAAGTTTGGCAAATTTGGAGACCTTTGACCCTGGCACATTTTTCGGTGCAAAGCGGCCCACATGTGGATCCAGCTTTGACCGGAAACTGTCATTTTTCTTCCTGTGTCCAAATTGGACTTAAGGACAGGCGTTTCTAGCTATTTGATATTTTCTGAGACTGTTAGTGATGTTTATTTCAGCATCCGGAGACTTTCCTCCTGAGGCCATAGTTTCTGACACCTGGTATTTGATATTTGGACATTATATTTTGCAGCTCTTGCCAGGCAAGTATACCTTGCCTTGTTGTACTGTTTAAATTCAGTTATTGTTAGTTACATGTTTATCTATTTTAAATATAAATATGCGCGTCCGAGAAAACTCGGGTGCAGTCAACGAAGGCGTTGACGTTAGGACTTGTGTCTGACCTAGTGTCTAGTAGACCCACCTAAAAATTGTGAAGTTATTGATATAACTTCCCAGGCCTTGACACGTATCATTACACGTCACAGAGTGAGTTCATGTAGGGATGCGTGCCTCATGCGCGACTGGCCATCAGTGTGAGCAACACGTGTAACGATATTTAGCTTAGTTGATTATTTTATTGAGACTTGCATCATAGTAGGAGGTGTCCACGTCATTTTCACGACTTGTACATCTATATTGGGCGGGGAAGATACTAGTAGACGTATGGGACACCCCCCTCCTTGAGTTTTTATCCTTCGTACCATGCTCCTCGGAGATGGTCGATTGCAGAGCTACCCGTGTATCCGGGGGCATATGACACATATACTAGCCGGTCATGACAATTGGTGAATTACGTCAGCATATGTCAAGCCTACACATTTCCATGCGTACTACAAGGTCTTTAAATTGCATTCACTTAGATGGTTTGTCACGCCCCGAGGCGTCCCCCGAGTCGTGACCGCCGTGCGGGCCTGGAGTTGCGCCCGCACAAGGCTTTTTAATGATTTGCATAGCAAGCACGTATTCAGAGTACGCAGATAAATTGAAACACAGATTTGAAACATAGAAAAGTTCTCTTTATTGATAATGAACATCTATTACAAACTCCTGAACGAGTCAGCTAATATGCCGAACGGCTTACAAAAGGGTTGACTCAAAATGAGATAGCAGTCCTGTACATTACATCCTTTTATAAACTCAAACGATAAAGACCTCCAGGCTGGAGGATCGCTTTGCCACGGAGCTGCATTTGTGTATGAAGAGTTGCAGGCTCCTGACTCCAAAATGCTTCGGGGGCGCGGTGAAGATGCGCCAACAGTTGGACTGGATCGGGTAGACGACTTCGGCTCCTCGCTCGGTTCGCCTTGGTGCGGAGAACCTGTTTCAACGAGGGTCAGCATATCGAAACATGCTGGTGAAGGCGAGCTAGCCTGACTATACCAATCGACACATTGTTTAGTGAAGCATGCATATTTGGTTGGTTTCTATCTTGCCTTAGTTCATTTACAGTTAAGCAGCATATTGAATTTACTGAAATAAACGTGCCACCGTTAGGTGGATTTTTACCTGACCGTCTGAATTACCTGCACAATACTTACCATGCCTTCCCTGAAACGAAGACACAAGTTAGTATGCAACAGGTTTAAATATACATAGGATCACTGGCTTGATGCCACGAAGGGACGGGTTATAGTCTCAGGGCAAAGTGACGTGCAACGCGGGTGGCGAGCCCCGCTGCATAACACTTGCCGGGTAACATACGACTATACATACGTTCCGTCCGGATCGGATCGATCCCGGTGCCCCGGTGACCGTCCGCGGAACTCATAACATACCTTGTGCACAAGTCGTCCGTGATCGAGAATACTCATAGAATTTGTTCCATAGCATAGAGTTTTTGCATAGTCATCCTGACAGTTTATTTCATAACAAGCATACATTTCCATACTTAGCACGATTCATAGAACAGTTATAGACGAACTAGCATACATGATGATAACCGTTCATAAGTTTGTTTGACAAGCATAATAACCAAGTCTATTCTCTTTTATCTTGGTTTCTTTTATTATTACTTGGTATCGTTGATCGGGGCGAAGGAGTGAGGCTTGGAAGCAGGGCTAGCTAATCGGGTTGGTAGCCACTCACTTAGATTTTTGGAAAGAAGAAGGAAAAGGCGCTTCACGACTCCGTTCGTAAGCCGCCTACTGCTCGTTCACCTGCACACGAACAGCTCGATTAATACTTCTTCCTCTCTTTCCATTCTCGGAATAGAAGTGCAAGTCTATGAACGAAAACAATGAAAACCATCGAAACCGTTCAAGGAAAACAAGCAAATCCCAAAACCAACTCAAAGCACGAAAGCAACAAGCGACATTGAAAACCGAGGCAATAAAAGATAGCAGCGGAGAGGTCCCTCCTGACTCTGCCGCTAAGCCGATCCTTGGGGCGCAGTCCACTGAATATGGGAATCGATTCCGAAGAAACAAATCCATAACGAGGACGAGTTCTTAATTCAATCTATCCCGATCGAACGATACCGTCTTGTGTTTCTTAGCCGCGCTCTCCGCACCGGGAGAACGGGGCGCTACATCCTACCCAACCAATTGGAAGTTTCGTCCCGAAACTTAAGAATAGAACCAACCGTTAGGGGTTATTGGGTTGAGGCAGGAGCTTAGAGGGGAGTGGACAATCCCGTGCTACGTGGCCTTGCCCGCCACAATTGAAGCATAGACCTTTTCTGCTGTAACATCTATCAGTAGTGTGCCCACGTCTTCTACAAAAATCACAGTATGGTCTCTGGTTCCCTTTGTGGCGACCACCGTCGTTATGTCATTTTGCAGCATTGTTTCCTCCATCGTCGCTTTGGCATTTGTGACTGGATGTATGCACAGCGCCGACAGAAATGTGAGGATATTGTGGTTCGAGAGATAGGGCGTGATTCATGACTTCACGCATGGTTCCATACTGATTATTGGCCACGTGCGAATGGATGGCAGGACGGAGACCACCTTCAAACCTTCTAGCTCGACTCGCTGCATCAGGTAAATAGGCCCTAGCGAATTTGGAGAGTCGGTTGAATTCGGCGGAATACTCTTTAACTGTCATCCTGCCTTGCCTCAGCTGCACGAAGTCATTTTCCATTTTACGTTGTACTGGAGGCGGTATAAACTCCTCTTCGAACGCGGCACGAAAGGTTGTCCACGATATCGCCTCCTCTCCGTGATCAAATTGGAGAGATCGTCGATGCACGTCCCACCAATCGTGCGCGTTGAGGCGGAGCTGTAGTTGGGCGCAGGCGACGCGCTTATCTTCGGGGACCTCTAGCAGAGTGAAGTGATCTTCAATCTCGGCTAGCCAATCTAGAGCTACCACTGCGTCCTCAGTCCCGTCGAACGGGGTGTTGCAAACTTTCTTGAAGTGTCCCAAGTTGAAGGCAGTCACGTCCCTCGGCCTTAGAATCTGAGGCGTCTCCACTTCAAGCACGGGCTGTTCCACCGGAGTCGCTGCTGTTGCGGCGGAATGATTGGCAGCCAAAGTCTGAACAATTTGTTGCAGGGCATCGACCTGCTTCTGTTGGACTGAGAATCGGGTCTCTAGATTACTCTCGAGCCTGGCTTGGCGAGCATCGTCTCGTTGTCGTTGCGATTCTAACATTTGCATTACCCGCTCAAGCGGGTCGACTCGAGACATGCCTCTTTGGCTTCGAGAGCTTCCCGAATTGCCCGAACTGCTCTCTTGTGTTTCGATCGGTGGTTGCGCTGCAGATTGCGCTGGATCCATTCCTCCAAAAGAAGGTAAATTACATTAGGATCATAATGTATTATGGACTTATTGCATGAACGTATCTCATTTTGGCCTAGCGAGTTCAAGAGTTCGCACAGGAATTTGATCGTTAAAGGAACTTTTCCAGCACGAAGTCTAAGGAACTTTGAATCTGTGCTCTGATACCACTATGTCACGCCCCGAGGCGTCCCCCGAGTCGTGACCGCCGTGCGGGCCTGGAGTTGCGCCCGCACAAGGCTTTTTAATGATTTGCATAGCAAGCACGTATTCAGAGTACGCAGATAAATTGAAAAGATTTGAAACATAGAAAAGTTCTCTTTATTGATAATGAACATCTATTACAAACTCCTGAACGAGTCAGCTAATATGCCGAACGGCTTACAAAAGGGTTGACTCAAAATGAGATAGCAGTCCTGTACATTACATCCTTTTATAAACTCAAACGATAAAGACCTCCAGGCTGGAGGATCGCTTTGCCACGGAGCTGCATTTGTGTATGAAGAGTTGCAGGCTCCTGACTCCAAAATGCTTCGGGGGCGCGGTGAAGATGCGCCAACAGTTGGACTGGATCGGGTAGACGACTTCGGCTCCTCGCTCGGTTCGCCTTGGTGCGGAGAACCTGTTTCAACGAGGGTCAGCATATCGAAACATGCTGGTGAAGGCGAGCTAGCCTGACTATACCAATCGACACATTGTTTAGTGAAGCATGCATATTTGGTTGGTTTCTATCTTGCCTTAGTTCATTTACAGTTAAGCAGCATATTGAATTTACTGAAATGAACGTGCCACCGTTAGGTGGATTTTTACCTGACCGTCTGAATTACCTGCACAATACTTACCATGCCTTCCCTGAAACGAAGACACAAGTTAGTATGCAACAGGTTTAAATATACATAGGATCACTGGCTTGATGCCACGAAGGGACGGGTTATAGTCTCAGGGCAAAGTGACGTGCAACGCGGGTGGCGAGCCCCGCTGCATAACACTTGCCGGGTAACATACGACTATACATATGTTCCGTCCGGATCGGATCGATCCCGGTGCCCCGGTGACCGTCCGCGGAACTCATAACATACCTTGTGCACAAGTCGTCCGTGATCGAGAATACTCATAGAATTTGTTCCATAGCATAGAGTTTTTGCATAGTCATCCTGACAGTTTATTTCATAACAAGCATACATTTCCATACTTAGCACGATTCATAGAACAGTTATAGACGAACTAGCATACAGGATGATAACCGTTCATAAGTTTGTTTGACAAGCATAATAACCAAGTCTATTCTCTTTTATCTTGGTTTCTTTTATTATTACTTGGTATCGTTGATCGGGGCGAAGGAGTGAGGCTTGGAAGCAGGGCTAGCTAATCGGGTTGGTAGCCACTCACTTAGATTTTTGGAAAGAAGAAGGAAAAGGCGCTTCACGACTCCGTTCGCAAGCCGCCTACTGCTCGTTCACCTGCACACGAACAGCTCGATTAATACTTCTTCCTCTCTTTCCATTCTCGGAATAGAAGTGCAAGTCTATGAACGAAAACAATGAAAACCATCGAAACCGTTCAAGAAAAACAAGCAAATCCCAAAACCAACTCAAAGCACGAAAGCAACAAGCGACATTGAAAACCGAGACAATAAAAGATAGCAGCGGAGAGGTCCCTCCTGACTCTGCCGCTAAGCCGATCCTTGGGGCGCAGTCCACTGAATATGGGAATCGATTCCGAAGAAACAAATCCATAACGAGAACGAGTTCTTAATTCAATCTATCCCGATCGAACGATACCGTCTTGTGTTTCTTAGCCGCGCTCTCCGCACCGGGAGAACGGGGCGCTACATGGTTAGCACACCTCATTTATTTATTCAGTATTTACATTATGGCATATTATTTTTATGTATCTTGCTATGTCCCTCTGAGGACCTGGTCCCCTGCCAGGTGTATATGTTCTTGAGCATTCGCAGGAGAGCAGATCCTGGCATGTTACGTATATTCCGAAGAGGTCTTCTCTTTGAGCCTCGTGATTGACAGATGCTGTTCTTATATGGTGTGTATCTGGTTTATTTTATATTCTATTTCGGCAGTGGATTTATTTCTATCCGACTGTCATTCTTTAGATACTTATTATTGAAATCTAGTTACCTGGTTATTGGTTATTCATGTTTATGTGATTTCTGTGGATGAGATTTAGATGTTACCCTGTGACTTGTGATCAGTTTTACCACTTATGAATTATTTTTCATTATACAGCGTACGCTCGTATATATGGTTTCCATATATTGGAGTTGCCATATATACAGGCGGCTGGCATGTTTACGTGTCCTAGTCCTACGCATTTTGGGACTGGGGCGTGACATGTTTTTAGTGGTGGCCCATGCAGGTCAGAGCATATTGTCTCGGTTACGTCACTGTACCGAGCAAGCCTGCACCTAGGATTAGAGCATAGGATCTCATCCATAATTGACTATGACTTATCTTCCTTCCAGTCTGTTCCACTTACAAAATTGCATCCTGCTTGATTCATGTGCTTCCCTGGTAATTCCTCGAGTATAGCCCTTGCTAGAATATAGGAATCCCTGTTGATAGGATGATAATTAAGGTAGTATTCCTATTAAGAACACAACTAGGGCTTTGACATATCATTAAGTTCAGACTACTAAATGAACCCTAGTCTTCCATATTACCTAATAAACCCTAGCATCCCTGCCTATAGATTAACTTACCATTGTTCCTTGACGTATTTGTGTATGACTTGAGAGTAGTAAAAACACTACTAGGATTAGTTAGAGAATTGACCATAGTGTTGACCCTAGTCTTGAGGAACCCATAGAAATCTAAGGTTAAATACTAAGACTGAAACCTCATCCTATATTTGGATAAACCCAATTGTACGCCAAAACCCTTTACCCTTGTTGGCGTAAAACCCATTTGACCGTTGTTGGCATAAGAACCAAACATCTGCCTAGTAGCGTAAAAGCCAAATGACTTTCTTGTGGGCATAAAAGCCAAATTATGCAGAAGCTTGTCCCCTTTACGCCGCAGTTATGATAACTGCTACCCACGATCCCTTAGTCTTCCTTATCCTACGTCATGAAGGCCACGTAGGTAACTGCCCTGCGTAAACCAGATTCATGAATAATAGATAACCAGCATAGAGTAACCTGATTAGGCGTAGAAAATAAGGGTAGAATGTGAGCGTATTGTTACAGCCTTAGTTTTCCCTAGCCATGACCTAATCTTGTGCATTAAAGGCAGAGATACGCCTCGAGCCCTGTGCAAAAAGAAACAGCTTTTTGATGGGACATCTGATTTTGTCTCACCTCAAGCGTATGACTTGTATCCAAATAGTCACTAAACGATAACCTGGGACTCCGTGCAAAAATTTATCATCACAAACCGACCACTTGATCGTTGTACAAGTACTTTTGTCAGATGTCAGGATTCACTAATTCAACTGACAAACTTATGAGTTCCTTGTACAATTTTACGCTGCAACGTATATTAGACTTTACGCAGGAGATTTTACGCGCGTACTTATCACGCTGGCAGATTTTACGCAAACCTTTTTGGCGAACTTTACGCAGGTAGACTTATATGCAGACTTTACGACCCGCTAATTTTATGCGTAGATTTTAGCGCAAAACTTTTACGCTCAGACTTTCACCCAGACTTTTACGCAGACTGTTACGCACATACTTTTACGCGGACAGCTCTGATATTCCTACTTTATGCGGACTTTCTTGAAATCTCTGTTTTAGGCGGACAACCTATAGTGTTTAAATAATTATAGAACTTAGAAGGCTATACCTCTTTTGGGTCAACTAGCAACTTAGGTAAGGAATTAGAATAATAACTGCAGAGTGTTTGTGATTTTGAATTGTTTGAAATTTCTCACATCATAATCTAGAGTACTTATATTTACCGTACTACTTTGAATTATGCCGCTATTATAGCCTAGTTTTGCAAGCTTATTATTTATCAAGCTTGTTCTTGAGATATGTATTATTGGAGTACTACACTAATACATTTCAGAATCAGTGTATTATGGTCTGATCAACCAAAGTGTACTTGGTTCGCCCTTTGCATAACTATCTTACGTGGATTGAGATATATAGTGCTTAGTAGACGAATATACTTGCCTACTAGATATGTCTGAGCATATCGTATCAGCTACATGACTGTACTGATACGAGCATGTGAATAGGAATTATCAAAATAGCATTTCAATCCACAACTGCCTTGACAATTTCCATTTGAATTCTTTAAACGCCTTGAACCCCCATACTTCTAATCTATTACCTTCCCCTTGAACTCTTGATTATCGTTTTCCGTCTTCCCTTATTTCGGAAGGACGAAACCTCATGCTTAGTATAAATACGATAAGTGTATTGTTTCTATAGCCATTTCTGTTTGTTTCTTGGGTAATTACCAAACCCTATTTTTAGATTAGATTGCAGTTTATAAACGGTGCTATCTTTAAGAATGACCTTCGCTACCTACCTACTTTCCTGGTACGTGCATCACTAAGGCAACATAAAATTTTTTGCCTCGTAACTTTGTTCAAAGTGTTACAATGAAGGAATGTATCATTTTGTTGACAGGAGTCTAAATGGATTTCACCTGGATAAACAATTGATTGACTCCTGAATGGATAGCAGCACCTATGACTAGGTTGACTTGTAAGGATTAAGAATTCCTAAGGACTAACGAGAGTCAAGTCGCTTTCGAGGAATTGAGGAAACGATTGACCACAGCACACGTATTAACTATTCCATCCGGATCAGGCGGTTGTGATCTACAAACGTATCAGGAAAAAGTTAGGGATGCGTATTGATACAGGATGGCAAGGTAATAGTAGATGCATATAGACAATTATAAGTACATGAGAAGAAATTGGAACTTGCAACCGTCGTAATATGAGACAAATCCTAAGATTGTACGGCATACCAGTCAGCATTTTACCAGACAAGGATTCACGTGACCAGAGTTGGTGGTCAACACCGAAGAGACAGTTAAATAAATACAAGGACACTCGCGAGCAGTGCAAGACAGACAGAAGCAATGGGCAGACCATCATCATCGTCCCTTGGAATTCAAAGAGGACGATCATTGCCTTCTTGAGGAACTACTTGCTGTATTCCATGTGTCACAACTCAGGCGATATGTGACAGACAGCAGTCAGGTTCTCAACCATTCGGAGATCACCATTAGGCCGAGCTTGTCGTATCAGGAGTAGCCCGTAGAAATCCTTGATCATCGAGAAAAGGTATTGAGGAATCAGTCTATTCTCTTGGTCCGCGTGGCATGGAAGCATGGTGCACCAGGAGAATCTACTTAGAAGCGTGTGGACGACATGCGTAAACATTTTTCAAACCTATTCGTAACTAAGATATAGATTACCTTGTTAAATTATACCTTATGCCATCTTTGACTACTACCGTGGCTTAGTTTTAATTTCGAGGACAAAATTTTTATAAGTTGGGTAGATTGTAAACCCCCTCGACCAGATTCCAGTATTTTAGGATTATTTTTAGCAATTTAGGATTTTTTGCAATATTTTAAGTTATTTTGCTTACATATCCTATTGACTTATGCACCTGTCCATCACCGAATTATTTGGAGCTTTACCTTGACTGTTATCCCCGAACAAAGTTCACATACCTCTCCTAGACATGCCAGCCTATTATTCTGCACTTTGTGCAACTCCCAGATACTCTGTTTTGAGCCTCGTATGAGACGCGCAAATATCGTTACGAACGTGCGTATTTAAATTCCCAGACCTGTACCCATCTCTGTTCCAACAGATATTAGAGGCCCAACATGCACCTGTTTTGCCCAGACAAAAATATATTATTTTTTTACACTGAGTATACTACATTTAGTGTATTGACACCATAGAAAAATTATGACCCTACCTGCTTCTAAATAATTAGAGAACACCGTGCGCAGTATTTATTTATTAATAAATACGATGACCCGTATCACCCAGAAAACCAGGCCCAGTCCCTGCCCAGACTCACCCTCACCCCCTCGGGACCCTTACACAGTTTTTCCCTTCAATCCTGTAAATTTTAGAATTTTCAGGAATCGGGTGTTTCCCCAGACAATTTCGTAATTGTGCAATTTCCCAAAACTAGGACTTTACGCAATTTATGAAATTATAGGGACTTTCCTACAAATTGCAGTGCGAGGTGTCACCCCCTCACTGGCCGGTGAACCTGCACCGTCCATTCGGAGGCGGGACCCACCCGAAAATATCTCGAAAATATCCCAAAAATATCCTGAAAATATCTACAAAATATCTTGTAAATATCTTTAGATATTTTACATATTAAATTAATATAATTTTCTATAAAAGAAAAATAAGAAAAAGAAAATAAAATAAAATAAAAATCAAAATACCCAATCCCCCCAGCCGCAGCTGACCCCCCCGCAGGAGGCGAGCTCCCTCGCCGGAGCCGACCCCTCCCCGCGGCGAAGCCGACCTCCCCTCTTCCCCGGAGTAGCCCCCGCGGACAGCCACTCCCCGCCCGCGGCGAGCCCCTCCCACTCCGCCGGCCTCGATCTTCTTCTCCCCGAGCTCTCTTTCCCCTCCACCACTCTTCCCCCGTCTCTACCGCCGGACCAACCTCCAGCCCGACCCCTCGACCTCCTCCTCTTCTCCTCCCTCGACCTCCTTCCTGTTCAGTTACTGCCACCACCACCAACCCATCACGACCACCGACACCCCTATCACAGCCGACCCCCTTCTCCTCCACCCCTACGACTCCGCCACCACAGCCACCCCCATCACCGACGACACCACCATCATCATCACCGCCTCCCTCTCTCCTCAGCTCCCTCTCCCCCTCCCAGCCTCTTCCCTCCACCGCCACCACCACCATCTGTCACCACCACCACCACCATCATCATCACCACCATCGACGCCATCTTCGTCGCTGCCCTCCGCCAGCCGACCCTGCTGGCCTCGACAGCAGCCACCCAACCCCCCCTTCTGTGCACAGCCACCCTCTCCCCCGAGCCCTCTCCCCTCCGCCAGCGACTTCCCTGAGTTCCTTCTCCGACACTCGTCGCCATGCCTTGCCCGGCCGTCCCGCTGACCGACGAGCTCCACCTGAGCGCCTCCGGCGAAGCCCCGGCGAGCCTCCACTGGACTCGGACCGAACACAGCAGCTGGACACAGCCCGGACACGTCCAGGACACAAATCCTGTGTCGAATCGACTCACGGACACGGGAAATGCAATTTCCACGGAGCCCTGTTTAGGTAACCCGTTCTAACTCCTCATAATTCCGTTTTTAATTCCGTCAGTTATGACACATAGGCTATGTGACCCTTTCGGTGCCCGTGCAACCCGCACGGTGCATCGCGTCCTGTGGCGATCGCGGCACGCGATCCAAAAATAGGAAAAACAATGACCCTATTCACCCCGGAACTGAGTATGCCCCGCCAAACGGGACGACTTGGTCGCACGCGGTCTTTACCGAAATGTGCGCGCCGCTGATATGGACGTGCAAGATTTCGCAGAAGTTGATTTTGATGTGCGTGCACACCGAAATCAACGCGTATCCGCCGACAACACCCCGTATCCGCCTGTTCTGGAATATGCTGCAACTTTGTGTACACACGTCGGATCGAAACGAAACTTGCGTCATCGGACTCGTAGCAATACGCTGGTCCTGTGATCCAAGTTTGGTTCGATTCTGAGAACGTTAACAAAATTCCGTATCGTGGGCCCCACAGGCTCCACTTGACGGGCAATTTTGTGATCGGCACATCGGAATCCAGTTCTGGATATTCCGTTGGGTTCATATTGACGTTCTGGACTTGTTGACACTAAGTTTGGCAAATTTGGAGACCTTTGACCCTGGCATATTTTTTGGTGCAAAGCGGCCCACATGTGGACCCCGCTTTAACCGAAAACTGTCATTTTTGCCCCTGTGTCCAAATTGGACTTAAGGACAGGCGTTTCTAGCTATTTGATATTTTCTGAGACTGTTAGTGATATTTATTTCAGCATCCGGAGACTTTCCTCCTGAGGCCATAGTTTCTGACACCTGGTATTTGACATCTGGACATTATATTTTGCAGCTCTTGCCAGGCAAGTATACCTTGCCTTGTTGTACTGTTTAAATTCAGTTATTGTTAGTTACATATTTATCTATTTTAAATATAAATGTGCGCGTCCGAGAAAACTCGGGTGCAGTCAACGAAGGCGTTGACGTTAGGACTTGTGTCTGACCTAGTGTCTAGTAGACCCACCTAAAAGTTGTGAAGTTATTGATATAACTTCCCAGGCCTTGACACGTATTATTACACGTCACAGAGTGAGTTCATGTAGGGACGCGTACCTCATGCGCGACTGGCCATCAGTGTGAGCAACACGTGTAACGATATTTAGCTTAGTTGATTATGTTATTGAGACTTGCATCATAGTAGGAGGTGTCCACGTTGTTTTCACGACTTGTACATCTATATTGGGCGGGGAAGATACTAGTAGACGTATGGGACACCCCCCTCCTTGAGTTTTTATCCTTCGTACCATGCTCCTCGGAGATGGTCGATTGCAGAGCTACCCGTGTGTCCGGGGGCATATGACACATATACTAGCCGATCATGACGATTGGTGAATTACGTCAGCATATGTCAAGCCTACACATTCCCATGCGTACTACAAGGTCTTTAAATTGCATTCACTTAGATGGTTAGCATACCTCATTTATTTATTCAGTATTTACATTATGGCATGTTATTTTTATGTATCTTGCTATGTCCCTCTGAGGACCTGGTCCTCTGCCAGGTGTATATATTCTTGAGCATTCGCAGGAGAGCAGATCCAGGCATGTTACGTATATTCCGAAGAGGTCTTCTCTTCGAGCCTCGTGATTGACAGATGCTGTTCTTATATGGTGTGTATCTGGTTTATTTTATATTCTATTTCGGCAGTGGATTTGTTTCCATCCGACTGTCATTCTTTAGATACTTATTATTGAAATCTAGTTACCTGGTTATTGGTTATTCATGTTTATGTGATTTCTGTGGATGAGATTTAGATGTTACCCTGTGACTTGTGATCAGTTTTACCACTTATGAATTATTGTTCATTATACAGCGTACGCTCGTATATATGGTTTCCATATATTGGAGTTGCCATATATACAGGCGGCTGGCATGTTTACGTGTCCTAGTCCTACGTATTTTGGGACTGGAGCGTGACACTATTTAAATGCTTACATTATGTTTGATTCATGTACTTCTTCTAATCGTTTCATATATCACCTGCAGAGAGATGGATACACAAAATGGATGTACTGCCGCCGATGGCGACACACCTTCAGGAGTCAATGGTCAGACTCAAGGAGGGACCTCAATGATTCCTAAACTTCTGGGACCAGATGGATAGACACAATCCAATTCCATCTGATCTTCCCGCTTCACCTAATGGGAATCTTTCAGCTTTATTAGCACCGCAGGATGGCTAGACACAACTGTTCCAATTCTTCCAAATGATGATGCAGGAACAGAGGCAGCAAGCAGTCGAGCAGAGACAATAATTTCTGGCAGCACTTGAAAGGATGGCTGCACAGGCTACTGTACCAGCTCAAGCGCTAGCTCCAGTACCTCGAGCTAGAGTTGGTTCAGTAAAGGACTTTATACAGATGGGTCCGAAGCCATACAAAGGCATGGAGAGCCCAGAGGAGACTACCAACTGGATCACCCATACGCAGAAGTTATTGGAAGCATCGCAGTTACCTACAGACCTATGGATGACAGGTGTAAGGATGCTTCTAGATGGTAATGCTCATCACTGGTGGGAATCCATGGAGCACCAGTTGGGTACATACCAAACTTGGGAGCAATTTTTGGAGTGCTTTGAAAGGAAGTACTTCCCGGACACCGTCAGAGATGCATTATACAATCAGTTTCTTCACCTAGAGCAGGGGAACAGAATAGTTGACGAATATGATGCCGAGTTTAGTCGCCTCAGTAAATATGGCGCTGCCCTGATACCAAATGACTTGGCCAAGGCTAAGAGGTTTAATCGTGGACTAACTCAGAAGCTCCAACATTACACTAGCTCACAGTCCCGGATCTCTTATGTCGAGTTATTAACCGAAGCCAGATTGCAAGAAACCATCAGCAGAGGAAAGGGAGGTCAGCCGAGGACACAACAAGGACCAGCAAGGACACAACCAGGGCCAACAAGGACACAACCAGGGCCAGCAAGGACACATCAAGGAGGACCTATCAGACGTCCTTTGGCACAGCAACCGCAGTACCAGCACAGAGCAGGACCGTACCAGATTCCGGAGAAGCCCCAATATAATTATTGTGGGAGACCCGGACATATTTTGAGGGATTGTCGGAATCGCTTGGGACAGTGTTTACGATATGGTTTCGGACAGCATTTGGCAAAAGACTGTCCAAGGCAGCAGACATTGACACTACCACCGCCAGCACAGAGGCTAGCGCTTCCAGCACCGAAGCCAGCTTAGCAGACTACTAGACCAGGAGCACCTCGACCCCCAGCAGCAGGAGGATTTCAACAAGGACCACCGCTACCTACTCAGGAGGATTAGTTCACGAGGGCCAGTCATGGACAGCCACAGAGGAATGGATAAGATTTTGCATTGGAAGTGGATGACATGGATCAGGAGATTGATGTCATAGCAGGTATTACTCTTGCTTTTACCTTTCATGCTATGACATTGTTTGATACGGGAGCCACCCACTCATTCATATCATCTAGTTTTATTGCCAAACACAATATTGCCTCTACACCTTTATCTAGTTGTGTTAGAATTCTCATCGGAGGAGGAGTTGTACCTGTTAGTCGAATTTATAGATTGGGTCCTATAGTGATACGTGGCAGAGAGATGAACGCCCGACTCTTAGTCCTTCCTATGCCAACTTTTGATATTGTGCTTGGTATGGACTGGCTAAGCAAGTACCATGCTTTCTTCGATTGCTTTGGAGGAAGCATTCTTTTTAAGGTACTAGGCCAGCCTGAACTTGAGTTTGCACGAGGATCTACAGAAATCCTTGATAGTATGCAGCTCGCAATGGACGATGTTGTCTATAATCCCATTATTTCATAATTTTAAGACATCTTTCCAGAGGAATTGCCAGGACTACCCCCAGACAGAGACATAGAGTTTTTAATTGAATTAGCACCGAGAGCAGCACCCATAGCATCACATGTTTACCGATTGGCGAAGAAGAAGATGGATGAACTGAAGGCACAGTTGAAAGAACTAGAGGAAAAATGCTTTATCCGACCGAGTGCATCACCCTGGGGAGCACCATTATTGTTTGTACTAAAGAAGGATGGGTCATTGCGTATGTCCTTTGACTATAGAGCCTTAAATGCAGTGACTGTGAAAAATAAATAACCCTTGCCACGCATTGATGACTTATTTGATCAGCTTAGTGGAGCTAAGGTATTCTCGAAGATAGATTTGAGATCAGGATATCACCAAGTGAAGGTACGAAAGCAGGACATTTCGAAGACCGCATTCAGAATAAGGTATGGACACTACGAGTTTTTGGTCATGCCATTTGGATTGACCAATGCTCCAACTATCTTTATGGACTTAATGAATCGAGTCTTCCACCAGTATTTGGACCAGTTCATGGTCGTCTTCATAGATGATATACTTGTCTATTCGAAGAGCCACGAGGACACGAGAAGCACCTGCAGATTATTCTAGAGACATTGAGGAGAGAGCAGTTATATGCAAAGCTCAGTAAATGTGAGTTCTTCTTGGACAAAGTTTTATTTCTTGGGCATGTCGTTACGGGAGATGGTATCTCTGTTGATCCAGAGAAAATCTCGGCAGTCGAGACATGGCCTGTTCCTAAATCAGCATCGGAGGTGAGGAGTTTCCTTGGACTTGCGGGATATTACCGACGGTTCATGGAGAATTCTCAAGGATAGCAGCACCTATGACTCGTTTGACTTGCAAGGATCAAAAATTCTTATGGACCGACGAGTGTCAAGCCGCTTTTGAAGAGTTGAAGAAGCGGCTGACTACAGCACCAGTATTGACTATTCCATCGAGATCAGGAGGTTATGTGATCTACAGTGACGCATCGAAGAAAAGGCATGGGATGCGTATTGATACAGCATGGCAAGGTGATTGCATATGCATCTAGGCAGTTACGAGTGCATGAGAAGAATTATCTAACTCATGACTTGGAACTTGCAGCCATTGTATTTGTCCTGAAGCTATGGAGACATTACTTATATGGGGAATGAGTGAAGATCTATACAGACCACAAAAGCCTCAAGTACGTCTTCACGTAGAAGGAGTTAAATATGAGGCAACGTCGATGGCTTGAGTTGATGAAAGATTTTGAGATAGAGCTACATTATCACCTAGGCAAGGCTAACGTTGTAGCAGACGCGTTAAGCCGAAAACTAGCAGCTTACTTCTTACTTTTACTGAAGGTCAACCTGTACTGCTTGCCATAAACATAATGCTCACAGAAATCCATACTTGGCTTCTTCAAGTTCTTCAGTAACCCCTGCTTGCATAGTAAGGTCAGGCCCTTCTTACTAATATGCCCAAGCCACATATGCCAAAGACGTATGCTATCAGATGAACCCGATGTACTGACTGCTAAATTCCCAGTCACAGTGCTTTCCAATAATATATAAAGGTTACCATGTCGATGACCTTTTATCACCACCAAAGAACCACGAACAACCTGCAAGACTCCACCCTCGGCAACAAACTTGTTACCATTCGAGACAAGCATACAAAGAGAAATAAGATTTTTCTTAAGGTTGGAAACATATCTGACATTAGCCAAAGTTCGCACAATTCCATCATTCATCTTCACCTTGATAGACCCAATTAAAATAACTCAAAATGTGTTGTTGTTGCCCATCAACACCGAACTACCATCCGTCGCCTTGTAGAAAGAAAACTACTCCCTTTTTAGGAACATATAGTGGGAGCATCCAGAATCGAGAATCCAATGGTCACTCATGTTGTAATGTGCCACCGAAAAACAGACTCCGTCGTTGTCGGATTCTGAAGCGCAGCTTGCTTCATCACCTTCTCTTTTTGTCTTATTCTCATTTTTCTTGTTCTTCTTCTTTGGACGAGTACACTTATTTTTATAATGTCCTTTCTCATTACAGTTGAAGTACTTCACCTTCTCAATAGGTATCTTGGACTTGGATCTTGATCTTCTACTGGAAGATGCTCTATCGTTTGTCCTCCCACTTTTTATCAAACCTTGGGCCTGGTCTCCACCGTTTTCGCTATAAGAAGCCAACCTCCGCACCTCATTAGACAATAAGGCACTTGTAGCTTCTTCTATGGAAATTGAGTCATTTCCTTATAGTAATGTTTGAATAAGATTCTCATAGGAATCGGACAAAAAAAAACAATAGGATTAGTGCCAAACGATCATCATCTTCATATATGTCAACATCCTTTAGGTCAAAAATAATTCGATTAAATTTAGAAATATGATCTCGAATTGATGTACCTTCCACCATCATCTGTCTGTAGAGCAGATTTAACATATAAAGTCGGTTGGTAAGAGTCTTCGTCATGTAGAGTGATTTCAACTTTAGGCAGAGCCCAACGGCGGTGGTTTTGTCCTTCACAGAGTAGACGAAATCTCTTTTCAAACATAGGCGAATAGTGTGACACATGCTTCGAGATCTATGTCATCACAATCATCCTCGGTCATGTCAGCAGACTTCTTCGACTTTCAACGTAAAGCCTTGTGAAGCTTTTGAGATATGAGAACGTCATTCATCTGGCTTTTTCAAAAGCCAAAATTATTCTTCCCATTAAACTTCTCAATTTCGTACTTTCCAATCTTGCTTGACGGAGCCATCTCAAGAATCTACCCAATTAACTTTCTCTGAGAACTCCAAAGCTCTGATACCAATTGTTGGACGCACAGCAAAAATAGACCCAGAAAAATCAGAAAAATACCTCAGAGAAAGTTCACAACCACAAAGATAAGGATTTACGTGGTTCGGCCAAGATGTCTACTTCCACGGACGAGAGTGATTCAATTCCACTATGAAGAAGAAAAAGAATTACAATTGCTCTCTAACACTTCTCCTTTCTCTTAAGAACTCTCTACAAAAAATTCTCTCAAAAAATTTTGTGTTGAACTTATTCAACAATTTTTTTTGCTCTCTTATGTCGAACTTATTCAACAATCATTGAGCACAATTTTCAGATCTCTCAAGGAGAAACCTTTGGTTCCTTTATATAGCATATCATATGTCTATACATGGAAATCCAATATTACGTAGGAATAGGAATCCAATCTTATTTTTCAAAGATATGGTCAAATCCAACATTATGTAGGAATAGCAATCCAATCTTATTCTTCAAAGATATGGTCAAATGTCAAAGTCAATCATTTTCAAAGATATGGTCAAATTGTCAAAGCTAATCTTTTTCAAATATATGGTTAAATATATTAGTCTATATGACAAATACATTTTCTTTCAGTATTGTATGAAGGAAGCCCTTTCCACACATCGCAAACCAAATGATGTTGTGATTCTGTTCGGGAATTTGATCCGAGTTCATGATCTATTTTTGTTTTCAGTGACACCAACATGTTGTCCTTCTTTCTGGACGCTGATGTATTTATGAAATATAATTCTTGCTGAATATATGCATGAGCTGTTTCTAAATAACTCAGTTCTACTTTATTTTGCACCATCAGTTTCTACTTGCACAAGATAGTCTTGACTTGGCAACATACAATTATCAAGCACATTAGGAAATTGGAAGGAACAAAGGTAGGTCACTCCTTAATAAGTAGCCAAATATCCTTGTGATGTTTATTACTGGGATTTAAATTGGCTACTGATATTGTATATGAAACTCGGATTGTATATGCTGGAGATGGCAACAACATTGTTCACTCATGGCTTCTGTTGGCATCTATTGTTCCTTTTCATTTTTTATGTACCTGCACAGAAGGATTTGAACCAGATGAGAAAACCATTGAGTTCTAATGAAAGACTAGAAATTGAACCAATTTCACTTAGATGGTTTTCTTCTTCTCAGAAGTTCTAATGGAAGTCCAACGAATTCCATTTTTAGTCTGCTTAAGTTGCAAATTCTGTATGAATTTGCTGAACTCTGCTCTATAGATACCTTGATAGTATCTTACGAAAAAAAAAAGCTTCAACACATGAAATCACATTGTAAGACAGGGCTTTGCTTTTTTTTATACCTTGGCCTATGGTTCATCTACTTGTATTACCAATGGGCTATGCTAGGATTACAACCAAATGCCTACAACTCTCTTACAACCGTCATGTGGCGGCCACGTGGCATCCATGTGCTGTCCGGATGGTCGTCACGTGACCGGAACATCACGTTGCTGTCGTCCGTTGGGAGAGAGGTGGGGCCGGAGGGTGGCCCACATAGCGGAGGGTGAGAGGGTTGTAAGAAGGTTGTAAGCATTTGGTAGTAAACTTAGCATTATTGATTACCAATTTCATGAATGTTTCGGGATATGCGTACTTAACTTATGTTCATGATATCTTTATAAGATATTTTTGCAGGTGGATGGAACCCTAATGGCATTGAATTGCCAGGGCCAAAAGCTTACTTCATGCACTGCTTACCAACAGAGAGAGGAGTAGAAGTCACGGATGGGGAGGCTCCCAACTCCATTTGTCCTCTCCCAGGCTGAGAATGGATGGTGTTATGCCTACAATCTTATGCTTACAATTTTTTTGCAACCGCCACGTGACGTCCACGTAGCGGACGTCCATTGGAAGAGAAGAAAAAATAGGATCCAATTTCATGAATGTTTCGGGAACAAAAGGAGAGCATGTGAAAAGAAAAATACAAGAGAGGAGCAAACTTCGATGATCTTACTAAGTGATCATCCACTTATTTATAGGAGGCCTAGTGTGACCTCTTACTTACTACAGCCGGTTATAGTTTTGCTAGTGGAGTCTCCATTCATTCTTGGCCCCACTCCCCATTATCTTTTTTAAAGAAGCTTTTATAAAGTAAAGGTCTCATCATAAATAGTCATGATACTTTTTAAAATGTCTAGCTTTTCTTCTAGCTCAGTAATCTTCCCCACTAGGTGATCCACCTATGTGTCTTGGTCCCTGTCTTGGTTCCTTATCCTTTCCTGTAGAGTTGTAATTATCTTTTGAAGATTCTTTTCCTTTCGACAATGCTTTTTCTTCTGACGTTGATACTTTCGCCTCCATCGTTCTTTTTGACAAAGAAACCGCCAAATATGCTTTGAGCTGAGCATGATGGTGACGGAGAAAGGGCCCACCTTGCTTTCACATACTTCCCTCCATATCTTCGATGTCCTCCTCTGGATCATTGGGCTCAATTGGGTCATCTCTTTCTGCAAGTTTGTCTTCATACACTTGCAGGGCAATTCCTCCAAGGTTGAGGTTGCTAGAGAAGTTGAACACAAGATTATATTTATCATTATAATCTTGATTGCGAGAGATGAAGTCGATGAGTAAGATGTTCTAAGAGACAGAGGCGGAACCCGTCCTGTCAGTGCAAGTAATGGAGATCCGAGAGAAAAATTCCTCGGCGGCAAGCTTCCGGTCACGCTCTTCGGAGAAGCTTTGCTTCTGGAATTTGATATATGATAAACATGGATCTTCAGTAACTTTGAATAATTCCCAAATTTGGACAGAGAAAAAAAGCTTGATATGTTGTCTCTCTTCCCAGATTGACCAGATTCGGAACCTAAAAATCGTTTAGAATTTAGTAGAATGGAGGTTTACGGCATTAACACAAATATCCGGAATAAATCCTTCATATTCTTCCTGATTTTTTATGTTAATATAGATTTCATAAACAAGTCCATTTTTGATATGGGACCTATATTTGGGAATCTCTTGGAAGCAGGCAATGATGCAGAGTCTTCCCATAGGATTCCTGATCATGTCTTCATTGTTTAGAAGCTGGAGTATATCAGTGTCTTCAAGATCTTTGAAGAACTTAATGAGTCGTTCTTCGTTGATAACATTCTGCTGAAACATTATCAACATCTGCTGAACCAAGAGCTCGGCTTCTAGTTCTTTGACATGATCATTTTAAATTTTTAATAGATTAAGCAAGTCCACTAGCTCTTGTATTCGAATATTGACCATGTCATTGGTCTCAAGTGTTTGGAGAATAAGTTTTAATTCCCCAGACTTAGTATCTCGTAGAATAGAATCTTCCTTGATAGCCAGAGCTTTGGATTTGGAAGTGGATGAGAAACCTACCAAGGTTTCAAGAGAGCTGGTTGCTTTCTGTATTTTTTCCTCGGCAATCCCTCTCTTCTGTTCTTCGGTGAGAAAGAGTTTTTCTACCTGGGAAAGCCAGTAGTTAGTAGTTTTAATGTCGGCTGACTGGAGAGCACGATAGCAGTTATTGAAAACTTCCCATGCATCAGCTCGTAGCGTTCTGTTATACCAATCTTTAACCAATACATTAGCAAATTGCCTTTGTATTTGAAAATTTTGGGCCATAGTGGTCCTTTGGTTATTCACCATATGATTCTGTGGGTTATTCACCCTTGGATGGTTATTCACCACTTTTTGTGGGTTATTCACCCCAGATTGGTTATTTACCAAAAAATTTGGGTTATTCACCCTAGGAACAACTGTAGCAGTGGCTATAGAGGATGCTGGTTTCTGACTATTCGCCCCAGCAGCAATGGAGCTTGAACTGGCAACTCCCTTGTTCTTCTTGGAGTTGACGGTTTCAAATTCACCTTCCCGCTTCATCGTTTCGAGAAGTTTTCTGAAACGAGCTAATTCATCGTCATCCATCGATCATAACCTGGTAAGAGTATCAGCAAGATAATTAGTATAACCAGGAATATATTCTACTTCATAGTTAAAAATTTCTAAATACATAGCAATCCTAATTCGTCGAAGATTTTCTTCAGGATTGTTGATTGTTCATTTTTTTAAAAATTGAGAAACAGATTTATTATCTGTTTGAATAAAAAAGTATCTATAAAGAAGGTAAATCTTTAAACTTTTAATAGCAAATTTGACAGCTAATAGTTCTTTATCATATGTAGCATATTTAAACCGAGTTTTGGAGAATTTTTCCGAAGTATAGGCAACGATTTCTTTATTCTTGGTAATGAGAACTCCTGCCCAGAAGTTATCAGAAGCATCTGTTTGTAAAATAATTTTTTCACTTTCTAATGGAAAGTAAAGAATTTTTTGGTCTTTGATCATTTCTTTGATAATAGCAATCTCCCTCTGTTCCTCAGGAAGAAGGGAAATAGAGATTTTACTAGTATCCCATTTACGAGGTTGTTCTCCCGTGACTAGTTTATAATTGGCTTGTTCCTTTGTTAATCGTTCTTGTAACTTATCAATTTTGGCAGAAAGATGAGGAATTAATTTTCTACCATAATTAAGAAGTCCCAAAAAACTTTGTAACTCTTTTAGGGTTTTAAAGATGTCAGGAAAGTTTCTGATTTTGGTATATATGTGCTGTTGGAGCTCAATTTGTCCATTTTTTATGAATTTGCCAAGGAAATCAATCTCAGTTTTAAAGAGTTCAATTTTCTTGGGGTTAAGGGAAATACCATGATGTAGTAATAATTGAACAATATTAATGAGATATTGTTTATGATCTTCTTATGTTTTTGAAAGAAACAAAATATCGTCAATATAGACTACAACATAATCAAGATGTCCAAATGTAGAATTCATCCATTTTTGAAAATTTTGTGGAGCATTTTTTAATCCAAAGGACATAACTAACCATTCAAAATATCCTTGAGGACAACTGAATGCAGTTAATTCAATAGAATTTTTGTCTTGGAGTTTGAGTTGCCAAAAACCAGATTTAGCATCAAACTTACTATAGAATTTGGCACCTTGGATCTGCTTAATTAAGTTTTCGACAGATGGAATAAAGAAGCCATCAAACTTGGTGTAACTATTTAGCTTTCTATAATTAATAACCATTCTTGGTTTCCCCCTTTTAATCTCTGCATGATTTCTAACCAAAAAAACAGGAGAAGAATGGGAGCTAAAACTTTTTTGTATAATTTTTAGTTTAAGTAGTTCATCAATCTGTTTGGCAAATTCTTGTTTATCAGTGGGGGTAATCATGATGCTGTTAACCCGGATTTTTGAGTCTTTGTAAAGATCCATAAGTTCTATTTTACAAAAATGAGGGGCTTTGTCGAACCATTTTAAGGGGTTATCTGTGTAAAGGGGTTCAAGCATCCCATGAATAGTTTTACTGAAGTTATTATTAACAGGAATATTATAAGTACAGATTTTATCCTGTGTAGAGACTTTGTCAATCATTGTAACAGAGGGTGGCAAAGTATTATCACCACGCTGTGTTATGTGTTGAAAAGTTGTAGCCAAAGGTATAATGAAAGGAATTCTAGGAATGGAAATATTGTCAAATTGTATATAATGAGTATTAAATGGTGGATAATGGCGTAGATTATCCATGCCAATGATGCAATCCATATCAAAATCCTTTGGTAGAAGTACAAAATCAAAGTTATAGGATTTTGTTGTACCATGTATATCGGGAAAATAAATATGTAAAATTTTTACTTTATGATTTACTTGGACCTGTCGTCCCATGAATGGTGAATTTCTGAAGCAGGCTAACTTCGGCTCCAGTATCAAAAAGAGCATGAATGGTAAATTTCTTATACCCCTGGAGACAGATGGTCAATGGTACATATATGTGTAATTGAGCTTTCGACTGTAGATCAATAGTGCGCGAACCATATTAATATTTGAAAGTTTAGGGAAATTTTCCTGTTCCTTATTGCTTTCATTTTCTAGAAAATTTTCCCATAAATTGTAATCCATAGGATAATCTGTTGCTTCAAGTGCTAAATCTATGTGGTCTAATGAGGTACTAGCAATTTCTTGATCGAGCATGTTTTCGATATTAAGAATATCATGGATCCAAGGATTAGTCGTAATGGTGCTGAGGTCAGGATGTTTTCCTTTATTACGCGTAATATGTTTATTTAGAACCTGAAGGGTTCTGTCAAGATGGCGCATAACAATAGTTCGATAGTTACTCAGATGAGTACCCTTTATAATTCCTTTAAATTTTTTGATTAGGTGAACCATATGATAAGCATCAGCAATATTATCTTTTTCATATTTCATATGATCAATATACCAGTCAGGGTATTTGTAATTTTATTAGTTTTACTAGTTTCTGGAGTGAAGCTAACACTCTTCTTTCCTTTATCAGTTGGTGTACTCATTTGTTATGGATTTGAGAAATTGGAACATTTAGGATCATATCCCTACGGTTCCTTTCTTGTTTTTCCTTTTCAAGAATTTGATGTGTTCTTCCTTCTAGAGGAGTACTTACACTCATTCTTTGTTGTATATCAGAGATATTTTCAGGTAATAGCTCAATATTAACAAAATTATCAGTAGACCTAGTTCTAATTAATTTAGAACTAGACCCGGCTTCATGGTTTGTTCCCGAATCATCTTTAGGATGTTTTCCATGAACATAAGTTGATATAGTATTTCCTGAAGCAATAAAATACTCTGTAGGTACTTCAATATTTGGTTTCAAGGATTTAACAAATAATTGTATCTCGTTATCTAATTTTAAATGTTCAAGTTTCACTAATCTTGGTTGGATAGTTTTACCCATTCCAACTTCAAATAGCCTAACAAATTCTTTGGGTGTAATGGATTTAAAGGTAGGAGTGACATTGAGGGCCATAATATGCTCCCATTGTATTCCAATAACCTTTGATCCAGGTAATAATTTAATTCCTTGTAAATCTATTGATAAGGTAATAGTTTTTTCAATGTTCTGATCATCAAGACTTATTGAAAAATCCGGATGGATGTTTATACCAAACAATCTATTCACCAAGTTGGATTTAGCACCACCTATGATGCTGTTTAAAGGATTATTTATAATTCTTTCGTCCATACAGACTAAAAGAATGTGAGTATCAATATCAGATCTAAATAGACCCATAATCTTGAGTTGAATTAATCCTATATGAAGATATTTCATCTTAGGATATTTTTTTCGTAATCGTTCCATTTTGACCTTATCAAGAAGCTGTATTGAAGAAAAATCTTCATCTCCTTTTAATTCTATATTTCCGTGCATTCTTTCGAATATATATGTATATTTATTTAAAAACCTAGATTGGAGAGAGAGGCTTATAAACCTCTCTTTTGTCGGAATGAGGAATTAGTTCCTTTAGGTTTTCTAAATCTTCATCCGATATTTCTAAATGTTCTCCCTCGCTATTGGGGAAACTTGAGTTAGAAGTTTCTTCTAATGAAAATTTATTCATATAGATTCTGAATTCATAGTAACTTTCTCTTGATCCTTCACGGAGATTAGTTACTATGGGTTCTGCTGATATTTCAGGTGATTCTTCCCTAATCATTGGAAGATCCTCATATTTATGTATTACTAATAATCCAATGGGATCTCCATGTTCAAACATGTAATCTCTATCTTCATAAGAAGTATTTTTCATTATTATAGAAATATTGGCTTTAGAGACAGGCCCAATAAAACCATAGGTAATAAAGATATTCTTACTAGCATGTAGAGGAATATTATGGATAATTCCGTAATACCCCATGGTTATAAAGATTCTAATATCAAGGAAAATTTCCATAGTATGATATCTTCTAAGTCTTATATTCTTATTAACATATAAGGTGTATCCAGCAGATATTCCTTCTTTTTTTTGGAAGAATAGCTTGGAAATCTAATAAGGTGATCCTTATTTGATTTTGGATTTTATTTATAGTAATCATATTGATTTTAAGATGATCCAGACTGTACTCAAGTTCATTGGAATTTGAACTATCCGAATAGTCAGTTTCGACTTCATATATAGATGAGGCAGAAGTATCACTACTAATTTCATCAATAGTCCCAACATGAATACCATATTCATCAAGATCTCTTATCGTAACTGCTTGAATGCTGGTTGGACATTCATTAGCAAAATGTTCTTCCTTGTTGCATTTGAAGCATTTACAACCTTTTCTAAACTTCTTCCTTTTTATGAACTTCTTCTTTTTTACCATATCTTTGCCAGTTTCATCTTTACCATATTTGACCTTTCGCCTAAAATTAGGCTTCCATTTTCTTCTCGTGATTTTATATTTAGTTTTTTCTTTCTTCTGGAAAGCTTTATATTTCTTTTTGATCATCCTGCCATACTCAGGGGGACATCCAAACTGGGTGTTGATATCGTCGTCATATTTCGAACAACAATTATATCCTAACTTAGAATTCTTTATTGTCTTATTCATCTGTTTCTGTGCCTTGGCTTGTTCACAAATTCTTTCCATAGCTTCCATACAAGATCGTTTTAGCAAGCCTGTTGAGTGAGTATTATTACGGATTTCATCATACCTTTTTTGTATAATATTATTCCATGGATAAGGTATTTTGGTAAAAAATCCTTTTAACCAAAATTTCTTTTGGTTAACTACTTTTAGATGAAATAAAAGACCAATGAATTTAGCAGTGAATTCTTCTAGCATACAAATGTCGTATAGTTTCATCTTATGAAGTAATTTTTCATAATCGATTTTACTATGGATTTCATCTCCTATGAAATCAGCCACCAAGAGAGCAATAGTTTCATCTTATGGACCGACGAGTGTCAAGCCGCTTTTGAAGAGTTGAAGAAGCGGCTGACTACAGCACCAGTATTGACTATTCCATCGAGATCAGGAGGTTATGTGATCTACAGTGACGCATCGGAGAAAAGGCTTGGGATGCGTATTGATGCAGCATGGCAAGGTGATTGTATATGCATCTAGGCAGTTACGAGTGCATGAAAAGAATTATCCAACTCATGACTTGAAACTTGCAGCCATTGTATTTGTCCTGAAGCTATGGAGACATTACTTATATGGGGAATGAGTGGAGATCTATACAGACCACAAAAGCCTCAAGTACGTCTTCACGTAGAAGGAGTTAAATATGAGGCAACGTCGATGGCTTGAGTTGATGAAAGATTTTGAGATAGAGCTACATTATCACCTAGGCAAGGCTAATGTTGTAGCAGGCGCGTTAAGCCGAAAACCAGCAGCTTACTTCTTACTTTTACTGAAGGTCACCCTGTACTGCTTGCCATAAACATAATGCTCACAGAAATCCATACTTGGCTTCTTCAAGTTCTTCAGTAACCCCTGCTTGCATAGTAAGGTCAGGCCCTTCTTACTAATATACCCAAGCCACATATGCCAAAGACGTATGCTATCAGATGAATCCGATGTACTGACTGCTAAATTCCCATTCACAGTGCTTTCCAATAATATATAAAGGTTACCATGTCGGTGACCTTTCATCGCCACCAAAGAACCACGAACAACCCGCAAGACTCCACCCTAGGCAACAAACTTGTTACCATTCGAGACAAGCATACAAAGAGAAATAAGATTTTTCTTAAGGTTGGGAACATATCTGACATTGGCCAAAGTTCGCACAATTCCATCATTCATCTTCACCTTGATGACCCAATTAAAATAACTCAAAATGTGTTGTTGTTGCCCATCAACACCGAACTACCATCCGTCGCCTTGTAGAAAGAAAACCACTCCCTTTTTAGGCACATATAGTGGGAGCATCCAGAATCGAGAATCCAATGGTCACTCATGTTGTAATGTGCCACCGAAAAACAGACTCCGTCGTTGTCGGCTTCTGAAGCGCAGTTTGCTTCATCACCTTCTCTTTTTGTCTTATTCTCATTTTTCTTGTTCTTCTTCTTTGGACGAGTACACTTATTTTTATAATGTCCTTTCTCATTACAGTTGAAGCACTTCACCTTCTCAATAGGTATCTTGGACTTGGATCTTGATCTTCTACTGGAAGATACTCTATCGTTTGTCCTCCCACTTTCTATCAAACCTTGGGCCTGGTCTCCACCGTTTTCGCTATAAGTAGCCAACCTCCGCACCTCATTAGACAATAAGGCACTTGTAGCTTCTTCTATGGAAATTGAGTCATTTCCTTATAGTAATGTTTGAATAAGATTCTCATAGGAATCGGACAAAAAAAAACAATAGGATTAGTGCCAAATGATCATCATCTTCATATATGTCAACATCCTTTAGGTCAAAAATAATTCGATTAAATTTAGAAATATGATCTCGAATTGATGTACCTTCCACCATCATCTGTCTGTAGAGCGGCTTTAACATATAAAGTCGGTTGGTAAGAGTCTTCGTCATGTAGAGTGATTTCAACTTTAGGCAGAGCCCAACGGCGGTGGTTTTGTCCTTCACAGAGTAGACAACATCTCTTTTCAAAAATAGGCGAATAGTGTGACACATGCTTCGAGATCTATGTCATCACAATCATCCTCGGTCATGTCAGCAGACTTCTTCGACTTTCAACGTAAAGCCTTGTGAAGCTTTTGAGATATGAGAACGTCATTCATCTGGCTTTTCCAAAAGCCAAAATTATTCTTCCCATTAAACTTCTCAATTTCGTACTTCCCAATCTTGCTTGACGGAGCCATCTCAAGAATCTACCCAATTAACTTTCTCTGAGAACTCCAAAGCTCTGATACCAATTATTGGGCGCACAGCAAAAATAGACCCAGAAAAATCAGAAAAATACCTCAGAGAAAGTTCACAACCACAAAGATAAGGATTTACGTGGTTCGGCCAAGATGTCTACTTCCACGGACGAGAGTGATTCAATTCCACTATGAAGAAGAAAAAGAATTACAATTGCTCTCTAAAACTTCTCCTTTCTCTCAAGAACTCTCTACAAAAAACTCTCTCAAAAACTTTTGTGTTGAACTTATTCAACAATTTTTTTTGCTCTCTTATGTCGAACTTATTCAACAATCATTGAGCACAATTTTCAGATCTCTCAAGGAGAAACCTTTGGTTCCTTTATATAGCATATCATATGTCTATACATGGAAATCCAACATTATGTAGGAATAGGAATCCAATCTTATTTTTCAAAGATATGGTCAAATCCAACATTATGTAGGAATAGTAATCCAATCTTATTCTTCAAAGATATGGTCAAATGTCAAAGTCAATCATTTTCAAAGATATGGTCAAATTGTCAAAGCTAATCTTTTTCAAAGATATGATTAAATATATTAGTCTATATGACAAATACATTTTCTTTCAATATTGTATGAAGGAAGCCCTTTCCACACATCGCAAACCAAATGATGTTGTGATTCTGTTCGGGAATTTGATCCGAGTTCATGATCTATTTTTGTTTTCAGTGACACCAACATGTTGTCCTTCTTTCTGGACGCTGATGTATTTATGAAATATAATTCTTGCTGAATATATGCATGAGTTGTTTCTAAATAACTCAGTTCTACTTTATTTTGCACCATCAGTTTCTGCTTGCACAAGATAGTCTTGACTTGGCAACATACAATTATCAAGCACATTAGGAAATTGGAAGGAACAAAGGTTGGTCACTCCTCAATAAGTAGCCAAATATCCTTGTGATGTTTATTACTGGGATTTAAATTGGCTACTGATATTGTATATGAAACTCAGATTGTATATGTTGGAGATGGCAACAACATTGTTCACTCATGGCTTCTGTTGGCATCCATTGTTCCTTTTCATTTTGTATGTACCTGCACAGAAGGATTTGAACCAGATGAGAAAACCATTGAGTTCTAATGAAAGACTAGAAATTGAACCAATTTCACTTAGATGGTTTTCTTCTTCTCAGAAGTTCTAATGAAAGTCCAACGAATTCCATTTTTAGTCCGCTTAAGTTGCAAACTCTGTCTGAATTTGCTGAACTCTGCTCTATAGATACCTTGATAGAATCTTACGAAAAAAAAGCTTCAACACATCAAATCACATTGTAAGAGAGGGCATTGGGTTTTTTTTGTGATACCTTGGCCTATGGTTCATCTACTTGTATTACGAATGGGCTATGCTAGGATTACAACCAAATGCCTACAACTCTCTTACAACCGTCACGTGGCGGCCACGTGGCATCCATGTAACGGTCGTTCATTGGAGGAGGAGGGAGAGATGGGACTCGGTGGATGTCCGGATGGTCGTCACGTGACCGGAACATCACGTGGCGGTCGTCCCTTGGGAGAAAGGTGGAGCCGGAGGGTGGCCCACATAGCGGAGGGTGGTGAGAGGGTTGTAAGAAGGTTGTAAGCATTTGGTAGTAAACTTAGCATTATTGATTACCAATTTCATGAATGTTTCGGGATATGCGTACTTAACTTCTGTTCATGATATCTTTATACGATATTTTTGCAAGTGGATGAAACCCTAATGGCATTGAATTGCCAGGGCCAAAAGCTTACTTCATGCACTGCTCACCAATAGAGAGAGGAGTAGAAGTCACGGATGGGGAGGATCCCAACTCCATTTGTCCTCTCCCAGGCTGAGAATGGATGGTTGCTGTGACTACAACCTTATGCTTATAACCTTCTTGCAACCATGACGTGACGTCCACGTGACGGCCGTCCATTGGAGGAGGGGAAGAGGTGGGACCCAATGGCTGTTCGGATGGTCGTCACGTGGCTGAAACTTCACGTGACGGTCGTTCATTGGGGGAGAGGTGGAACCGGAGGTGACCCACATAGCAGGGAGGTGAGAGGGTTGTAAGAAGATTGTAAGTAGTAAATTTAGCATTATTGGGTTGAGAATAGCATGCATTGCCTTAAATTATATCATGCTGTACTTGATTGGTCTATAAATCACAACTTTTTTGACCAAGTAGCTTCGTAGATAGGTGGAAGGCCCTCAGTATTGGTGTTGGGTGAAATTTTCAATCTATTTGGAGAATATTCTGGAGTGCGATCAACGTCATCCGTGTGTCCGAAAGTCCAATGCGACAAAAGGAGACAATTTCAGCATCATATTGGAAAACAACATTCTCACCGTTATACCGTCGATATACTGTCATATACTGTCGGTATACCAGTTTTGATGTAGCTTCTGTTGTTTGTTCCCGAAATTCTTGATTCGACGACAAAATATCGTTGGTATATCGTTTCACGGGCTGAGGTCGAATTTGGATGTTTTATGTACACTGTTGGATCCCATCAACGATCCATATTTATGCAAAATTTATGGGACTTTAAATAGGATTTTGCTAATCCTAATTTCTATCTATCACATCTGCAAGAGATAGATCAAGGAGAGAGTTCTCATATCTTACAACTTTTGAAGAAAATAAAAATGGAATGACGGCTAATTCGAAGGAAAATAGTTTCGGGTAAATATTTTCGTTATCTTCGTTCTTCGGTAGTCATTGTAATCAGTTTTTATTTTTCAAGTAGTTGTGGTGATCCGATTGGATCAGTTGATAAGTTTGTAGATGATATAATCTTCTATTTTATCAGTGAAGACTTTTTCAAGGGTTGGATTCTGATCGTCCTGTTATTTTTTCGCAAGAATTTTTTATGTCAAAATCGTTATATTTGAGTTTAGGCTTTAAGTTAATTTTCGTATAATTTACTTCGGTTCTTTCACAGTCTTTTGATTTGGGAAAACAACTTTTGTAGTTCTTTTCCAACATTGACTCTCATTAATCATAATTAAGATGTCTTCACTTGTTCCTCTCATTTACAGTTTTCGCATTTCTGTTCCAAACACTGGCTCTTATTTTTAGTCTCCAAGAAACATCTACATAAATGTGCACTTCAGGTTGTGTTCCAGTGAACCCCTTTTTTTTTCAGTTGCCAGCTAAACCTGCTACTGGGACCATTAACTGCACATTGCTCTGCATAGTCAAGCTTGCACATTGCAATATCTTGCATGTTAGAGTTCAACTACAGAAACTCAAATAAGAACTCAAACTTGCAATAAGAATATGTAAGTGGACAATTTTTTTCAGTTTAGTCATTTATACTTTTACATTTAGATTCTTTAAAAAAGTTAAAAAATAAAATAGATGTAATCCAACGATAGTAAATTGTATGAGTTCAAAAAATTATGAACTCAAGAGTTTCTTTAGGAATTTGGGCATGTTAAGAGCATCTCCAACCCTATTATCTTGTTTTGTGTTGTGATTCCTATGTGACATGGAACATCAGACAATGACTTTTCTATGTGGCAAGATTATATTCACACAAGTCAATGAGATAGAAAAGTGTTCTCCAATGCAAAAGTATTGAGAAGACAATAAAAACTACTTTTTTCCAACTTTCAATACAACTTTTCAACTTCTTCATTTTTTTATAAATATTTTTATTCATAATTGATGATGTGGAAGTAAAGCATTATGAAGTTCATTATTTAGATATAGACAACTTTCAATACAACCAATTTCACATTATGTTTGACATATCATTGTCATGTCAACTTTATAATTTATTTCACATTTGCATTGGAGAATTTTTTTTGAAATAAGAAGTTATTCCTATGTGGCAATCATTTTTTCCAAACTCACAACAGGATTGGAGATGCTCTAATAAACTAAAATCCATAAATGAAATTATAGCTACTTCGTATATAAATACCTTTCACTTTTTTCTATTTGCAAGTCCCTATCCTAAACCATCATAATTTACAAGCTCTACCTGGAATTATCTCACTAAAAAAATGAGCCGTCTATATGTATATTATCATTTAAATAAATTAAAATTTTAATAAAAAATAATTAAATAACTACTAAATACTCTACTAATTATTTAAAAAAAACTTAAACAAGCATTCATTTAAATAAATTAAAATTTTAATAAAAAGATAATTAAATAACTACTAAATACTCTACTAATTATTTAAAAATAAAAACTTAAACAAGCATTTAGCTACCTAATATGATATATCTCTACTATTATAATGCGACTTATAAATGAATAAAAAATGAACCGTCTAAGCCACATATATATTATCAATTAGTAATATAAAAATTATTACCACGTGGGTTCTTAAAAAAAAAAAAAAATTTAAAAACCACCTTAACATATACCCTATCATAAAATATATTCAATTTTTAAATTATATTTAAATTAACTACAAGATATTATCTAATCAAACACATAACCAAAATTTAAAAAAATATATTTATAACAAATTATAATTCAAATATATTCAAAATATTTTTAAAATATTCTAATATAATTTAAATTTTTATCTATTTTTTAATAATATGATTAATAAAATTTGATTTACTAGTTTATAACTAAACAATTCTAACTCAAGTGGTTAAGGTGGGGATACATTTTCCTTGATTGCTTGAATTCAATTCCTATGAATGACAATTTTTATAATAAATGTATATTTAACTTTTTTTAATATTTTTTTACTCACTTGTAATGCACGTGCACATTACTAGTATTATATAAAGAACAAGAGTTTATTGCTCCAAAAAAGAATTTTGTATACACAATAATGCAAAAGTGAGATTTTTTTTTTATAGGACTAAGTTCCCAAAGGAAAATTCAAATCGTACCCATCCCCATAGGAGCCCCCCATCGTATCCAACATGTCACGAGCTTACGGACAACAAAAGTGAGGTTTTGATATTCCTTACCCAACCCTACTTTATTTGGCATAATCAATCAACATTCCCTAAGAATAAATTTTACTACAATCCCTAAGAACGGTATTATGTTATGGTCTATTTTGTCGGTATTATTTTTTAAGAGTTTATTGTTCAAATGGTGTTCGAGGAATATCGTGGTTGTCGTTTGGGTGATTAAATTTTTTTTTTTTTTGGTTAATTTGATACCTAAGTTTTGCATTTTGGTTAAAGAGTGTCTAAACTAGATTCCGTTGGTACTTTTGGATGTAAATCGTTAAAAATGGACATGTAATGGCCACACATCTTATTATTCAAGGTTATTTTGTCAAGTATTTTTTGTTAGACTATCATTTTCAGAAGAATATTGGTGTTCGAATTTTTTTACATAAACAAATATCTTTTGTCGAGTACAAAATGACGGCTCTACATTCAATTATAGCCAACGTAACTGTTGGTCATAACAAAAAATAACCCTTAAAAATGAGGCGCGTGACCATATATGTCCATTTTTAACGGTTTTCATCCCAAAGCCCCAACGGAACTTAGTTCATGCTCTATTTAAACAAAAATGCAAAACTTAGATACCGAATTAACAAAAAAATGCTCAATTACCAAAACGACGACCACGACAAACCTCATACACCATTTGAACAATTAATTTTTTTTTTTTATAGATTGTCCAAGCTATCCTCGTGAACTCAAATCAACTAAGGGTCCGTTTGGTTCACTGTAATATAATTGTAATCGTAATAGAATTGAATAAAAAAAAAATTATTCGATTTCATTATGATACGATTACATTGCAGTGAACCAAACAGACCCTGAATTAGACTCCCATGATACATACAAATTATTTTTATAATATAATATTCCAAAAGAACTACTAGTGATTCTCGTAGGTTGAAAATACTATATTTACTAATATATTATTTTTATTATTTATGATAAAAAAATTACTTAGTCACTCACTTAAATTAAATTTTCATACTAATTTAAAATTGTCATAATTGTTTTCTATACCCTTCTGTATTTTTCCTGAAAATTACACAGCACCCGACCACTAATATATTATAACAAAATATTATGTCCAAAAAGGGCAAATTAGAGTTTAGACCCTGTATTTTATACCAACTTGAAGTTTAAGTCTTGACATGTCCAATTAAAAAGTTTAGACATTAAATATTTATTTTTATTTTCATTGTTTTTTTTTCATAAAATAGTTTTATTGTCAAACTAGTAAGGAAGGTTATAATGAAAAAAATAAATAAAACAAATAATAAATTTTTTTATTTATATTTATCCTTTCAATTTTTAATCATATTTCCACAACATCAATTTTTTTTATAATTAGCACTATCCCACAATTCTAAAAAATTATATTTTTGTTGTTGTGGTGGTGGTTGTGTGTCTGTGGTGAGTGGGGGAGGGAGGGGTAACTACAATTACATTTAATATGTTATGAAGGAAAGGGATAATGCTAATTAAAATAAAAACATGGATATGGAGATATAGTTAGCAATTGTGTGTAAGCTACTATAAACTTTCTAATTGGACAAGCGAAGAACTTAATCTGTAAGTTACTACAAAATCCGGAGTCTAAACTCTAATTAGCTCATAAATCCAAAAATATCATAATCCACCTGTCAAACTCGACCGTGTTACCGAACTCGAGTGACTCTTGTGATTATCGGGAAGAGGTATAAGATCCTAACTGGGTGGCGAAAGATCGGTGGATCGAGTTAAGGGGACGTATTATTTCTTCCATTTATTTGAAGAGAGTTGGGGACGACGGTGGGCCCAAAGCCATGCAAGGCGTGCACAAAAAAACCGACCGTGTCCGGTCCGAGTTACGTAAACCTAAATCCGAACCCAAACCAAAAAGTCACACCATCTACTGAGTGAAGGAGAAGGAGAAGGAGAAGGAAAAATAAGGCTTTTGATAAGGGCACTGCATATTTTACTCGGGGCTAGCCCAAGATTGGGGCTAGCCCACTAAAGAGGAACTTTTACTTATACTAACCCAACATTTTACTCATACTAGCCCACTACTTCCAAACCCTCCCAAACCCTCCCTATCCGACCGGAGCCCTCCCTCCTCCCGCCGTCCTCCTCCGCCTCCTCCCCCGTCCTCCACCGCAACCTCCCGTCGCCGCGCCTCCCGTCGTCGTCGCCGTCAAAACCAAAAAAGAAAATGAAAAAATAGAAGAACTGTCAAAATGTTGATTTTTAGGACTGTCAAAATTTTGACAGTCCTACCAATTGGAAGGACTGTCAAAATTTTGACAGTCCTAAAAATGTATGTTGAATTTTTAGGACTGTCAAAATTTTGACAGTCCTACAAATTGGTAGGACTGTCAAAATTTTGACAGTCCTAAATTTTTTTTTTCTGTTAATTTATTTTTGTTAATTGTTGGGGGGCCAATTTCAAAATATCCTTAAAATTTCTATCCTTAAAATTTGTTAAAGTATTATGTTATTTAAAATAGTAAATTTATTATTGGTACATTAAATATTTTGTTAAAAAAAAAAAATTACCAAAAGTAAAATTTTGAGGTCGAAACATCGTTTTTTTGCGATTCTAAAAATTTGGAAAGTCCGTCAAACGGTGAAATGGTTTATCCCGAAGTACTTTTTCATACGGTCATTTTGGCTCAAACTGGAGCTTGTTTCGATCTCCCAGTCAAAAGTTATGATACTTTAAAGTTTTATATTTTTGCCTGTAATATGTACGTCTTACTTCGGATGAAAATTCTCTCTACACGAATTGTGTTACTCTCGTCGAAAACATACAAATAGACCTATTGTGTGACGAAAAACGATTTGAAAACAAATAGTTATGGCCGTTTGAAGTCTGGTCGACGGCAGACGTAATATTCGTACGGTAGATTTTTTTTTTGGGTTCAATGATAACATATTTTATTTTGGATATTAAACTAAATAAAAAAAATCAAAATACAAAACTAACTAAATAGAAATAAACTAAAAAAAATCCTGACAATTAAAATGAGGACTGTCAAAATTTTGACAGTCCTCATTGTTTGTGGGACTGTCAAAATCCTGACAGTCCTAGTTTTATATAAAATTTTCAGTGGGTTAAAATTAGGACTGTCAAAATTTTGACAGTCCACATAGCTTGTGGGACTGTCAAAATTATGGCAATCCTAACAATTTGTAGGACTGTCAAAATTTTGACAGTCCTGATTATAACAATTTGGGCTAGCCCCAAATGAGGACTGTCAAAATTTTGACAGTCCTGATTATAACAATTTGGGCTAGCCCCAAATGAGGACTGTCAAAATTTTGAGAGTCCTCATTTCTTGTGGGACTGTCAATATCCTGACAGTCCTAGTTTTATATAAAATTTTCAGTGGGTTAAAATTAGGACTGTCAAAATTTTGACAGTCCTTCCAAGTGGTAGGACTGTCAAAATTTTGACAGTCCTGATTATAACAATTTGGGCTAGCCCCAAGTAACTTTGAAAAACTTGTAATTTTAGGAAATGAGACTGTCAAAATTTTGACAGTCCTTCCAAGTGGTAGGACTGTCAAAATTTTGACAGTCCTGAGTATTACAGTGGGCTAGCCCCGAGTAACTTTCATGATAGCAAACTTATAATTTTTTTTAATTTTTAAATGGGCTAGCCCCGAGTAAAATGTGCAGTGCCCTTATAATTTGCCAAAAATAAAACCCCCAAAAACAAACTCCAACAAAGAAAAAGAGGAAGGAAGGAAGGGAGGAAGGAAGAAGCAGAGGCGGAAAGATGTTCAGGAACCAGTACGACACGGACGTGACGACGTGGAGCCCCGCCGGGCGGTTGTTCCAGGTGGAGTACGCGATGGAGGCGGTGAAGCAGGGCTCCGCCGCCGTGGGGCTCCGGTCGGCGAGCCACGCCGTGCTCGCCAGCGTCAACAAGTCGGCCTCGGAGCTCTCCTCCCACCAGAAGAAGATCTTCAAGGTCGACGGCCACATCGGCGTCGCCATCGCCGGCCTCACCGCCGACGGGAGGGTCCTCTCGCGCTACCTCCGCAACGAGTGCATCAACCACCGCTTCGTCTACGAGACCGACCTCCCCGTCGGCAGGCTCGTCGTCCACCTCGCCGACAAAGCGCAGGTTCGCCTCTCTCTCTCTCTCTCTCTCTCGGAAACCCTAACCCTAAAATTCAGAATTAATTGACTGGAGATCAGTGGAATGGGGTTTTGGATCCAGCACTAACCCTAAAAGTCGCCATCTTTTATTGTGATCGTTGTTTTCTGTTTGGATTCCCTTGAAATCACTTGAATCCGGGAAATAGGGTTATGGATCTATGTACCGGTTTTCGCATTTTGGATTGAAACCACAACCCCAAAAGCTCTGCTTTTTCTTACTAATATTTTTTTTTTTATCCTTTTAAATGTCAGTGCGAATCACTGGAATCAGGGGATCGGAATATTGGATCTGCTTACGAATGATCCAGACAATCAAGCATAAGAAGAAGTCCACTAGAACGGGGAGATTAGTAAATGTCTCCCTTGACATCGGAAGAGGAAAATGAAGAAGAATGTCAAGGGAATACATAAATTTGTTCAGTGACTGGGAATTTAAATTACAGTAGGGAGCGGTCTACAAAAACCCTAACCTTTAGCCCTAATTTTGGGTTCCATTCATTTTTTTGTCAATTATTGGGGTTTAGGTTGATATCACGGGGACATGCTTGTGGAATTTGTAGGCTTTCCTTGTCATTTGCATGAATAGCTAGGATCAAGGATATACTTAGAGGATTAGGGGTGTTAAACATCCGATATTTGAGATCTTTGAGCAAGCACCGCTCTCTTATTGGCTCATGCTTTCTAAGGAAATAGAGCTTGAGCTCAAGACGAGCCTAAAATCTGAGCATAAGATCAGCTCTCAATAATATTTGTGAGCTCGAGCTTAGTTCATGGGACACTTGTTTATATTAGAAAGCTTGATGAGCTTACCTAATTTAAGCTTGTTTATGAGCTTCCACTCAAATAGAAAGTGTAGTTTGTTGAGATTAATATCAAATTGGAAATGTTTATGAAATGCATACCAAATTGGAAATATTTATTAGTGTAAGATATATCTTAGATGAATATACAAATAAAAAGCGTGCCGGCTTGCAAACTCAAGGAGCCGAATACCTCTAAGCTCGTGCTCGGGCTTGTTTATCTAATGAACATATTCTTAGGCTTGTGTGCTTGAGCTGAGAAAGCTCGGCCGTGAGCTCTTCAACGAGCCTTTAAAAGTCAAAACCCCTACCTAGAACCTTGTAGAGTTGTCTCTAATCTTTACTCTAGCTCTAATTTAATAACCATAAACCTGAGAAACCCAGTTTTTTCTTACTATCATTGTTTTTCTTATTGAACAGGGAACTAGGATTATGGATGTACATATTTATCGAGTGACCTATTAAAACTAGACTTCAAAGCATGTGAACTTACATTTTTACCTAACTCCTTTGTTTACACATTGATGGCAGGTTTGCACACAACGATCTTGGAAGAGGCCATATGGAGTGGGCCTCCTGGTAGCTGGCTTGGATGAATCTGGTGCTCACCTCTACTACAACTGCCCCAGTGGGAACTACTTTGAGTACCAGGCATTTGCAATCGGAGCCCGCTCTCAGGCTGCAAAGACCTACCTGGAGCGAAGGTACGAGTCCTTTGCCAAATACTCTCGCGATGAACTAATCAAAGATGCCCTCTTTGCCATCAAGGAGACGTTGCAAGGAGAGAAACTGACCAGCTCCATCTGCACTGTTGCTGTTGTTGGAGTCGGGGAAGCCTTCCACGTGATTGACCAGAGCGTCATTCAGCAGTTGATCGACTCGCAGGAGATTGGGGAGGAAGCTCCTGATGCTGCTCCAGCTGCCGATGTTAATGCAGGGGCTGCTGCTTCTGCTGCAGATGAGCAGGGAGGGGTACAGGAAGGGGATGCTGCACCTATGGATATTTGATTCGGGCAAGGAGTGCTTCTTTTGTCGGGTGCAGCAAAGGCCAACACCGGCATGCAATGGGATGAGATCAATCTGTTCAATGGATGTGGCTACTTGGTACTTTTATGACGAGCGTCTTTCGTTTAGATTATTGTTGGCTTATGATCCTATTGCTTTGTGCTAATGAAATGTACTTGAGAAAATTCTTGTTCTGATACGAGACAGCCTCCCCTAGTCCAGTAGGGGACTAGTGTTTAATTTCTTGAATTTAGTTTTTCAAAGCCATTTCACCGTGGTTATTTGGTGTAGTGGAGAATTATTCTGCCTGCCATGAATGATAGCATAGTGTCACTGAGTGTTGTGTGCATGTTTCTTAGTTGGTGTGATACATCAGTACTGATTTTTTTTTTACTGGGCGAGCTTGTATTTTGCACTGACGGATGTTTTGTATGTTTATTTATGTATTGGGCCGCTAAGAACATGGTTGCTGTTGAACGAGAGCAGCAAAGGTGCACTTGTCTGGGTTGAAAATTCTTTCTTGTATTTTTGGCTTGTCCATGAATCTCTCTTCCCCAATTTTTTCATTCTTTTATGATAACATATTTTAGGAATTTTTTGAAGAAGTATGTATATAAATTATATTTGTTTAAGGGTTGGATTGTGAGAAAATGTACAATTGTCTCCTCCTGTAGAACTATGTTTACTCATCTAGTGAATATCGATTTGCCACTATACGTGAAAGTTAAAGTTTTCCAGTTCAGGCAGCCAGGAGGTGAGAGTTTTATGTTTTTTTTTTTCCTTCTCAATTTTTTTGCGTCATATTAAGTCTGCAAAAATTAATTGTCATATGCAAAAAAAAAAAAAAAAAATTGTCATGCGGAAAACTACAAACACAGTACCAAAATATCAGACGGTAGACCGTTTGGCGTTTCCATTGATTAAAAAAATTCAATGAAAGCGTCAAATGGTCTGACGAGTTGAAAGTTTTCAACTAAATTTTGCAAAATTGGCATTTGCACCAAATTTGACAGAACTTTGGATACGTACAGAAAATTTTCTGTTATGACTATTGCACAACTATATCCAGAATTGTAACAACTAATTAAATCATAATGCTAATAATTGTTCAATGTTAATTAGTGTTCAATGTTAATTAGTGATAGTTTCAAATTTGTAATGCAGATAATAGATGAACTGAGCTTGTAAATTTAGGCATATGCCGGGGGATGGATAGTTCATCTGATTAAATGGCATTATGCATTCGTGTGCTAAATTTAAATAAATGAATTGGTTCCATTACTAACTAATGACATTTCTTCATGGAGACCTAACAAAGTTTTAGACATAGTCCTAAACCACTAGATCATGATGGGCACCAGCAGAGCATCAGCTGGACTGGTCCGGACTTAAAAAAAATACAAACATTTTTTACTAGGGGCTAAGTAGTAGTATTAGCTCAATTGGTAGTGTGGTTGAGCATTAAACGGAAGACCCATGGTTTGAGTCCTGTGTAGGTTGTGTGAATTTTTATATTTTTGTTTATTTTTGAGTTTATCATATGATTTTTTTTCCATATCTGCTCTCAGTCCCCCTAAATCTTTTTCCTGGCTCCATCCTTGATGATGGAGAATATCCGCCCGAACTATTGAAATAGATGCTATGGCTACGGTCTCTGATACTCTGTTCACATAGTATCCAAAATTAAACATAAAGTGGAAAATAATGAGAAAAGAAAAAGTTGAAAGTGGAAAATAATGAGAAAAATGACTATATTGTGTTGAAGATAACAATGGTATTAAAGTAGCTTAGTGCTTTAAATTGCATAAATGGCTATTTATCTCACTAGGAAAGTTGTTCCAAGAAAATTATTGCATTGTTCACGGTTGCATAAAAAATAGAGATATTTTAGCAAATGTTCTTATCCAAAATGTTAAAACCAGCATATATTCCCACTAAAAATAATAATTAGCAAATGTCCCATATATCAAAAAAATTGGTTAAAAAAGTGGGGACATATCTTAAAATTTTAATTGTTTCGTACGAACATTTGCTAGTTTTTTTTAATGCTAATTTTAACATTTTGTTTGAGAATATTTGCTAAAATATACCTAAAAAATATTGCATTCTAAAATAAATTAAATTAAATATACTGCATATTAATTTTATGTGTCTCTAGATTTCATAATACTGTTAGTGCACATTTATCAATATGGTTTCATGTGCCGTTAGAACATATATTAAAATAACATTTTTTAAATTACAGGGAGCACTGTGACTCGTGTCTACGTAATTATCTTTGGCAGCTGATTTCCAAAGGAATAAAACATAAAAAATAAATATTGGTCGATATTTCAAGTATACCAAGACGAAATCTATAGACAACTCTGCTTCCGTAGCATAGTGGTAGTGCGTTCGCTTCGTAAGCGAAAGGTCGCGAGTTCGATTCTCGCCGGGAGCTTTTTCCCTTTATTTAATTGAGTGGAAAATTATTTACATTTTAGTTGAGATAACGTCTAATTTCACCTGTGCGTATTTTTAGATCTCCACACGTTCAAATACCTTTATTTAATTGAGTGGAAAATTATTTACATTTTAGTTGAGATAACATCTAATTTCACCTGTGCGTATTTTTAGATCTCCACACGTTCAAAATTGTAGGGTTATTCTTATTGGCTTAATTTGGAACAAAATCATCCATTTTAATTATTTCTACATATTTTGCAAAACATAACATTGTGGCAACACTATTAGATATTATCGGACTTTTTAATATTACTCCATATTAGATGAAGGATATTGAGAATATCCCATGTTGTTTCATAAGTCGAGAACACCCTCATCAAAGTATCACTTTGTCTTTGATTAAGAATAAAATAAACTCAATAACGACACTTTGATGGGGGTGTTCTCGACTTATAAAATAACAAGAGGGTATTCTTAATATCATTTATCTAACAGGAGATAATATCAAAAAGTCCTAGATTATCAAGGCTAGGTCACTGTTTCAAGGAATAAATTATAGAGCAAAATGTATAATATTAATACATGAACTTCCAAGACTATTATCTACCAGAGAAAAAGCATTGAAAAAGAAATAAAAAAACTTCTGAGAGATAAATTAGTGTGATAGTTATGGTTTCCTAAATTTTTTTTTTTTTTACAAAACATACTCATATGCATTACAAACCTTTTTGGCATACTAATTAACCTTCTTTCATACAATGTTTTAAATGTTGGAATAAACGTAGAAGAAGGAAGAAAAAAATAAGAGAAAATATCACTTATTCGTGTAATCACATTGTGGGAGATAAATGTCTTATTTATACAACCCAATAAAGATGTAATACTAATCTCTAACCAATGTGGGACTAAAATACAAAGTGAGAATCCAACCCTTTGTAGGGTTATTCTTATTGGCTTAATTTGGAACAAAATCATCCATTTTAATTATTTCTACATATTTTGCAAAACATAACATTGTGGCAACACTATTAGATATTATCGGACTTTTTAATATTACTCCATATTAGATGAAGGATATTGAGAATATCCCATGTTGTTTCATAAGTCGAGAACACCCTCATCAAAGTATCACTTTGTCTTTGATTAAGAATAAAATAGACTCAATAACGACACTTTGATGGGGGTGTTCTCGACTTATAAAATAACAAGAGGGTATTCTTAATATCATTTATCTAACAGGAGATAATATCAAAAAGTCCTAGATTATCAAGGCTAGGTCACTGTTTCAAGGAATAAATTATAGAGCAAAATGTATAATATTAATACATGAACTTCCAAGACTATTATCTACCAGAGAAAAAGCATTGAAAAAGAAATAAAAAAACTTCTGAGAGATAAATTAGTGTGATAGTTATGGTTTCCTAAATTTTTTTTTTTTTACAAAACATACTCATATGCATTACAAACCTTTTTGGCATACTAATTAACCTTCTTTCATACAATGTTTTAAATGTTGGAATAAACGTAGAAGAAGGAAGAAAAAAATAAGAGAAAATATCACTTATTCGTGTAATCACATTGTGGGAGATAAATGTCTTATTTATACAACCCAATAAAGATGTAATACTAATCTCTAACCAATGTGGGACTAAAATACAAAGTGAGAATCCAACCCTTTGTAGGGTTATTCTTATTGGCTTAATTTGGAACAAAATCATCCATTTTAATTATTTCTACATATTTTGCAAAACATAACATTGTGGCAACACTATTAGATATTATCGGACTTTTTAATATTACTCCATATTAGATGAAGGATATTGAGAATATCCCATGTTGTTTCATAAGTCGAGAACACCCTCATCAAAGTATCACTTTGTCTTTGATTAAGAATAAAATAAACTCAATAACGACACTTTGATGGGGGTGTTCTCGACTTATAAAATAACAAGAGGGTATTCTTAATATCATTTATCTAACAGGAGATAATATCAAAAAGTCCTAGATTATCAAGGCTAGGTCACTGTTTCAAGGAATAAATTATAGAGCAAAATGTATAATATTAATACATGAACTTCCAAGACTATTATCTACCAGAGAAAAAGCATTGAAAAAGAAATAAAAAAACTTCTGAGAGATAAATTAGTGTGATAGTTATGGTTTCCTAAATTTTTTTTTTTTTACAAAACATACTCATATGCATTACAAACCTTTTTGGCATACTAATTAACCTTCTTTCATACAATGTTTTAAATGTTGGAATAAACGTAGAAGAAGGAAGAAAAAAATAAGAGAAAATATCACTTATTCGTGTAATCACATTGTGGGAGATAAATGTCTTATTTATACAACCCAATAAAGATGTAATACTAATCTCTAACCAATGTGGGACTAAAATACAAAGTGAGAATCCAACCCTTTAGTAACCTACGTTATAACACCCCCCTTTGGATGACCACCATCTCTAAGCCTATTGCCTCTTTAAAACTTTGAAAGAAAAATCCATTAGGACAAAACCTGTGTTAAAGAAAAGAGTACAATCTTTAGGATGACTTAGATATGTGTTGGACACGTTTAATGTTGCCTCATTAAACCTTGTCAGGAAAAACCCAATGGAAAAAAAATTATGACTAAGGAAAAAGAGTACAACGCGTTATAGTCCATACACAATGTATCTCCCCCTGAAAACAATCACCCCCCTGATGATGTTGATCCTGAACAGTCAGCTGATGAAGACGTCGTATTCCAATTTCATGAACTAGTTTCTGAAAAGTTGACTTTGGCAACGATTTGGTGAACAAGTCTGCAAGATTATCACTTGAGCGAACTTGTTGGACGTCAATATCAAAGTTCTTCTGAAGCTCATGAGTATAGAAAAACTTCGATTAGATGTGCTTGGTCATGTCTCCTTTAATGAATCTACCTTGAATTTGTGCAATACATGCTGCATTATCCTCATGAATAATAGTTGGAGTATCTGTGACAGAAAAGGTGATTGGAGCTACGAATGTGTTGAATCAATGATCTCAGCCAAATACATTCTCTACTTACTTCATGGAGAGCCAATATTTCTGAGTGATTTGAGGAGGTAGTAACCATTGTCTATTTTGTTGAACACCAAGAAATAGCTGCATTGCTATTAAGAAACACATATCCAGTTTGTGAACGACCTTTATGGGGATAAAATAAATAACCTGAATCTACAAAGCCAACTAGATTCGCGATGTCAGATAAACCACAAGTATAAAATAATTCTATGTCGGTAGTTCCACAAAGATATCTCATCACATGTTTAATGTCATTCCAATGTCTGCGAGTTGGCGCCGAGCTATATCTATCCAACATATTGACAAAGAATGATATGTCTGGCTTTGTACATTATGATAGATACATTAATGTCCCAATGGCACTAAGGTACGGTACTTCGGGTCCTAGCATCATTTTATTGTCGTCCTTAGGACAATATGGATCTTTATTGATATCTAAAGATCGAACAACCATTGAAGTTCTAAGGGGATGAACTTTATCCATACTGAACTATTTTAATATATTTTTTGTGTATTTGGATTAATGAACTAAAATTCCATTAGTACAATGCTCAATTTATAATCCGATATAATATTTTGTATCTCCGAGATCTTTCATCTTGAACTCATTTTTCAGATAGTTTGCAGTCTCATTGATTTCATGTCTTGTCCCAATCAAGTTTATGTCATCGACATATACTGCAACTACAACGAAACCCTCATTAGATTTCTTTATGAAGATATATGGACGTATATGATTATTCTCATATCCCTCCCTTTTCATATATTCACTAAGACGGTTGTACCATATCCTTCCGGATTATTTCAAACCGTACAATGAAAGTCTTAGCTTTATGGAATGCATATTCTTAGCTTTTGAGCTGGGTAGGTTAAATCCATCGGTAATTTTCATATATATATCGCTATCTAAATCACCATATAGATAGGATGTTACAACGTCCATAAGTCTCATGTCCAGCTTTTTCTTAACTGTCAGACTTATCAAATAACGGAACATTGTTGCATCCATTATGGGAGAATACGTCTCTTCGTAATCAATTTCGGGTCTCTGAAAAAACCATTGTGCCACTAATTGTGCCTTAAATCGAGCAATTTTATTCTTTTTATTTCGCTTTCTTACAAACACCGACTTGTAACCTACCGGTCTGACGTCTTTTGGTGTTTGTACTATAGGTCCGAACACTCCACGTTTATTAAGGGAATCCAATTCTGCTTGAATAGCATCCTTCCATTTTGGCCAATATTTTCTTTGTCGATATTTATCGATGCTACGTGGTTCAGTGTCATCAATGTCCTTGGATATTTTAGTAGCTACTGAGAATATCTCATCTATTATTATATCTTTGCGATCCCATACCTCTCTTGTATATGCATAAAACATAAAGATCTCTTTGCTTTCAGGTACATGAGCCTCCTCTTGGTCTTGTGTCTTTTCTAAAACAATAATCTCTTATAGGTATTCAGAGAGTATGGATATGTCATTCATACCTCTTCTTGGGCGTTATGTGTAACCTTCTTAAGAGCGTTACTTGGGCATTTTCTCTTTCTAGGGACTAAGTCCTTTGAACCTATAGGTTTACCACGCTTCTGGCGTGCAGTAGATTCATTAGCCACTCTGCTATTTTTTTCTATGGGGATATCAATTTGAGCTGACGCATTTGCAGTTGGCACATGTGATTTAATCACTTTAGCTGCATCAGTAAATGCATCTGGCATTTGATTTGTAATCTCATGTAGATGCAATATCCTTCGTACCTCAGTTTCATATTAATTAGTACGGGGATCTAGATGAGACAAAGTGGGATTATCCCACGATAATTTATGTCGTTTATTTATGGCGAATGGTTCTGTAAGAACATTCTTTTCTTTCTTATCTCCTCCTAACAGCAAAAATTTAGTCTTATCAAAATGGCAGTCTGCGGATCTAGCAGTAAAAATATCACCAATTAAAGGTACTAAATATCTCTTATTCGTGTAATCACATAGTGGGAGATAAATGTCTTATTTATACAACCCAATGAAGGTGTAATACTAATCTCTAACCAATGTGGGACTAAAATACAAAGTGGGAATCCAACCCTTTAGTAACCCACGTTATAATACCCCCCTTTGGATTACCACCATCTCTAAGCCTATTGCCTCGTTAAAACTTTGAAAGGAAAATCCATTAGGACAAAACCTGTGTTAAAGAAAAGAGTAAAATCTTTAGGATGACTTAGATATGTGTTGGACACGTTTAATGTTGCCTCATTAAAACCTTGTCAGAAAAAATCCAATGGAAAAAAAAATATGACTAAGAAAAAAGAGTACAACTCGTTATAGTCCATACACAATGTATCTCCCCCTGAAAATAATCGCTCCCCCTGATGATGTTGATCCTGAACAGTCAGCTGATGAAGACGTCGCATTCCAATTCCATGAACTAGTTTCTGAAAAGTTGACTTTGGCAACGATTTGGTGAACAAGTCTGTAAGATTATCACTTGAGCGAACTTGTTGGACGTCAATATCAAAGTTCTTCTGAACCTCATGAGTATAGAAAAACTTCGGTTAGATGTGCTTGGTCATGTCTCCTTTAATGAATCCAGCTTGAATTTGTGCAATACATGTTGCATTATCCTCATGAATAACAGTTGGAGTATCTGTGGCAGGAAAAAGGTGACTGGAGCTACGAATATGTTGAATCAACGATCTCAGCCAAATACATTCTCTACTTACTTCATGGAGAGCCAATATTTCTAAGTGATTTAAGGAGGTAGCAACCATTGTCTGTTTTGTTGAACGCCAAGAAATAGCTGCATTGCTATTAAGAAACACATATCCAGTTTGTGAATGACCTTTATGGGGATAAAATAAATAACCTGAATTTGCAGAGCCAACTAGATTCGCGATGTCAGATAAACCACAAGTATAAAATAATTCTATGTCGGTAGTTCCACGAAGATATCTCATCACATGTTTAATGTCATTCCAATGTCTGCGAGTTGGCACCAAGCTATATCTAGCTAACATATTGACAGAGAATGATATGTCTGACTTTGTACATTATGATAGATATATTAATGTCCCAATGACACTAAGGTACGATACTTTGGGTCCTAGCATCATTTCATTGTCGTCCTTAGGACGATATGGATCTTTTTTGATATCTAAAGATCGAACAACCATTGGAGTTCTAAGGGGATAAACTTTATCCATATTGAACTATTTTAATATATTTTTTGTGTATTTGGATTAATGAACTAAAATTCCATTAGTACAATGCTCAATTTGTAATCCGAGATAATATTTCGTGTCTCCGAGATCTTTCATCTCGAACTCATTTTTTAGATAGTTTGTAGTCTCATTGATTTTATGTCTTGTCCCAATCAAGTTTATGTCATCGATATATACTGCAACTACAACGAAACCCTCATTAGATTTCTTTATGAAGATACATGGACATATATGATTATTCTCATATCCTTCCCTTTTTATATATTCACTAAGACGGTTGTACTAGATCCTTCCGGATTATTTCAAACCGTACAATGAACGTCTTAGCTTTATGGAATGCATGTTCTTAGCTTTTGAGCTGGGTAGGTTAAATCCATCTGAAATTTTCATATATATATTGCTATCTAAATCACCATATAGATAGGATGTTACAACGTCCATAAGTCTCATGTCCAACTTTTTCTTAACTGTCAGACATATCAAATAACGGAACATTGTTGCATCAATTACGGGAGAATACGTCTCTTCGTAATCAATCCCGGGTCTCTGAAAAAACTATTGTGCCACTAATCGTGCCTTAAATCGAGCAATTTTATTCTTTTTATTTTGCTTTCTTATAAACACCGACTTGTAACCTACCGGTCTGACGTCTTTTGGTGTTTGTACTATAGGTCCGAACACTCTACGTTTATTAAGGGAATCCAATTCTGCTTGAATAGCATCCTTCCATTTTGGCCAATATTTTCTTTGTCGATATTTATCGATGCTACGTGGTTCAGTGTCATCAATGCCCTTGGATATTTCAGTAGCTACTGAGAATATCTCATCTATTGTTATATCTTTGTGATCCCATACCTCTCTTGTATATGCATAAAACATAGAGATCTTTTTGCTTTCAGGTACATGAGCCTCCTCTTGGTTTTGTGTCTTTTCTAAAACAATAATCTCTTATAGGTTTTCAGAGAGTATGGATCTGTCATTCATAACCTCTTCTTGGACGTTATGTGTAACCTCCTTAAGAGCGTTACTTGGGCATTTTCTCTTTCTAGGGACTACGTGTCGCGACCCGTACCCGGATATTCGGGCACGAGTACGTGGGTACGTCCAGCCTACGCCGCAGTGTCGGCGGTAGTACGCTGTCTAGGGTATATTCACAGGTAATTTAAATCTATCTCATCCACAAGAATAAATAGGCAAGGATAATAACAGGAAATAAAAATGCTAATATTTCATAAACAAAATGTGATATACAAATCCATAGTTTAATACAGAATCCAGAAGATAAATCAGGGACAAACCCGATTACTGTGCTGAAAGAAAATGAAAAACTAACTGCTAACTACTCCTCAGAAGTAGTCTCCTGAGTGGGAACCGGCTTCTCAACTGTGTCACCTGCTACCTCATAGGGGCCATAATAGGTGGGACATAGTCCTCATCATCGTCTAAATCAACGGATCCAGTCAGGAAAGGAGCAAAGTACACAATGCACAACAAGTTTAAACTAAATATTTATGACAAGTAGAAAAGAACTGACTAAGTATCATGTTGAGAATATGCATAATAAGTAGTAAAAATTAATTGAGAATTAAATGCTATAAATCAGGAATATAAGTAAAACAGGATTAATTGCTATAAACCAGAGACATGAGTAAAACAGGAATATAGTGAGATAAGAAAATGTAACTGTAACAAGACAACAGAAACTGCAATAAGACAAGAACTATTGTGTGTGAACTTGTGTATTTAGAATACATAGTTGGCATGTAGGGGCTTATAAGGCTAATAAGGCCGCCATAGACGACTAGCAGTCAGGAACAATCAGGAATAAGGCTGATGGTACAGTCGCGTACCAACAGCTAGCAGTCACGACAGGGGGAAGGGTAAACTACATGCCTTCTAGTATTCTCCCACCCGACACGAAAAGCAAGACATGAAATACAGTATTCAAGACATGAAATCCAGTATTCAAGACATAAAATCCAGTGTTCTAACACTACGTGTAACATCCAATGGTACTAGTAGAGCAAGGAACTAATTATCACAATATTAAGAATAAACTTGAAGTGCAGGTACTTGCCTGATGTTTGGATCCAATTACAGTTTTGTGTCTCGGGGAAATTTCCAAAAATGTGTCCAGATGCTGAAATAAACATTACCATCATGCTCAAAAGATATGAAATAGCTAGAAACGCCTGTCCTTGAGTCCAATTTGAAGACAAGGACAAAAACGGCAATTTCGGGTCAAAACGGGGTCCGTATGTGGGCCGCTTTGCACCGAAAAACGTGTCAGGGTCAAAGGTCTCCAAATTCATCAAACTTAGTGTCAACAGGTCAGGAACGATGATACGAACCCAACGGAACTTACAAAATTGGATTCCGATGAGCCGATCACAAAATCGCCAGTCGAGCGGGGCCTGTGGGGCCCACGACACGCGATTTCGTTAACGTTCTCAGAATCGAACCAAACTTGGGTCACAGGACCAACGTATCGCTACGAGTCCGATGGCGTAAGTTTTATTTCGATCCAACGTGTGTACACAAAGTTAGGTCACATTCCAGAAAAGTCGGATACGGGACGGTGTCCGCGGATACGCGTTGATCCCGGTGTGCACGCACACCCGAATCGACTTCTGCGAAATCCCACACGTCCGTATCAACGCTGAGCACGTATCTGTGAAGACCGCGCGTGACCAAGTCGTCCCGTTTGGCGGGGCGTACCCAGTTCCGGGGTTAATCGGGTCGATATTTTTCCTGTTTTTGGATCGCGGTGTGCGATCACCACAGGACGCGATGCCCCGAACGGTTTATCCAGACACCGAGAGGGTCATACAGGCTTCGCAACGCAACTTACGGAATAAAAAACAGAGCTACGACCAAGAAGATACACGCACCTGAACGGGACCCGAAAATCGGAGCTAAATCGTGTCCGACACGACACAGAATACAGGAATTAGGGTTAGGGTTAGGGTTGCCGGCGAGGGGCGGCGCTGAGGCGGGGGAGCGGCTGCTTGGGCGGCCGGTAACGGCGGAGGGGGCCGGAGGTGACCGGGGAGGGGGACGGCCGGGGCTTGGGGCACGCGGCGGCCGGGCTGAGGCGGAGGGGGCCGCTGTTGCTCGCTGCTGTGTCGACGAGGGGAGGAGGAAGGAGGGGCTGGCCGGCGGAGGAGGAGGGCCGGACGGCGGTGGCGGCGTGGTGGTCGTGGTGGTGTCGACGGGGGTCTGTGGCGGTGGGGGTCGACGCAGGGGGTATTTAAAGGCGGGGCGAGGCTGGGGATGGCCGGGAATGGCGGGGAGAGGGGGTCGTCGTGGCGAGATGGCCGGGCGGAGCGGAGCGGAGCGGGCCGGAGGACGCGGCGGGCGGCACGGCGGACGGCGGAAGAAGCGGGCTGAGGGAGACTGGGGAAGACGGTGGCCGGGTCGGGTAGCGGGTCGGGCCTGGCGGATCTGGCCGACCAGCCCGACCCGCTAAGCCGGGGCTGGGCCGGGTTTGGGGCTGGGCCCGGTGGGCCGGGTCCAGTGGGCCGCGGGCTGGGTTATAAAAATAATAATAATAATAGTAATAATATTAATTAATTAATTAATTAATTAATTAACAAATAAATAAATAGTTTTTAGGTGTTTTAAATTAGGTCCGGGGTCTAATAAATTCCAGAAAAATTACCCTAAGTCCAGTTTTTCATTTTACACCCAAAAATATTATTTCCATAATATTTTAATATTATTTATTAACAATTAAAAATCATTTAATAATTAAAAACCCTGATTTTAATTGCAGAAAAATCCCAGAAAATTCCAGAAAATTGTGAAAATTCCCAATTTAATATTTTTTTGAAAAATCAGGGGCTTACACTAAGTCCTTTGAACCTATAGGTCTACCACGCTTCTGGCGTGCAGTAGATTCATTAGCCATTCTGCTATTTTTTTCTATGGGGATATCAATTTTAGCTGACACATTTGCAGCTGGCACATATGATTTAATCACGTTAGCAGCATCTGGTATTTGATTTGCAATCTCCTGTAGATGCACTATCCTTCGAACCTCAGTTTCACATTGATTAGTACGGGATCTAGATGAGACAAAGTAGGATTATCCCAAGATAATTTATGCCATTTATTTGTGACGAATGGTTCTATAAAAACATTCTTTTCTTTCTTATCTCTTCCTAACAGCGAAAATTTAGTCTTATCAAAATGGCAGCCTGCGAATCTAGCAGTAAAAATATCACCAATTAAAGGTACCAAATATCTAATGATTGAGGGCGAATCAAAACCAATATAAATTCATAAACGACACTGAGGTCCCATTTTAGAGAGCTGAGGGGGGGGGGGAATAGGAACATAAACAACACAACCAAATTTATGCAAATGAGAGATATTATGTTGATGGTGTCACGCCGCAGTCCCAAAATGTCGAGGGACTTAGCATGTGAGCAATGGCCAGCAGCACGCACCGATGGACAACCCAATTTAATGGATCCATCAGGGCATGCTTAAGCTGTAGTCTAGCAGTAAAATATTACAAGTCTCAGGTATTTCTAATCTCATCCACAGAATAACACAGAGTAATGCCAGAAGTAATGCAATGAAAATAAATAAGCAATATCAAATAAGCTTATCTCGGGAAATAATCCGAGAATTAGTCTGTTATATTTAATGAGAATAGACAGAAAATAAAATACTGGAAATGGAAATACTATTTAGATGAAGCCGGTGCTCAGGAGAAATCTTCCGCCACTATCTCGTCCTCTGTTCCTGGTTCTGCTCCAAGGAGTGCTCCTGTACCGTACACCTCGGGGTAGTTCTCTTCAGCTATACCTGGGGACATAGTCCATTCCAGGTCCTCAGGGGACATAACAAGGTACAGAAAATACAAGCCAAAATATATGGAGTGCAGCGATAAAGAAAACAAAAGGGTAAACTATATAACCAGCTAAGTGATATGCAATATGAGAGCAGCACTAGAACTCAGGCTGAAGCCACTACAAGCTCTGTGTCGGGGAGCCGGTAGCGGCAATAACTATGAACTACACTATGTTATATACTATGTTTTATATATATAATATCAGCCTGTAGTCTGTGTGTCTCTCCCCACCCAATGTAATCCCACGTCTCATGTCCACGATGCCTCATGTCCATGTCACGCACGATTATAACTAATGCAGCAAGTCTGATTGTCACGCCCCAGTCCCAAAATGACGAGGGACTGGAGAGGCGTGGCAATGGCCAGCAGCACGCACCGATGGACAACCCAATTTAATGGATCCATCAGGGCATGCTTAAGCTATAGTCTAGCAAGACTAAGTTACAGTCTCAGGTATTTCTAATCTCATCCACAGATAACACAGATTAATAGCCAGGAAATAAATGCAATGGAATTAAATTAGCAATAGCAAATAAGGTTATTTTGGGGAAACAATTCCGAGAACTTAGTCTGTTACATTTAAGGAAAAAGACAGGAAATAAATGCTGGAAATGGAAATACTGTATAACCGAAGCTGGTGCTCAAGAGAAGTCTTCGGCCACTATCTCGTCCCCTGTTCCTTGTTCTGCTCCAAGGAGTGCTCCAGTACCGTACACCTCGGGGTAGTTTTCTTCAGCTGTACCTGGGGACATAGTCCATTCCAGGTCCTCAGGGGACATAACAAGGTACAGAAAATACAAGCCAAAATATATGCAGTGCAGTAATAAAATAAACAGCAGGGTAAATATGTAAACCAGCTAGTGATATGCAAGTGAGAGTTTTAGTCATACTCAGGCTGAGACTACTACAGGATCAGTGTCTAAGAAACCATAGCAGTATTTTCTAGAAGAGCCAGAACTTGTGCCAAAGCTCTGTATCAGAGACTAGGACACCTCCAGATAACATTATTTATATTATAATCAGCCTTGATATGGTAATACTCTCCCCACCCCATGTAATCTCACGTCACAGTTCCAGAATATATCAGGTACAAGTCACGCAAGTTTGAACTAATGCAATGAGTCAGGCTAGAATCTAGGCATGTAAACTGTAATGACATGAATATGTAACCTATACGGAATTACCAGGTATATCTCAGGCAATTCCGTCACATGAATAGTGTCAGGTGTCCTGGGTTGAGCAGTTAAGCAAGTTACTTATGAAACTACAAGCAATCAAGTAAATACTTTAACCAGAATTATCTGAGAATTGGCAGGCTTTACTTGCCCACTGATGTATAACCAAGTCCAGGAGATATGTAGCAAGCTGCAAGTTTTGGCGAGGTACACTTGCCTGTGGTTCCGGCTATGTTTACGGCTCTGACTTCGGCGGGAATTGCAGGCGGTACTTCGGTTGCTAAAACAAACATCACCATCAGATCCAGAAAATATCAATCAGCTAGAAACGCCTGTCCTTGAGTCCAATTTGGAGACAAGGGCAGAAACGGCAATTTCGGGCCAAAACGGGGTCCACCGGTGGGCCCGCTTTGCACCGAAAAATGCGTCAGGGTCAAAGGTCTCCAAATTCACCAAACTCAGTGTCAACAGGTCAGGAACGCTGATACGAACCCAACGGAACTTTCAGAATTGAATTCCGATGAGCCGATCACAAAATCGCCCGTCGAGCGGGGCCTGTGGGGCCCACGACACGCGATTTCGTCAACGTTCTCAGAATCGAACCAAACTTGACCCACAGGACCAGCGTATCGTTACGAGTCCGATGGCGCAAGTTTCGTCTCGATCCGACGTGTGTACACAAAGTTAGGTCGAATTGCCGAAAAGGCGGATACGGGCGATGTCCGCGGATACGCGTTGATTCCGGGGTGCACGCACACCCGAATCAGCTTCCGCAAAAACCCACACATCCGTATCGACGAGGCGCATGTATCTGTGAAGACCGCGCGCGACCAAGTCGTCCCGTTTGGCGGGGCATACTCAGTTCCGGGGTGAAACAGGGTCTGGTTTTTTTCCTGTTTTTGGATCGCGGTGTGCGATCACCACAGGACGCGATGCCCCGAACAGTTTGTCCGGACACCGAGAGGGTCATACAGGCTTCGCAACGCAATTTGCGGAATCGAAAACGGAGCTACGAATCAAAAGTTACACGCACCTGAAGGGGACCCGAAAAACAGGTTCGAGCCGTGTCCGACTCGTGTCGGACACGCGGGTGAATTAGGGTTAGGGTTAGGGCTACTGTTCACTGGCCGGCGGAGGGCGGCGGCTTTGCGGCGGATCTACGGCGGGGAGGCCGGGGCTCTGCGGCGGCGCGCTGGGCGAGTCACGGCGGACCGGCGGAGCGGCGGCACGGCGTCGGGCGGGGCAGCTGCGGCCGCTGGAGCTGCTGTTGTCGAGCTGCGGCTGCTGGCGGTGGCCGCCGGAGGGGCTGGGGGCAGTGGAGGCGACGGCGATGGCGGCGCTGTCTCGGCGAGGGCGGCGGGGAGCGGCGGGGAGCGGCGCAGGGAGTGGTGGCAGTGGGGTGGCGGTCCGGTGGTGATCGAGGGGAGACGCTGGCCGGGGAGGGGGGGTTTTATAGTGGCCAGAGACGGTTGGGGAGGCCGAGGCGGGCGGGGACGCGGCCGAGGATGGCGGGGGCGTCGTGGCGGCCGGAGCGGGCGGAGGGCGCGGTCGTGGCGGCAGAAACCGCGGGGGTGACCGGGTGGGGGAGACGGGTCGCTAGCGGGTGGCGGGTGCGGGTCGGGCGGCGGCGGGTCCGACCCGACCCGCTGGGCGGAGTCTGGGCCGGGTTGGGCTGGGCCGGCCCAACGGGCCGCGGGCCGGTCTAAAAAATAAAAAAAAAAATAATAATATATAAAAACCAGTAATTTAATTAAATAATTAATTAATTAAATAATAAAATACTATTTAGGCATTTAAAAATAGGTCCGGGGTCCGATAAATTCCAGAAAAATTGTCCTAAGTCCAGTTTTTCATTTTACATCCAAAAATATTATTTTCATAATATTTTAATATTGTTTAATATCATTTAAAAATTATTGAATAATTAAAACCTTGTTTTTAAATTACAGAAAAATCCTAGAAAATTCCAGAAAATTGTGTAAAATCCAGTTTTTAAAATTTTGAAAATTCAGGGGGTTTACAATCTACCCCCCTTAAGAGGATTGCGTCCTCGCAATCAAAGAATAACCGGTCAACAGAGATGACGCGGCCGCAAACATCGGTTGAAAACACATCACAAGATATTTCAGGGAACTACCGTTTCCCTAATAATGAAAGTTATGCACTTCCAGGAAAATCTAGTTAAAACTATAACTTTTATGAAAACCAGGCTATTATTAACAAATTGCAATTTACTAGGTTGGGGCTGAGGTCACGAACCAAGAGGCACGAGCTACAACAAGACTAGAAACGGAAAAACTACGAATCACTTACTCGCATCGACGTCCTGCACAGTCAGCACATAAGCTTGCTCTCGTCCTTGAGGTAGATTCCTCGGTTGCTGCTGAGCTGGCTGGTAGGGTGCTGCTCGAGGCGCTGGCGGAGTTTGCTGGTTCGCCCTTGGTGCTCCTTCTCCACGTTGAGTGCAATCCCTTACTGAATGCTGACGGGATCCGCATGCCAAACACAATCCTAGTCTGCGTCGGCATTCCTTGGCGATATGGCCTGCTTTGCCACAGTAGTGACAAGTAAGGAGGACTACCGTTTGTGGTGTAGGTGCTTTCTGCTGTTGGTGCGGTCTCTTTGCAGATTCTTCTTGTGCTGCTTTGGTTGGTGCGGATGGGGACGACCGCTTCAGTCTGGTCTCTCTCTTGGTGACGCGCTCTATGCGTCGAGCCGCAGCAAGGACGTCCGAGTATGATGTTGGTGCGACGGACCCAATTAGTTTCTGCAGCTCAATGTTCAGTTCGTCGAAGAATTTCTCGGCCTTCTCTTCCTCAGTCGGGATCAGGGTGGGGGCGAAGCGGCTCAGACGAATGAATTCTGCGTTGTACTCTTCCACCGTCATGGAGTCCTGAGTGAGGCGATTGAATTTGTCCCGCAGTTCTGATCGAGCGATGGCAGGAATGTACATCTCCTGGAAGAGTCTGGAGAACTCCTCCCAGGTGACTCGGTCTGGTCCGAGTCGCATCTCCTCGGATAGCCACCAGTGATGGGCATTGTCCGTCAATTGCATTCGGACGGCAGTCATCCAGCGTTCCCGTGGAAGTTCAGCTGCTTCAAGTTGATGCCGAATGTTGGTGAGCCACTCATGAACTTCTGTGGGCTCCTCTTTTCCAGAAAAAGTGCGGGGCTTCAGTTGGCGGAAGTCAGTGATTGAGCCTGTAGTTGGCCGTCGAGCTGGTAGGTTGGCCTGCCCCAGTGCAGTTACGATGCTGTCCCTCAAGAAGTTAGCTTCGCGACGCTGAGCCTCGTATTGGACTTGCTGCTGAGCTTGCATCATCGCGTAGATCATCTGAAATATTTGCTGCCCGTCGATCGGCTGTCCTGGTGGGAACACGGGCATTCGTGGGACGAACTGCGGCGGAGGTGGGATGTCATCGCGCCGGAATCGGGAGGTAGGTTGTCCTGGCTGCTGGCTCTGTTGAGTTATGGGAATTCCTCCGACTGGTGTCACTTCGTCGTCGTAGGTGACACCTGTAGCTTGTGGCGTTCCGACGGGAGTCTCGTTGCATTCTTGTGGGTCCATTTCCCTGTATCCAAAATACCCAATAAGAGGCGTACAGGAATCAAGGCAAGATGCAAGTTCAAATTAGTTCGAATACGATACAGATATCAAAAATGATTCAAGCAAGTGGATGAGATCCTAAAAACTTATCCTATTTTTATTGCAGGCCTGTTCGGTCCCTAAGTTGAAACCGAACAATTTAGTCGTAGACCTGCATGGGCCACCACAAAAACCATGTCACGCCCCAGTCCCAAAATGACGAGGGACTGGAGAGGCGTGGCAATGGCCAGCAGCACGCACCGATGGACAACCCAATTTAATGGATCCATCAGGGCATGCTTAAGCTGTAGTCTAGCAAGACTAAGTTACAGTCTCAGGTATTTCTAATCTCATCCACAGATAACACAGATTAATAGCCAGGAAATAAATGCAATGGAATTAAATTAGCAATAGCAAATAAGGTTATTTCGGGGAAACAATTCCGAGAACTTAGTCTGTTACATTTAAGGAAAAAGACAGGAAATAAATGCTGGAAATGGAAATACTGTATAACCGAAGCTGGTGCTCAAGAGAAGTCTTCGGCCACTATCTCGTCCCCTGTTCATTGTTCTGCTCCAAGGAGTGCTCCAGTACCGTACACCTCGGGGTAGTTTTCTTCAGCTGTACCTGGGGACATAGTCCATTCCAGGTCCTCAGGGGACATAATAAGGTACAGAAAATACAAGCCAAAACATATGCAGTGCAGTAATAAAATAAACAGCAGGGTAAATATGTAAACCAGCTAGTGATATGCAAGTGAGAGTTTTAGTCATACTCAGGCTGAGACTACTACAGGATCAGTGTCTAAGAAACCATAGCAGTATTTTCTAGAAGAGCCAGAACTTGTGCCAAAGCTCTGTATCAGAGACTAGGACACCTCCAGATAACATTATTTACATTATAATCAGCCTTGATATGGTAATACTCTCCCCACCCCATGTAATCTCACGTCACAGTTCCAGAATATATCAGGTACAAGTCACGCAAGTTTGAACTAATGCAATGAGTCAGGCTAGAATCTAGGCATGTAAACTGTAATGACATGAATATGTAACCTATACGGAATCACCAGGTATATCTCAGGCAATTCCGTCACATGAATAGTGTCAGGTGTCCTGGGTTGAGCAGTTAAGCAAGTTACTTATGAAACTACAAGCAATCAAGTAAATACTTTAACCAGAATTATCTGAGAATTGGCAGGCTTTACTTGCCCACTGATGTATAACCAAGTCCAGGAGATATGTAGCAAGCTGCAAGTTTCGGCGAGGTACACTTGCCTGTGGTTCCGGCTATGTTTACGGCTCTGACTTCGGCGGGAATTGCAGGCGGTACTCCGGTTGCTGAAACAAACATCACCATCAGATCCAGAAAATATCAATCAGCTAGAAACGCCTGTCCTTGAGTCCAATTTGGAGACAAGGGCAGAAACGATAATTTCGGGCCAAAACGGGGTCCACCGGTGGGCCCGCTTTGCACCGAAAAATGCGTCAGGGTCAAAGGTCTCCAAATTCACCAAACTCAGTGTCAACAGGTCAGGAACGCTGATACGAACCCAACGGAACTTTCAGAATTGAATTCCGATGAGCCGATCACAAAATCGCCCGTCGAGCGGGGCCTGTGGGGCCCACGACACGCGATTTCGTCAACGTTCTCAGAATCGAACCAAACTTGACCCACAGGACCAGCGTATCGTTACGAGTCCGATGGCGCAAGTTTCGTCTCGATCCGACGTGTGTACACAAAGTTAGGTCGAATTGCCGAAAAGGCGGATACGGGCGATGTCCGCGGATACGCGTTGATTCCGGGGTGCACGCACACCCGAATCAGCTTCCGCGAAAACCCACACGTCCGTATCGACGAGGCGCACGTATCTGTGAAGACCGCGCGCGACCAAGTCGTCCCGTTTGGCGGGGCGTACTCAGTTCCGGGGTGAAACAGGGTCTGGTTTTTTCCTGTTTTTGGATCGCGGTGTGCGATCACCACAGGACGCGATGCCCCGAACAGTTTGTCCGGACACCGAGAGGGTCATACAGGCTTCGCAACGCAATTTGCGGAATCGAAAACGGAGCTACGAATCAAAAGTTACACGCACCTGAAGGGGACCCAAAAAACAGGTTCGAGCCGTGTCCGACTCGTGTCGGACACGCGGGTGAATTAGGGTTAGGGTTAGGGCTACTGTTCACTGGCCGGCGGAGGGCGGCGGCTCTGCGGCGGATCTACGGCGGGGAGGCCGGGGCTCTGCGGCGGCGCGCTGGGCGAGTCACGGCGGACCGGCGGAGCGGCGGCACGGCGTCGGGCGGGGCAGCTGCGGCCGCTGGAGCTGCTGTTGTCGAGCTGCGGCTGCTGACGGTGGCCGCCGGAGGGGCTGGGGGCAGTGGAGGCGACGGCGATGGCGGCGCTGTCTCGGCGAGGGCGGCGGGGAGCGGCGGGGAGCGGCGCAGGGAGTGGTGGCAGTGGGGTGGCGGTCCGGTGGTGATCGAGGGGAGACGCTGGCCGGGGATGGGGGGTTTTATAGTGGCCAGAGGCGGTTGGGGAGGCCGAGGCGGGCGGGGACGCGGCCGAGGATGGCGGGGGCGTCGTGGCGGCCGGAGCGGGCGGAGGGCGCGGTCGTGGCGGCGGAAACCGCGGGGGTGACCGGGTGGTGGAGACGGGTCGCTAGCGGGTGGCGGGTGCGGGTCGGGCGGCGGCGGGTCCGACCCGACCCGCTGGGCGGAGTCTGGGCCGGGTTGGGCTGGGCCGGCCCAACGGGCCGCGGGCCGGTCTAAAAAGTAAAAAAAAAAATAATAATATATAAAAACCAGTAATTTAATTAAATAATTAATTAATTAAATAATAAAATACTATTTAGGCATTTAAAAATAGGTCCGGGGTCCGATAAATTCCAGAAAAATTGTCCTAAGTCCAGTTTTTCATTTTACATCCAAAAATATTATTTTCATAATATTTTAATATTGTTTAATATCATTTAAAAATTATTGAATAATTAAAACCCTGTTTTTAAATTACAGAAAAATCCTAGAAAATTCCAGAAAATTGTGTAAAATCCAGTTTTTAAAATTTTGAAAATTCAGGGGGTTTACACTGATAGCTATGAATCAAATGTCTAAGAATGTAGAGTCTATGTCATAAAACATGCATCCTATACAGAATTACATTGAATGTCTCAGGAAGACTCTGTCTCATGAAATAGTGTCAAGTGTCCTGGGTTCTGGTGTACTTGATAGGACAAGTACGAGAATTATCGGGTCTCGATATCCATGTCTATGTGACGTTACACAACCCCGCGTACGGAGTTGGCACCCGACTATGATCGGACACTAAGCACGTCACCCGCTTCCTAGGTTAAGCAGTTAAAACAAGTTTACATTTAATTCCACAAGAAATCAAGTAAAATACTATGTCAAGAATTACTGAGATTTGGCAAGCTTTACTTGCCCACTAATGCATAATTAAGTCCAGAAAAATAATTAGCAAGCTGCAGGATTTGGCAAGGTACACTTGCCTGTGGTTCCGGCTCTGATTTCGGCTCTGACTTCAGTTGGATTTGCAGGCGGTACTCCGGTTGCTGAAACAAACATTACCATCAGATCCAAAAAATATCAATCAGCTAGAAACGCCTGTCCTTGGGTCCAATTTGGAGACAAGGACAAAAACGGCAGTTTCGGGTCAAAACGGGGTCCACACGCTTTGCACCGAAAAACGTGTCTGGGTCAAAGGCCTCCAAATTCACCAAACTTAGTGTCAACAGGTCAGGAACGATGATACGAACCCAACAGAACTTTCAGAATTGAATTCCGATGAGCCGATCACAAAATCGCCCGTCGAGCGGGGCTTGTGGGGCCCACGACACGCGATTTCGTCAACGTTCTCAGAATCGAACCAAACTTGGCCCACATGACCAGCGTATCTCTATGAGTCTGATGGCGCAAGTTTCGTCTCGATCTGACGAGTGTACAAGAAGTTAGGGCAAATTACAGAAAAGTTGGATACGGGACGATGTCCGCGGATACGCGTTGATTCCGGTGTGCACGCACACCCGAATCAGCTTCCGCGAAATCTCACACGTCCGTATCGACGACGCGCACGTATCTGTGAAGACCGCACGCGACCAAGTCATCCCGTTTGGCGGGGCGTACTCAGTTCCGGGGTAAAATATGGTCTGATTTTTCCTGTTTTTGGATCGCGGTGTGCGATCACCACAGGACGCGATGCCCCGAGCGGTTTATCCGGGCACCGAGAGGGTCATGCAGGCTTCGCAACGTAATTTACGGAATCGAAAACGGAGATACATGGTGCAAGATATGAGTACCTGAACCGGCTCTTCAAAACAGGGTTTTTTGTGTCCGAATCGTATCTCGTGTCCCGGGGCGTGTCCACGTGTCCGGCCTAGGGCTTCGGCCTGGGCTGTCTGCGGTGGCCGGAGGGTGGCCGAGCTGCGGCGTAGGGCTCGTGGGCGGTGGTGCCGGCAGTGGGGGGGGGGTCGGTCGGGTCGCCGGAGCGGCTGGAGGAACTCTAGGGAGGAGGGGGAGGCGCCGGTTGGCCGCTGGAGGCGGGGCCACGTGCTGGAGGCGGAGGGATCCGGCGGCGAGGGCTGGCCGGGGTCTCGAGGAGGGTGGCGCCGGAGGAGAGGGGGAGACGAGTGGCCGGAATTAGGGTTTGGGTTAGGGGGGAAGTGAGGGAGGAAGAAGAAGAGGGGGGGAGTTATAAGGGGGTGCCGAGGCTGAAGGGGGCGGTGAGCGGCCGGAAATGGCGGAGGCGCGCGGGGGATCGTGGTCGGAAGGCGCGGCGCTGCGCGGAGAGGCCGGCGCGGGACGCGGGCGGCGTGGGGAGAGGGGAGAACCGGTCTCCGGGTCGGGTAGGCGGCGGGTCGGGTCTGACTGACCCGACCCGACCCGGTAGGAAGCGGGTTGGGCTGGGCTGGCTGCTGGGCCGGTCCACTGGGCCGGGCCGGCCCAAGGAGAGAAAAAATAAAAATAAAAATAAAAATAATAATAATAATAAACAGTTAATTAATTAATTAGAAAAATAGTTTTTAGGCATTTAAAAATAGGTCCGAGGCCCAAAAAATTCCAGAAAAATTATCCTAAGTCCAGTTTTTCATTTTACACCCAAAAATGTCATTTCCATGATATTTTAATATTATTTATTAACCATTAAAAATTATTTAATAATTAAAACCTTGATTTTAATTACAAAAAATTTCCAGAAAATTCCAAAAAAATTGGAAAAATCCAAGTTTTAATAATTTTGAAAATTCAGGGGGTTTACACGGTCGGGCGGAGGAGGAGAGCCGGCGCTGCAGCGGAGGTCGAGGCGAGGCCGGAGCGGTGGCTGAGGGGGGTTGGCTAGGGCGGTGGGGGAGATCGGAGGAGGAGGAGGAGGAGCTTTTATATAGGGTGGCCGGGGGGGTGAGGGGGCCGAGACGGGCGGGGCGTGGGGTGAGGTGGCCGGCCGGAGCGGGCGGCGCACCGGGCGGGGCGGCGCAGGACGCGGGGAGAGGGAGAGGGTCGTGGGGATATCGGGTGCGGGTCGGTGCGGGTTCCGGGTTGGGCGGACCCGCCCGACCCGATAGCAGAGGCTGGGCTGCTGGGCTCGGCCCACTGGGCCGGACCGGGCCGCGGGAATGGGCCAGGGCTGGGTAAAAAAAAAAAAAAAAAAAAAAAAAATAATAAATAATACAATTAGTTAATTTATAATTAATTTAAAGTAGTTTTTAGGTATTTAAAAATAGGTCTGAGGCCCAATAAATTCCAAAAAAATTATCCTAAGTCCAGTTTTTCATTTTACACCAAAAAATATTATTTTTATAATATTTTAACATGATTTATTATCAATTAAAAATCATTGAATAATTAAAACTCTGTTTTTAAATTACAAAAAATTCTCAGAAAATTCCAGAAAATTGTGAAAAATCCAGATTTTAAAATTTTGAAAAAATCAGGGGGTTTACAGATGGCCTGTCACAAGTTGTGATGGTGAAAATTCATGATATGTAGTTGGCCTAACAATGATCAATTTAGTAGCATGTAATATGGCATGTCCCCAAGCTGAAACGTGTAAGTTTGATTGTATGAGTAAAGGCCTTGCTATGTGCTGAAAACGCTTAATCAAGGACTCTGCTAAACCATTTTGGGTATGAACATGAGGGACAAAATGTTCAACTTCTATTCCTACGGAAGCTTAATAATCATCAAAATTACGGGAAGTGAACTCAGCTGCATTATCAAGTCGAATCGTTCTAACATGTTGGTCAGAAAAATGAGTCTTAAGCTTAATCAACTGAGAAAGTAGCTTGGAGAAGGCAAAATTTCTAGATGAGAGTAAGAAAATATTTGACCATCGACTAAAAGCATATATTAGAACCATAAAATACCTGAAAGGTCCGCTAGCAGGATCAATTGGTTCGCAAATATCACATTATATTCTCTGAAGCAATTGTGGTGATTCAGAAGCTAGTTTGAGAAGTGAAGGTCTTGTAATGAGTTTACCCTGTGAACAAGATACACACAAATGTTCAGTAGGAAATGAAAGACTTTGGTATGATAAATTATGTCCATTAGTATTGTTGATGACATTTCTCAACATAGTCGATCTTGGATGACCCAATTTGTCATGCCAAATGATTAGATTCCTTGGATCATTTATCCTTTTGCTAGTGATGGGGTAAGATTTTACTACCTTTTGAGTAGTTTGATATAGTCCCGAGGAGATTAACTTGCACTTTTCTAATGTGAGCTTATTGCTTCCAACATTAGAGGTAAAACAAAGATACTCTTTGCTATCATCGTTCATGGTTTCAACATGAAACCCGTTCATTCGAATATCTCTAAAGCTGAGATTATATTAGATCTACTAGAGAATAATGCACTTCGAATGACTAAATGTGTTCAATTTGACAACACAACATCGGCCTTACCATAACCTTCTATAATCTACACGGGTCCAATAATGGTGGTCATCTTGGTAGTGTTTGAGGCATATGTTGTGAAAAACTTCCTAGTTTTCAATATAGTGTGACTTGTTGCACTATCTATCAAGCATATGCCATCATCATTGTCCATATCTTTCAAAAACAAAAATTAATAATATATTAATATGCTACTAAATGGTTAAACTTGTCATATTGTCAATTATTACAACTTGATTTAAATCTAAATGAAACTGCTTCAAAGAAAGTAAACTACCTAGACTATTGTTCATATAATGACCAATTTATTCAAAGTGGAAATTAAATAAACTTAGATAAGCATATAATAACTATTCATTGACTTCGCCTATCATGGCGTTGAACTGGTCTTCCGAAATTTCGTTTCCATCTTTATCTTGGAAGAAATCATTAAAATATATTTGTGTTGTACCCTCTATAAGATTAGTCTTCAGGCATTTTGAGGCTTCATACTCATCCACTTTTTTTTTTGAGGTTCGACAGTTTCGCATCCAATAACCAGCTTTTCCACAATATTTGCAAATATCAGTTGGAGCAGCTGGATTGAAAATTTGGGCGTTGTTTCTTCGAGGATTAAATTCTTTATTTTTGAACTGTATATATTTCATTAGAGCCGGATTATAGCCATTTCTTTGGCTTCCACGACGTCCATGCCTTCTGCCTCTGTGATTTCCTCGACCCCTAGTATTGGTCACTTTTTTCGAGTACTAGTCGCATTCACTTCAACTGTAATTGGTGCAGACCCAGTTGGTCTACTAGTATAGTTTTTGATTAATAATTCATTATTTTTTCTCGGCCACGAGTAAGACAGCAATGAGTTCAGAATACTTCTTAAATTTTTTTTTCCTATACGTCTGTTGTAGGGTCATATTAGTCACATGAAATGTGGTGAATGTTTTCTCTAGCATAGAATGCTCTGTCACTTCTTCACCACATAACTTCAATTGTGAAGTAATCTTGAACATAGCTGAATTATAGGCTGCAACTGTGTTATAATCTTGGAAACGTAGATTGAGCCATTCATGGAGTACACCTGGTAGTATGACCATTTTCTGGTGATCATATCTCTCATCTAGAGAATTCTATAGCACCAAGGGGTCCTTGACTGTTAAGTACTCAGCCTTGATATCATCATGAATATGATGTCTAAGAAAAATTAAAGCCTTCGCTTTATCTTGTGCAGATATTGGCTTATCAGCCACAATTGCGTCACCAAAACTTTTGGCTTGAAGGTGCAATTCAACATCCAATTTTCAGTTGAGAAAGTTCTGGCCTTCTAAGTTTAGAGGCTTGAAATCATGCTTTATGAGGCTCGACATATTGTTGTATAAGATCAATAATATAAGTTAACATAAGAACTTGGTAAATCACCAAACAATTCATGTTCATGGTGTATGCTTCAAACAATGATGTTTCAGAAGTCTATTTATACCAAACAAATCTTGTTCATGGTATGCTTCGAATAATGATGTTCCAGAAGTCGTAGGTAAATACCAAACACTAGATGTTCATGGTATCCTTCGAACAATGATTATGTTCAAGAAGTCTTTCAAAAATATCACATATGTATGCTTCAAACAATGATGTTCCAGAAGTCTTATATATATAGACCAAACAATTCATGTTCATGGTTATCAGATCTCTGATGGTTTTGATCTGAATGTATTAACATATATAAAAGAAATAAATAAATAAAGAATAGCTCCAGCGTTCTCTCCGAGAGATCTATATGCGATTAACATCGGAGTGTTATTAGAGTTAACTAAAAGAAGTGAGATGAATGGATAAAAATTATTCTTTTTGCCTTAGCGGTATGACAAGAGATGTATAAACATCAACATCAAGCTGCGTCTAGGGTATGCATATGCAGAAAAAAATAAACATAAATAACCATACCTATTAGTACCGAAGTGAAGAATCCACAAATTGCGGCTTCACTGAGATGCTCTCGCTTATTTCTTCCCGTTAGAGATTGGTGCTGATAACATGTTAGAATAAACGTAGAAGAAGGAAGAAGAAAATATGAAAGAATATCTCTTATTCGTGTAATCACATAGTGGGAGGCAAATATCTTATTTATACAACCCAATGAAGATGTAATACTAATCTCTAATCAATGTGGGATTAAAATACAAAGTGGGAATGCAGCCCTTTAATAACCCACGTTATAACATTAAATATGTTTTTCACAATTTAAAATGTGTTAACGGTCCAGATGTGATCTTTCAAAAAGTAGTAGTTTTTTCTTGCAAAAATGATATATGTACCACAAAATAGAAAGTCTCTTTTTGTACTGTAGCGCTGCTATTTGTCTCGTTGGCTCGTGCCCACGTGGTGAGTCCCTATTGGAGGTGCATGGTGGGTGGAGCCCGAAACATGCAGGAGTGGGGCCCAGATCCAATGGGAGCCCGCCACAGTCATATTCCACGACGGGCAAAATAGTTTTTTTTTTTTGTTTGTTTGTTTGTACTGAACTCAAGTGGCTAATGTATAGCTACAAAAAAAATGATTCGAATTTTCAGCCATCAATATCTCGTTTTTTTCATTACAAATCATACAAATAGAGGGACTGGATGACACCATGAGTATTGCTTTGGGGACTTCAAATTTAAAAGAATCGACACACAGCAAAAGGATAAAGAAGGAATTTTTATTTTTATTTTCCAAAAACAATGAGATTAATAAAAAATAAAATAAAATAGATTGCTCTTATTTTGCCTTCTACGTCACATTAAACAATTGAAACATCGAAACCTACAAAAACAAACATGAACGGATTAACTGACGAATTTATTCTGACAATTGTTAAAACCAAACACACTTTATTCTGTGGCTTCCACGCGATCAATGTTCCTTCCCACTTTAAAAAAAATATTGGTAATTCACATAAGTGTGTGAAAGTAACAATCTATGTTCCCACTTTAATAACATGAAAAGTGATTGTGTTAAAATTCTTGTCACTACAAAATATTCCTATACATTATAGAGTAGAAGAAGAAAAGCCATGCAGATGACCCAAAATTTAAGTTTAAATAGAAGGATATAACTGTCATTTTATATTCAAAAAGTTGGAGGGACTTTAAAAAAAAATTGAATTGATTAAAAAATTTATTAATAAATAAAATGGATGGAAGAAAGTAAAATCCAAAACTCTCATTGAAAATATTTGTGTATGTTGGTTGGGTTCATTATTGATAATTTTTTTGATGATAATACTTAATGATACAAGCTGAATTTAAAAAATAATAGTAAAATAATATATTTGTTGAAAATTAAATAAATTAAGATTCATATTTTTTTGTCTGAATCAAATATAAAAATAAATTGATTCCTAGAAATGCCGAAGCTTCCTCCAAAAGTCAATTGTCAATACCTAAACACGATGTACTTCGGATCAAAAATCATAATTTATCTATTTACATGACAGTAACAAAAGTTCAAATTACACCTTAAGCTACATAATTTATACGGTTTTTTTTAAATAAAGTAATAAATTTATATATAATTGCAAGAAAATGGAGGGGTTTGACGAAATTATAGGGAGGGGAAGAACTCGCCAACTGAGTTGGCGGTGCCCAGAGTTCGAGAAGAACTCGCCAACTCAGTTGGCGGGCCCCTCTCCCCCCCCCCCCTCCGGATTCCTTCCGTTTTGGAGACAGCCCGACTTCTCCCCTTCTCCTCGGAGACCCCCCCCTCAACTTTCCCCCCTCCCCTCCCTATAAATAAACCCCTCCTCCTCCTCCTCCTCCTCCTCACAACAACTTCTCCTCCTCTTCCTCCTCACAACACTTCTTCTCCTCCTCCTCCTCCTCCTCCTCCTCCTCCTCACAACACTCCTCCTCATAGCAATCCTCCTTCTTCCTATAATATTTTTTGTAGATGGCTAACCAAAATGACGGTCGTATTCCTGGTGGACCGACTACCCAGCTTATTATTAAGTAACGTGAAGACCACATATCTAGTCGGATATTTACTGGCGAGATAATTTTTTAAATTATAAGTTTCCAAGTTAAGTAATTTACACACAAAATATAATGCATATATTTTTTTATAGTTATACGATCATGATCTTGGTTTATGAACCCGGATCCATGTACATTGGCGGACCGAAAGAAATTATCGTACGTGGGAGCTAAATTCTGTCCAAAAGGCTTTGGTGGAATCCTTTGGATTTTACTATATAGATCGTGTTAGATATTTAATCCACGATCTTCATTTAGTTATAAGTCTTGCGGAGCGTTGGTGGCCTGAATGCAACACTTTCCAACTCCCATTCTGCGAGATGACGATCACCCTATTTGATGTGGCAAATATACTAGGGTTACCTATTAAATGTGTAAATCCCCTGAATTTTCAAAAATATTAAACTTGAATTTTTCACAATTTTTCTGAAATTTTTTGGAAATTTTCTGTAATTAAAATCAGGGTTCTAATTATTAAATAATTTTTAATTGATAATAAATAATATTAAAATATTATGAAAATAATATTTTTGGGTATAAAATGAAAAACTGGACTTAGGGTAATTTTTCTGGAATTTATCAGGCCCCGGACCTATTTTTTTAAACACCTAAAACTATTTATTTAATTATTTATTTATTTATTAATTAATTTATTATTATTATTATTATTATTATTAGTGTTTTTGGGCCCGGCCCAGTGGGCCGAAGCCCAGCCCAGCCTGATTAGCGGGTCGGGCGGGTCCGCTCAACCCGGAACCCGCGCCCGACCCGACCCAGACCCCATTCCCTTCCCCCACGACCTGCACACGACTGCGTCCCCCGCGCCACCGCCCGGGTCCTCCGGCGCCTCCGCCGGAGCGACCCACAACCCCCTCGGCGCCGCCTAACCCGGCCACGACCGCCCCAGCCTCCCCTATATAAATCCCCTCTCCCTTCTTCCTCCTCCCTCAACTTTCCCCTAGCCCTAACCCTAACGCCGGCTCCCCTAGCTCCGGCGGCCACCGCCTCGACCCCCCTAGCAGCCGACTCCAGTGCCTAGCTCCGCCGAGAGCCGCCCCGGCCTCGCCTCTTCCCTCTTCCCCTCTCAGACCCGACGCCTCCCCTCCCCGACTCCAGAGCCTCCGCCGGATCACTCCCCCTCCGCCGTGCACCGCTCAGCTCCGGTCGACGACCCCCGCCCTAGCCGAAGCTCCTCCCTCCTCCTGCGAGGAAGGCCCTGACCTAGCTGGACGTGCCGCGGACACAGCAGGACACGGGACTCGTCGACATAGTGGACACGGCTGACCCAGTGTCCAGGACACGTGTCGGACACTGAAAACCCCAGTTTCGAGGAGCCTCGTTCAGGTACTCGTATCTCGCACCTCGTATCTCCGATTTCAATTTCGTAAATTGCAACGCGTAGCCTGTATGACCCTCTCGGTGCCCGGACAAACCGCTCGGGGCATCGCGTCCTGTGGTGATCGCACACCGCGATCCAAAAACAGGAAAAACATCGACCCGATTCACCCCGGAACGGGACGACTTGGTCGCGCGCGGTCTTCACAGATACGTGCGCAGCGTTGATACGGACGTGTGGGATTTCGTGAAAGTCGATTCGGTGTGCGTGCACACCGGGATCAACGCGTATCCGCAGACACCGCTCCGTATCCGCCTTTTCTGATTCATGCCCTAACTTTCTGTGTACACATCGGATCGAAACGAAACTTGCGCCATCGAACTCGTAGCGATACGCTGGTCCTGTGACCCAAGTTTGGTTCGATTCTGAGAACGTTGACGAAATCGCGTGTCGTGGGCCCCACAGGTCCCGTTCGACGGGCGATTTTGTGTTCGGCTCATCGGAATCCAATTCTGGAAGTTCCGTTGGGTTCGTATCATCGTTCCTGACCTGTTGACACTAAGTTTGGTGAATTTGGAGACCTTTGACCCTGACATATTTTTTGGTGCAAAGTGGGCCCACCTGCGGACCCCATTTTGACCCAAAATTATCGTTTTTGCCCTTGTCTCCGAATTGGACTCAAGGACAGGCGTTTCTAGCTATTTGATATCTTCTGAGCATGATGGTAATATTTATTTCAGCATCTGGACACATTTCTGGAAAATTTCCCGAGGATAAAATTGTAATTGGATCCAAACATCAGGCAAGTACCTGCACTTCAAGTTTATTCTTTATATTATGATAATTAGTTCCTTGCTCTACTAGCACCATTGGATGTTTACACGTAGCGTTAGAATACTAGATTTCATGTCTTGAATACTGGTTTTTCATGTCTTCTTTTCGTGTCGGGTGGGAGAATACTAGGAGGCATGTAGTTTACCCTTTCCCCTGTCCTGACTGCTAGCTGTGGATACGCGACTGTACCATCAGCCTGATACTCGATTATTCCTGACTGATAGCCGTCTATGACGGCCTGATTAGCCTTATAACCCCCTACATGCCAACTATGTATTCTAAATACACAAGTTCACACACAATAGTTCTTGCCTTGTTGCAGTTCCTGTTGTCTTGTTACAGTTACATTTTCTTGTCTCACTATATTCCTGTTTTACTCATGTCCCTGGTTTATAGCAATTAATCCTATTTTACTTATAGTCCTGATTTATAGCATTTAATTCTCAGTTAATTTTTACTACTTGTTATGCATATTCTGATCAGGATACTTAGTCAGTCTTTTCACTACTTGTCATAAATATTTAGTTTAATCTTGTTGTACATTGTGTACTTTGCTCCTTTCCTGACTGGATCCGTTGGTTTAGACGATGATGAGGATTATGCCCCCACCTTTTATGGCCCCTATGAGGGAGCAGATGACACATTTGAGGAGCCGGTTCCCACCCAGGAGACTACTTCTGCGGAGTAGTTAGCAGTAGTTATTTATTTCCCTTTCATCTTAGTAATCGGGTTTGTCCCCGATTTAATTTCTGGTTCTGTATTAAACAATGGATCTGTTTGCCACATTTATTTATTTGAAATCTTAACATTCCTTTCCTGTTATCTTCCTTGCCTACTTATCATATTGTGAATGAGTTAGATTTTATTTAACTGTGGATATGACCTAGACAGCGTACTACCGCCGACACTACGGCGTAGGCTGGACGTACCCACGTACTCGTACCCGAATATCCGGGTGCGGGTCGTGACACATTTTTATGGTGGCCCATGCAGGTCTAATATCCTTAAATAGGGTAATATCCTAGGACAGGGTATGGAATAAGATTGAGAATTTTAGGAAAAGCTTATTCACATAATATGATCTTTATTTCAAGTCTTGATATCATTCCTAGTCAATTTTTCTATCGCCCTTGATTTCCAAGTAATCTATTCTAATCTTTCTATCCCTTCATCTTTCAGAATGGTTCAGACAAGGAATACAGTAGGAGGCACGTCAGAACCCGCTGAGCAGACTGTGCCTGAAACTCTTGCGCTTCCTCCGCCTCCAACTACTCCGACAGTTACTATGGATGGGGCACAGCTACTCGGAGTGTTCCAGGGACTCATAGAATCCCAGAAGGAATAGACTACCTTGCTACGCACTAGCCTTTCGGATGCTCTTCGCTCCCAGGAGGCACCACACAAGAGGCCAGGAAGTGCCAAGGACTTCAAGAACCTTAAACCCCTGGAATTCTATGGGACTGAAGGTATTCTCTATGCCGATGAATGGATAGAGAATGTGGAGCGACTCCTAAAGACTGCTCGGGTCCCTGATGATCTTAAAGTGGAATCTGCAAGCCTGCAACTGTTCGACATAGCTCGGACTTGGTTTAGAGATGAACCTCAACTATCTGCTTCTGATCTCACTTGGGAGGATTTCAAGAGGCTGTTCAACGAGAAATTCTATCCGGAAGTGGCTCGGGAAGCTCTCGAAAGTCAATTCGAGAGGCTGGAACAAGGTAACCTTTCTGTTGATGAGTACACTGCTGAATTTAGCAGACTGAGCCACTTTGCAGAATACATGGTTCGTACCCCTGAGAATAGAGCCCGTAGATTCAAGAAGGTGTTGTCTCCTGATATCCGCCTTGCTGTCACCACTAGCCGAGCTCGTACATACGAAGAAATCTTGAGCGTGGCACAAGGTGTTGAGAGAGACATGGGACATAGACTGAAGCGGGAGAGAGATACTGGAAGTATGGGACCCCACAAACGCCCATTTCAACAACAACCACAGCAGAGGGCCCCGCAGCAAACCCAGCGTCCTCTCCCTCGAGCCACAGCACCCCAACACCAAATTTAAGGACAGAACCAACAAGCTCCCCCTTGTGGCTATTGTCAAAAACAATGTCACACTTGGCAAGTTTGTAGAAAGAGGCTAGGTGCCTGTCTATATTGTGGCTCAGCAGCACATTAAATGAGGGACTGTCCTGCTGTTCAAGGATGCCCAGCTGCACAAAAAGCTCCAGTTCAGGCCAGACCCCCAGCAGCGCAGCAGAGAGGACCCCTACTTCCAACTCAACAACAACGCTTTGCTCAGCACCAACATCAGCAACAGAGGGGTGCACCTCAGCAAGGCCGTGCTTTTGCAATGACTCTGGAGGAAGCTGAAGCCACAGCAGATGTGATAACAGGTTCTGTACTTATAAATTCAATACCAGCCATTATTTTATTTGATTCTGGAGCTTCACATTCATTCATGTCAGTAGATTTCCTTATGAAGCATAGCTTAATCACTGAACCTCGGAGGAATTATCCCGGTTAGTGATGCATGTAACAATTGCCCTATTACACTATGTGGGAGAGAATTATATGCTAGGCTACTCGTAATGCCAGTTCCCAGTTTTGACATTATTCTGGGTATGGATTGGTTGAGTCAACATCATGCCACTATATATTGTCACAGAGGTAGTGTAATCTTCAGGCCCCCTGACAAGCCAAAATTTGAATTCACTAGAGGTTTTAGAGAATTGGGTAGTAGCAAAATTTGCGGAGCCCTAGTACCAGAAGAATTGCCACTACCTATCATTTTTGAATATCTTGATGTCTTCCCTGAGGATCTCCCAGGTTTACCCCCAGACCGAGAAGTTGAATTCTCTATTGACTTAGTGCCAGGAGCAGCGCCAGTATCTCAAAATCCTTACAAAATCAACAAGAAAGAGATAATAGAACTAAATGAGCAGATAAAAGAGTTAGAAGACAAATGCTTCATTAGGTCTAGTGTCTCACCCTGGGGAGCTCCAGTATTATTTGTGCCAAAGAAGGATGGAACATCCCGAATGTGTATTGATTATAGGGCCTTGAATGCTTTAACAATCAAGAATAAGTATCCCCTACCAAGGATAGATGACTTATTTAATCAATTAAGTGGAGCTTGGGTATTTTCAAAGATTGACTTGAGGTCTGGTTACCATCAAGTAAGGGTGAGGAAGGAAGACATCCCCAAAACTGCTTTCAACACCCGGAACGGACACTACGAATTCTTGGTGATGCCGTTCGGGTTGACTAATGCTCCAGCAGTATTTATGAACTTAATGAACAGAGTCTTCCAGCAATATCTAGACAAATTTGTAGTGGTCTTTATTGATGATATTTTGATCTATTCCAAGACTCCCGAAGAACATGAAGAACACTTGAGGCTAGCATTGGAGACTTTAAGGAAGGAAAAACTTTATGAAAAATTATTTAAATGTGCATTATTCCTGGACAAAGTAGAATTCTTGGGACATGTTGTGACTGGAGATGGAATAGCAGTAGATCCCAAGAAGATAGCGACAGTAGAATCATGGCCCACTCTAGACTCTGTAGCAGAAATTAGAAGCTTCCTGGGACTAGCTGGCTATTATCGAAAGTTTGTGAAGGACTTTACTAGAATTGCTGAACCCATGACAAAATTAACAAGGAAGGATGAAGAGTTCACATGGACTGATGAATGTCAGCATGCTTTTGAAGAGTTGAAGAAAAGGCTGACTACTGCCCCTATTCTGACCTTACCATCTGGAACCGGAGGATTCGCTATATATAGTGATGCTTCTGGAAAAGGTCTAGGTTGTGTATTGGAGCAGAACAAGAAGGTAATAGCATATGCTTCTAGACAGCTTCGAACTCATGAGAAGAACTATCCAACTCATGACTTAGAATTGGCAGCTGTTATTTTTACCCTTAAGCTATGGAAACACTATCTTTATGGCGAAAGGGTAGAAATTTTTACAGATCATAAAAGTTTAAAATATATCTTTACTCAAAAAGAACTGAACATGAGGCAAAGAAGGTGGCTGGAGTTAATGAAAGATTTTGACATCATCCTTCAATATCATCCTGGGAAGGCCAACGTAGTAGCTGATGCTCTAAGCAGATATCCTATGGCAATGTACCTGACGATGGACCGACACTTGCTCGAGGACTTGGAAATTTTGGGTATTGAGGTAATTATCCCAGGAAGAGAAGGTCAAATGATGAACTTGCAGATCCAATCTACCTTAATGGATAAGATTAAGGAGACTCAGTTCCAAGACGAAGGCCTACGAAGCATTCGAGGTCAAGTGCAAGCTGGCTTATTGGACAAATTTAAAATTCATGAAGATGGATCACTAAGACATGAAGATAGATTATGTGTACCTCAAGGAGATATAAGAGAAGAAATTATGCAAGAAGCACACAGATCACAATACTCTATACATCCAGGAGCCAACAAAATGTACAAAGACCTGAGGACGCATGTTTGGTGGTATGGCATGAAAAGAGAAGTAGCCAAGTTCGTATCTCGTTGCTTAGTGTGCCAACAAGTCAAGGCTGAAAGACAAAGACCTGGGGGATTGCTTCAACCACTACCCATTCCGGAGTGGAAGTGGGAACATATCACTATGGATTTTATTTTTGGACTTCCAAGGACACCTAGTGGAAAGGACGCAATTTGGGTGATAGTGGATAGACTGACCAAGTCTGCACATTTTCTACCCTTCAAAGTAGGGCTACCTACGGAGAAGTTGGCAGATTTATATATCCGACATATTGTTAAATTATATGGGGTTCCAGTAAGTATTGTCTCCGACCGAGATTCAAGATTTATCTCTCACTTCTGGAAGAGTTTACAAGCTAGCTTGGGGACTCAACTCAAATTCAGCACAGCTTATCACCCCCAAACCGATGGACAATCTGAACGTACAATCCAGACACTTGAAGACATGCTCCGTACATGTGTTCTGGATTTTAGAGGATCGTGGGAAGACTATCTACATCTTATGGAGTTCTCTTATAATAATAGTTACCAAGCAAGTATTGAGATGACTCCATTTGAAGCTTTGTATGGACGAAGATGTCGTACCCCGCTATCATGGGACGATGTAGGAGAAAGAGCCTTACTGGGACCAGAGATGGTAATCGATTCAACCGAGAAGGTAAAACAAATAAGGGAAAGACTTCGAGTGGCTCAAGACAGACAACGACATTGGGCAAATAGCCATCGAAGACCCTTGGAATTTGAGGTAATTAAATTTATGAAATTTAAGTTAATTTAAACATTATGATTATGGAACTAAGACTTGATTATGACTTTATTAAAGGTTGGAGAACTGGTATTCTTGAAGATCTCTCCGACACGTGGCACCATTAGGTTCGGGAGGAGTGGAAAACCCAGCCTAAGATTTATTGGACCATTTGGCATACAGGAGAAAATTGGAGAAGTGGCATACCGTCTGGCATTGCCACCCTCTCTGGATGGGGTCCATAACGTCTTCCACGTGTCGCAGCTGAAAAAATACGTGTCAGATCCCAGTCACATTTTGGATCATTCAGAGCTCGAAGTGGGCCCAAGCTTGACTTACCAAGAGTAACCTGTGGGGATACTGGACCGAACGGATAAAGTTCTAAGGAACCAAGTTATTCCCCTTGTTCGTGTAGCTTGGAAGCACCACACTCTCGGCAAATCCACCTGGGAGCGAGAAGACGAGATTAGAGAGCGCTACCCCTATCTTTTTGAACCCTGAGGTGTATTTCAACTCTCGATCTTCCCTTCGTGCCATTTTTTATTTTAAATTTCGAGGACGAAATTTTTATAAGTTGGGTAGATTGTAAACCCCCTGAATTTTCAAAAATATTAAACTTGGATTTTTCACAATTTTTCTGGAATTTTCTGGGAATTTTTTATAATTAAAATTAGGGTTCTAATTATTAAATGATTTTTAATTGATAATAAATAATATTAAAATATTATGAAAATAATATTTTTTGGTGTAAAATGAAAAACTGGACTTAGGGTAATTTTTCTGGAATTTATCAGGCCCCGGACCTATTTTTTTAAACACCTAAAACTATTTATTTAATTATTTATTTATTTATTAATTAATTTATTATTATTATTATTATTAGTGTTTTTGGGCCCGGCCCAGTGGGCCGAAGCCCAGCCCAGCCTGATTAGCGGGTCGGGCAGGTCCGCTCAACCCGGAACCCGCGCCCGACCCGACCCGGACCCCATTCCCTTCCCCCACGACCTGCACACGACCGCGTCCCCCGCGCCACCGCCCGGGTCCTCCGCCGCCTCCGCCGGAGTGACCCAGGACCCCCTCGGCGCCGCCTAACTCGGCCACGACCGCCCCAGCCTCCCCTATATAAATCCCCTCTCCCTTCTTCCTCCTCCCTCAACTTTCCCCTAGTCCTAACCCTAACGCCGGCTCCCCTAGCTCCGGCGGCCACCGCCTCGACCCCCCCTATGTAACACCCTGTTCCGCTCAAGCGGACTGCCGTCTCAAACGGCAATCGTGCAGCTGTCCTGACCCGCTTTGCCTCGATCAAGAAGCAAAGGATATCCAGACTTGCCCCTACAGGGATCCGGCTTGGACTTTCAGAGGCTCGCTCAGACGTATCGCTCTACCGAGGCGAATCATCGCTAAGGTGGGTGGCTACGGTGAACTTGTCTTTGCTTAGCCAGCACATATAAAACCTGGAATCATATATGCTAGTCGCTAGGTGAATCACCCCCTGCATGCTAATAAATCCAACGCACCTAGCTAAGGGAATAATCCCAACCTGTATTGCTATGCTAGAACGTGGAAAGGAAATACTGCTTATATTCAGACCCTCGCATGCTAAGTCCCTTAACGGTTTCATCTCTCGGACTACCTTCGTGCCCGAGTAACGTGCCTGCTTATGTTCCTAGAAACGCATGCTTGTCTGCTTGATAGTTACCGTGTTTTCATCCAAACCCCGGAAGGCTACTACGTAGTCGTTCCGTGCCTGAACGAACCTGCAAGTATCCGGGACCGTTAGATCATCAAGGCAGCCCCGAACCAGGGGAATGCATCAAGACAAGTTATTGTACAGAACCAAGATTCAAGTATCCCATATACTCGTGTACTCGTGTTCCCGTGCACTCGTGTTCTCGTGTTCTCGTGTTCTAGTGCACGCGTGTTCTCGTGTATCTCGTGTAATCGTGTTGCCTGAGATTGGTTAAATCGTGTTGCCTGAGAATGGTTAAATCGTGTTGCCTGAGATTGGTTAACCCTGAAGTGCATGTCGCGGACAACTCGGAAACGAGGCATAGTTCCACGGACGGTCACCGGGGCACTGGGGCCGCTCCGATCCGGATGGAACTTCAAGTGTGGTTCATCGTGTGCAGGCGAGTGGTTTGCAGCGCATCGTGTACTCGGTTGCATTCCACTTGGCCTAGGACCACATCATGTGTAGTCTATCGTGTGCTGGCGAGATGGTTTGCAACATATCGTGTACTTCGTTGCATTCCATCTTGGCCTTGGACTACATATGCAATCCATCGTGTACGGGCGAGATGGTTCGTAGCGCATCGTGTGCTCTCGTTGCGTTCCACTCTCGTCTGGGATTAGTCCTTTATGGCTTTGCCAGCGACTCATGTTCATATAGATAAGTCATCCTCGCTTAGCGGTTATCCGCGTACGAGTTACTGCATCGCATCAAGTACAACTGAGCACACCAAATACTGTCCCGTTCAATAACTCTCGTGTTGCATGTTGCATATGCTATGCTCTTGAATGCTTATACTTGCCCGTGCTTAAATTAATCATGTTTGCCTTGGACAGGGAAGGAGATGGTAAGTTGGTAAGTCTCGCCGTGTTTCCTCAAACATCGCACGGCGCACTGCCCGACACGTTAGGCTATTCAATATCTGCATGGAACTGATCCTAAGGCAACTAGAAAGACAACTTAATAGTTGTGCACGGAACCTGTATTACGTGTTTGGATTTGTCGAGCGGGCGAGTAGCTTCCCCACCAGTGCATTCAATGTACTGATAATCCACCAGTTTGATATGCAGGGTGCGGGAGAACCTCGTACGGTGCGGACGCCTCCTTCGTGCGTGCTAAGGCCAGGAGTTCCCTCTGAAGCCTTGCAACGGTGCGTCCGGGACTGAAGCACATATACAAGACATAAGTTGTGAACATCGCCTGACCATCGCCTGTACAATTATTCCATAGTTGTAGCCACTTGGCACGCTTTTACTGTTTCAGAGAGAGAGGCTTGAGCGACTTGTAATCTCGGCTACGCCGCCTGTAACACTTGTTCATATCAATAAAGAGATTACTTTACTTGTTTTAATGCTTTCGCTATATTTGTCGACTCAGTGAACCTGTTACCGATCGCCTATGCGTTCATGACTCCGCTGCACTCGGACAATCTGTGCGACTCTGTGACTTAGAACTCTTGCCGCCAGCCAATGAACCATGGCCTTGCACGGGCGTGGATCACGCTCGTGCGGCATCACGCCCGGATGGGTTAAGCGATCGTTCCGCGGGAGCGCTGGCGAGGGTGATTCCCGCCTAGCGGGAACGGCCGATTGCCTGCGGGAGATCGGGGTGTGACAGAATGGTATCAGAGCCTGGCTTCTACGCCTTTGGACTTCAATTCGATATCTCTGTTTCGAAAGCTCGTTCGTGGGTTATGTGCACGCTCTCTCTCTATGCCTCGATGGGATGTTCCAACAATAAGTCTAAATACTTTCAAAATACGTTTTGAATATTATGCTTGCTTGTCTGGTTGTATGCTGCGAGTGGCCTTTGTGCCAACCTGTGCGAACCACTTGAGAGTATCGCTAGTAGCTTGTCCGAGTTTCACTAACTCTAAGTTTGGTTGAATGCATCTATTCGAGGGATGCCTTGAACTAGTGCACCATCCAAGACTTAAGAAAAGGGTAAAACTCGAGTGCTGAGACTTCGCTATCACTAAGCTGGTTGACGTGTTCACACAAGAAATGCATGTCGAAGGTGCGCACGATCCAGTCTAAGCGGTATGCTGATTTCGAAGCTTGTGCAAGTGAATATCCAAATAAACAAGTATAAACGACTTGTCTAGGATTGCCTCAACCCTAGATTACTGCTTGTCCTTAGTAAGTCTCGAGGACGAGACTTTTTCTAAGTTGGGTAGGATGTAACACCCTGTTCCGCTCAAGCGGACTGCCGTCTCAAACGGCAATCGTGCAGCTGTCCCGACCCGCTTTGCCTCGATCAAGAAGCAAAGGATATCCAGACTTGCCCCTACAGGGATCCGGCTTGGACTTTCAGAGGCTCGCTCAGACGTATCGCTCTACCGAGGCGAATCATCGCTAAGGTGGGTGGCTACGGTGAACTTGTCTTTGCTTAGCCAGCACATATAAAACCTGGAATCATATATGCTAGTCGCTAGGTGAATCACCTCCTGCATGCTAATAAATCCAACGCACCTAGCTAAGGGAATAATCCCAACCTGTATTGCTATGCTAGAACGTGGAAAGGAAATACTGCTTATATTCAGACCCTCGCATGCTAAGTCCCTTAACGGTTTTATCTCTCGGACTACCTTCGGGCCCGAGCAACGTGCCTGCTTATGTTCCTAGAAACGCATGCTTGTCTGCTTGATAGTTACCGTGTTTTCATCCAAACCCCGGAAGGCTACTACGTAGTCGTTCCGTGCCTGAACGAACCTGCAAGTATCCGGGACCGTTAGGTCATCAAGGCAGCCCCGAACCAGGGGAATGCATCAAGACAAGTTATTGTACAGAACCAAGATTCAAGTATCTCGTATACTCGTGTACTCGTGTTCCCGTGCACTCGTGTTCTCGTGTTCTAGTGCACGCGTGTTCTCGTGTATCTCGTGTAATCGTGTTGCCTGAGATTGGTTAAATCGTGTTGCCTGAGAATGGTTAAATCATGTTGCCTGAGATTGGTTAACCCTAAAGTGCATGTCGCGGACAACTCGAAAACGAGGCATAGTTCCACGGACGGTCACCGGGGCACTGGGGCCGCTCCGATCCGGATGGAACTTCAAGTGTGGTTCATCGTGTGCAGGCGAGTGGTTTGCAGCGCATCGTGTACTCGGTTGCATTCCACTTGGCCTAGGACCACATCATGTGTAGTCTATCGTGTGCTGGCGAGATGGTTTGCAACATATCGTGTACTTCGTTGCATTCCATCTTGGCCTTGGACTACATATACAATCCATCGTGTATGGGCGAGATGGTTCGTAGCGCATCGTGTGCTCTCGTTGCGTTCCACTCTCGTCTGGGATTAGTCCTTTATGGCTTTGCCAGCGACTCATGTTCATATAGATAAGTCATCCTCGCTTAGCGGTTATCCGCGTGCGAGTTACTGCATCGCATCAAGTACAACTGAGCACACCAAATACTGTCCCGTTCAATAACTCTCGTGTTGCATGTTGCATATGCTATGCTATTGAATGCTTATACTTGCCCGTGCTTAAATTAATCATGTTTGCCTTGGACAGGGAAGGAGATGGTAAGTTGGTAAGTCTCGCCGTGTTTCCTCAAACATCGCATGGCGCACTGCCCGACACGTTAGGCTATTCAATATCTGCATGGAACTGATCCTAAGGCAACTAGAAAGACAACTTAATAGTTGTGCACGGAACCTGTATTACGTGTTTGGATTTGTCGAGCGGGCGAGTAGCTTCCCCACCAGTGCATTCAATGTACTGATAATCCACCAGTTTGATATGCAGGGTGCGGGAGAACCTCGTACGGTGCGGACGCCTCCTTCGTGCGTGCTAAGGCCAGGAGTTCCCTCTGAAGCCTTGCAACAGTGCGTCCGGGACTGAAGCACATATACAAGACATAAGTTGTGAACATCGCCTGACCATCGCCTGTACAATCATTCCACAGTTGTAGCCACTTGGCACGCTTTTACTGTTTCAGAGAGAGAGGCTTGAGCGACTTGTAATCTCGGCTACGCCGCCTGTAACACTTGTTCATATCAATAAAGAGATTACTTTACTTGTTTTAATGCTTCCGCTATATTTGTCGACTCAGTGAACCTGTTACCGATCGCCTATGCGTTCATGACTCCGCTGCACTCGGACAATCTGTGCGACTCTATGGCTTAGAACTCTTGCCGCCAGCCAATGAACCATGGCCTTGCACGGGCGTGGATCACGCTCGTGCGGCATCACGCCCGGATGGGTTAAGCGATCGTTCCGCGGGAGCGCTGGCGAGGGTGATTCCCGCCTAGCGGGAACGGCCGATTGCCTGCAGGAGATCGGGGCGTGACACCCTAGCAGCCGACTCCAGCGCCTAGCTCCGCCGAGAGCCGCCCCGGCCTCGCCTCTTCCCTCTTCCCCTCTCAGACCCGACGCCTCCCCTCCCCGACTCCAGCGCCTCCGCCGGATCACTCCCCCTCCGCCGTGCACCGCTCGGCTCCGGTCGACGACCCCCGCCCTAGCCGAAGCTCCTCCCTCCTCCGGCGAGCAGGGCCCTGACCTAGATGGACGCGTCGCGGACACAGCAGGACACGGGACTCGTCGACATAGTGGACACGGCTGACCCAGTGTCCAGGACACGTGTCGGACACTGAAAATCCCAGTTTCGAGGAGCCTCGTTCAGGTACTCGTATCTCGCACCTCGTATCTCCGATTTCGATTTTGTAAATTGCAACGCGTAGCCTGTATGACCCTCTCGGTGCCCGGATAAACCGTTCGGGGCATCGCGTCCTGTGGTGATCGCACACAACGATCCAAAAACAGGAAAAACATCGACCCGATTCACCCCGAAACTGGGTACGCCCCGCCAAACGGGATGACTTGGTCGTGGGCGGTCTTCACAGATACGTGTACAGCGTTGATACGGATGTGTGGGATTTCGTGGAAGTCGATTCGGTGTGCGTGCACACCTGGATCAACGCGTATCCGCAGACACCGCCCTGTATCCGCCTTTTCTAATTTACATCCTAACTTTCTGTGTACACATCGGATCGAAATAAAACTTACGCCATTGGACTCGTAGCAATACGCTGGTCCTGTGACCCAAGTTTGGTTCGATTCTGAGAACGTTGACAAAATCGTATGTCGTGGGCCCCACAGGTCCCGTTCGACGGGCGATTTTGTGTTCGGCTCATCGGAATCCAATTCCGGAAGTTCCGTTGGGTTCATATCATCGTTCCTGACCTGTTGACAATAAGTTTGGTGAATTGGAGACCTTTGACCCTGACACGTTTTTTGGTACAAAGCGGGCCCACCTGCGGATCCCGTTTTGACCCGAAATTACCGTTTTTGCCCTTGTCTCCGAATTGGACTCAAGGACAGGCGTTTCTAGCTATTTGATATGTTTTGAGCATGATAGTAATGTTTATTTCAGCATCTGGACACATTTCTGGAAAATTTCCTGAGGATAAAACTGTAATTGGATCCAAACATCAGGCAAGTACCTGCACTTTAAGTTTATTCTTTATATTATGATAATTAGTTCCTTGCTCTACTAGCACCATTGGATGTTTACACGTAGCGTTAGAATACTAGATTTCATGTCTTGAATACTGGTTTTCATGTCTTGCTTTTCTTGTCGGGTGGGAGAATACTAGGAGGCATGTAGTTTACCCTTCCCCCTGTCCTGACTGCTAGCTGTGGATACGCGACTGTACCATCAGAATGATACTCGATTATTCCTGACTGATAGCCATCTATGACGGCCTGATTAGCCTTATAACCCCCTACATGCCAACTATGTATTCTAAATACACAAGTTCACACACAATAGTTCTTGCCTTGTTGCAGTTCCTGTTGTCTTGTTACAGTTACATTTTCTTGTCTCACTATATTCCTGTTTTACTCATGTCCCTGGTTTATAGCAATTAATCCTATTTTACTTATAGTCCTGATTTATAGCATTTAATTCTCAGTTAATTTTTACTACTTTTTATGCATATTCTGATCAGGATACTTAGTCAGTCTTTTCACTACTTGTCATAAATATTTAGTTTAATCTTGTTGTGCATTGTGTACTTTGCTCCTTTCCTGACTGGATCCGTTGGTTTAGGCGATGATGAGGATTATGCCCCCACCTTTTATGGCCCCTATGAGGGAGCAGATGACATATTTGAGGAGCCGGTTCCCACCCAGGAGACTACTTCTGCGGAGTAGTTAGCAGTAGTTATTTATTTCCCTTTCATCTTAGTAATCGGGTTTGTCCCCGATTTAATTTCTGGTTCTGTATTAAACAATGGATCTGTTTGCCGCATTTATTTATTTAAAATCTTAACATTCCTTTCCTATTATCTTCCTTGCCTACTTATCATATTGTGAATGAGTTAGATTTTATTTAACTGTGGATATGACCTAGACAGCGTACTACCGCCGACACTGCGGCGTAGGCTGGACGTACCCACGTACTCGTGCCCGAATATCCGGGTGCGGGTCGTGACAAAATGTGATGTTATGTATTTTGATCCCACTTAAAGGAATCTGATCTGATCAGGAGGTATCTCGGTGTTACCCCTCCATCTGGTATAAAAGACAATAATTTTGTGAAGTTTACATGGCTTCGTGGCAACTTCATGGACATACATCACACTATTGACAAGGTGGTTAATTTAGATGAAGTGCGGGTATGTATTTTAATTAGTAATATTTTTTATGACTTAATTTAGTGTTTATATAACACTTAATATTTTTAGGTCATTCGTTGCACTAGAGCGTATCTGCTCTGTTTATGTGGTACAATTCTATTTTCTGATGCATCGAGAAATATGGTAAATGTGCAGCTTCTACCATTCTTGGATGATTTGACAAAACCTACTCAGCATGAATGGGGAGCTGCTACTCTAGCCTTTTTATACACAAATTTGAAAGAATTTGTGAGATCCAGTTGCAAGAGTATTTGTGGATGTATTTCACTGATTCAGGTATGAATGAAAGACCTAAATTAGTTAGAGTAATTTTATACGCAAATTTTGTTTGTACTAATGTCATATTTTTGTTTTATAGTTCTGGTCCTACGAGCACTTCTATATTGGTAGGCCTGTTACTAGCATTCTCAGTGATGTTGGAGTATTTTCGGTTGCTATGCGATGGCCCACAGATGTAGTGGATTATCAACACTACCAATACAGGAGTGTATCACTTTATAGTAGCCAATTTGATACACTGCAGTATCATGAGGTAAAATTTTAAATATTTTTAAATTATTACAGTTTTGATCGTAGCTAAACATCACATCTATTTGATATAATATCATTAAATAGGTTACCTGGTTACCTTACACATGTGAAGATGATGCTCCAGAAATCAAGAGGACATCATATTCGTTTACTTTACACATATCTTATATTATATATGATCGGTTCACCATGTATCATCCGGTAGACCGTGTTCTTCGATAATTCGGAATGGGCCAAATAATTTTCGATGATCCACCGACAGTCGGTTATGAGGCAGCAAATGCATTACAACGAATCATTGGTCTCGTTATTGACTGGAATAATCAGTTCGAGAATTCTAGTATGAGGGACATATCTCCCAGACTAATATCTACTGAGGAATGTAAGTTCTAAGTTACTCATTATTCGTATTGATTTAGTGTAAATAGTTTGCTAAAATTTTGTTTACATTATGCAGACATGGGTAACCTGGACTATAGGCAATGGTCGGGATGCCCTCTTATGAGAAACCGAGTATACCAATATGAGGAGCAAAGGTTCAAGAATAGATCCGTAGATGATTCTACTCTGCGTGATTTTGCCGATGGCATGCATGATTTGGTATGACTTCATTATACTTTAAAAATTACATATACATACGTCATGTACTAAGTCTCCCTAAACAAGAATGACGATTTTCTAATGTACTAACTTTAACTATATTGCCATTTTCAATAGATTTGACATATACTCTCCAATTACAATTCAGAACATAAAGATGCACACTCCTCCATGTGAAATAGGAAGATTCATCTTCACTTTTTTTTTGTAGTAGTCGTGACCAACAGCCATCAGCAGTCGGCTCGTTGGTAAGGCGAGTTGATCACAACTATATATAATTCCACGAGCATTATTCATAACACTAGCTGAATAACTAAAATTATATTTAATTGCTAAATTACTTATAAAGCTTCTAAAGTGAGAACGACTAGGAAATGATTGTCCCTTAAATACTTCATCAGTGATAGCTTTTACAATATCATCATCTACCGTATAATCTATATTTTCAACTAAATCATCGCTATTTCCATCGTCGTTGTCACTATCATCATCATGGTCAGATTCATCTGATGAATGACCTTCTTGGATAAATGAAATAATTTGTTGCGAAGAACTAGCACCAAAACTAACATGCTGATATTCAAAAAAATATTTATTATTTCTATTATCTAATGTTGCTGCTACTTTAATAACATATATTTTTATATACCGTGATTGTGAATTAATCTTAAGAATATAATTCCATGCATCTTCACTATCTATCAAAAAACAATTAGAACCAAAAATAGACTTCAGAATAAAATCATAATGAATAGAACAACGTTCAATAATATGATTACGTATATTTTCAAAAATAATATTCGGACAAGTTGAAAAAATTATACTTTCTCTTCCTTCGTAATTTAACCCATTTACTTTACCGCCGTGCGAGCATACAATTCTTATGCTACGATCCATGACGGTTGAGAACTTTTGCTACAAGAAACTTAGATGAACTTTAGCTGCAGACAGAACTTTGACTGAAGCTTTGCTAGAGGCAGAGAGACAGAGAGGGTGTTGGGGACTTTGCTAGAGGGAAGAGAGGAAACAGAGTGAGAATGTTGGATGATTTGGTTGAGATAGAAAATATACAGAGTGAGAGTGTTGAATGTAATAGCCGTTGTGCAACGGCTATAATCCTTCCCCCAATCCTCAATGGACCCTTACTCGCCAAATAAGTTGGCGGGCACAGTGCAACGGCTTCCCCAAACCCTCACTCGCCAAGCAAGTTGGCGGGCACAACCTCCAACTCACCATCCCTCGCCAACTTAGTTGGCGGCCTGTACGTATCTTGCCAACTCAGTTGGCGGGCACTTGCATGTCCCAAACAACCCGCCAACTCAGTTGGCGAGTTCTTCCCCTCCATGTAATTTCACCAAACCTCTCCCTTTTCTTGCAATTATATATAAATTTATTAATTTATTTAAAAAAACCATAATTTATATGTGTACTAATTATTGGCAACTGAGCTTCAAAACATAATAATTTACTAATTGTTAAAATCCATAGCAGACAATAAAATCTAGAACAAATATTTATGAATCAAATTAATTTGACATTGATAGTTAATACAAAATGTTGGAATGAATAAAATGATTGTTGGTATAATATAAATATTAATTCTTAACATAGTATAAAAAAAAAAACAAAAAAATGAAATATTAATATTCCAAGCAGAAGATGATTAATGGTTGTGCAGAACATATGATATTAAATTTTTTTAAGGGTATGTTTGATAGTAGAGAAAAGTGGAAGGAAGGAAAATGGAGGAGGAAAAAGTGGAGGGACGGATTTTTATTTTTATTTTTTTGGATATGGAAGGAGAAGTGAAAGGAAGGAAAAGTGGATGGATTACTTTTTCTCCTAAACTAAGAAATTCAATCCCTCCAAAAGTGGAGAAAAAGTGAAAGAAAAAATGGATGCTTATATAAATTAACAATTATACCCCATATGAATTGTGTATTATTTAAAAATGATTCATTAAGTCAAATGGTAAATAAGTATTATTAGTTGAGGATATAATTGATAAAATCTATATTTTTTTACTTTCTTTTCTTCCACTTTTTTTTTTCCATACCAAACAAAAGAAAGTGCATCTCTTCTCTTTTCCATCATTCCTACCAAACACAAAGAAAGGAATTGATCTTTCCTTTCCATATGGAAAGAAAATTGCATCATACTATTTTTTCTTTCTTCCAATTTTTTTATCCTTCCTACCAAAAGAAACCTATGTATTAGAGGCCAACACAAGCTAAGAGCCTATTTGTTAAACAAGTGTCGAACTAACCGACTTAAGGTGTTTATTTTTGCACTTTAAAATACTCACACTATTTAGTGATGTCCTTTATAAGCGATAAATTGTAAGCTCAAATTTTGAGCTTATAATTTACCACTTATCTTGTAGACCTTTAAAAAATTTAATTATTATAAAATATGTTCAAACAACTTTAATTCCTTTTTCTTTCTTCTTGGAAACACACAAAAATTTTTACAACTTTGTCCAAAATAATCGGGGTAAAGTGCAAAAAATTTCTCCTTAGATTTGTGTTTTTTGCATTTAAAGACCCCTGGATTTAAAAAATTCTCACATTTTTATTTTGGCTCAGTTTACATCTATTTTTAATTCTGCCGTTAACATATGTTAAAATACGCATGAAAGGACGATTTTACCCCTCCCCTATTCTCTCTCCCTCTCTCTCTCCGGTGGAGGGAGGGGAGAGGAGGAGGGGGGTTGGCCGGGCAGGGAGGAGGAGTGGGCAGGGTGCTACCACCACCGAGGAAGGTGGGGGGCTGGGAGGAGGAGAGGAGGGCGCGGGTGGTGGGTTGCAGTGCGGAGAGGATGAAGGGAGGAGGAGGCGGGTGGCCGTGCTGGGAGTAGGGAGGGGGGGAGGAGGAGGGTGTTCACGTGGGGAGGAGTAGGGGGTGTCACGCCCCGCTCCCAGAATACTGGATAAATACGATGACTGACATGGCCAACAACACCTTGCAGAATACCGAAGTAAGACGCTATGTGCAAAGGTTGTTAAAAGGACAAATGGGTGGACTCTAGCATGCTCTGCCGTCTGTCCTAAGATCGACAATATATCAAAATCCAACAATAAGAATAGCAAGAGTATATCATACATGAATATAAAGAGACATCCTAAAATATATGCCACATATGATCATGGGGGTGGGGGGGGAGGAGGAGAGGGGGGCGGGGGTGGCAGGTGGCAGTGCGGAGAGGATGAGGGGGGGGGGGAGGGGGCGGGTGGCCGCGCGGTAAGGAGTGGTTGGAAGGAGGAGGGTGGCCACGCGGGGAGGAGGAGGGGGTGTCATGTCCCGCTCCCAGAATACTGGGTAAATACGATGACTGACATGACCAACAACACCTTACAGAATACCGAAGTAAGCCGCTATGTGCTAAGATTGTTAAAAGGACAAATGGGTGGACTCTAGCATGCTATGATGTCTATCCTAAAGCCAACAATTCCTAATATCTCAATCCAACAACAACAATAGCAAGAGTATATCATACATGAATATAAAGAGGCGTCACAAAATACATGCTACATATGATCATGAAGCTAGTGAATACAAAATGCTGCACTAGCAGAGTATAAGTATACATGATCTAATATATCAATTATGGTCTAATATATACATCATGTTGACCAAAGTCATAGAAGTAGTCTCAGAATAAAAGGGGTAACACTGCCCCTTGCTAAACACCACAAAATAAAGTAATCAAAACGAGAGGTGTGTAGAAGCATGAAAAATACGCTGGGAAATATCTACGCGTAAAACACTCAAACATGCAGGAAGCAGCGTAAAACAGAGCTCCAGCACTGACTTCAGAGCCATGGATGTACAACAGAGCTTCAACGCTGTTCAGCGTACAATATAGCTCCAGAACAACCTGCGTAATGCAGCATTTCCAGACCGCTTCGGCGTACAAAGATTACTACTTGTCTACTTTTAATGCAGTGTGGAGTTGTACGAGGAACACTTCGTATTCCTCGAATGAACCTGTCAGACAGTACAATGAACCTGACTCCTGACAAAGAGTACTGCACGAAGACGACGGCTGTAATGATGATTCGGCACAGAGCCCCAAACTGTCCTTTAGTAAGAAAGCCTTGATATAAGACGTCGTTTACGCAGTCAAATAATACGCTGCCTAGTTTTACACAGGCAGACATGAGCTTTTACGCTCAGGATGAGACAAAGCTGTCCGCCACGTCAAAAGCTGCTCTTCGTACAAAACTCGAGGCACGTCTCTGCAGTTAATACGCGAGATGGGGGCAGATCTCTGTATTTAATGCACGAGATTTTATTCTATTTCCAAGGACTGGGTGAGCTATAATTAGGGCTAATACGTCCACATCACCATTCCTGCATATTACGCCATCAGGCTATTTTCAGCCATAGGAGCACGCTGTACGCTATCTCCTTGAAATATGCCGACTTGGCTATTTTCAACTATAGGAGTACGACGTATGCTATCTCCTCGAAATACGCTGACTCAGGCTATATTTGCAGAGATACATGATAAGACTATCTGGTCCAAAATACGCTCAAGACCCCAGTCAACATCAAGTTTTACATGCTACTTGGCTTCTATGCCAACTTGACAACTTCTCGTCTTCTACGCCTACTTGGCTTCTACGCCAACGAGATAATTATTTGGCTTTTACGCCATGGTGACAGTTATTTGGCTTCTACGCCAACCTTTTCTATGTGAGGGACAGTTACCTACGTGGCTTGCATGCCGTGATCTTAGCAGCAGTTATACGCATTACCTCTTAATGGGATACGCGTCACACGCCTATTCAGAAGATCATTTATACGTGGGTGGCATTTATTATAACCGTCGCATAAAAAGTGCCACACTCTCCACTGTTTGGCTTCTATGCCGACTGGACGGTTACTGTCACTGAACCCTATAAATAGAGACCTCCGGCCAAGGATGTCAAGGGTCAAAGATTTTTGAGAGATAAAAAAAGATCGGATTTTATTTTTGAGAGAGAAGATCCTAGAGCACAGACAGAGGGGAGTGATTGACGACTTTGGCATCGAGCATCCAATCCCTCTTGCAATTTTTGAAGCTTCTCCTTCTTCTACAGTACTTCTTCGTCATCGTGTGGTCCAAGGGACAAAGTGATCGACCGCAGATCAGACTCCTATAGCAATATTTCTCTAAAATTAAACTTTTGTACTTAACATCCTCGTATAGGATTAATTGTACTTTTTTTTCTTGTTTGTAAACCAAAGAAAGGGTTTCGTATAAACCTAGTTTTATTTCTTTCGTTTATTATCAAACACAAGATGATGAATCTGCTGGGGACTACTTTCTCATCTGACGAGAAAGCCATTGCTCAACACAATGCTGTATCCGTAGGATCAATGAAAAAGACCTTGGTCGTCCAATTCGACCAATCAGCCTACGAAGACATGCTTCGAGCTGGTATCTCTCATTCCCTCTCTGTCCAGGACAACTGAAAATAGCGTAAAGTATGGATGCCCCGGACATCCTCTACCAGTCCTGCGGACTCTCTCTCTCCGATCGACAAGGTTATGACATCGCGACCTGTGCGCTCCGCGCATAAAACTTTGTCTCCCATCTGTGACGTGGCAGACAAAGCTTCTGGCAATGCCTTAGTGCCAACCCAGAAGTCTACACTGCGCTCCGCGCGTAAAACTCTGTCTTCCATCTGTGACGTGGCAGACAAAGCTTCTGGCAATGCCTTAGTGCCAACCCAGAAGTCTACACTGCGCTCCGCGCATAAAACTCTGTCTCCCATCTTTGACGTGGCAGACGAAACTTCTGGCAATGCCTCAGTACTAATCCAGAAGTCCACTTCACGCACTGCGCATAAAACTCTGTCTTTCGTCTGTGATGTGGCAGACAAAGCTTCTGACAATGCCTTAGTGCCAATTCAGAAGTCTACTCCGTGCTCCGTGCGTAAAAAGACATCTCATGCCTACAAGGAGGCAGATGGTCCCTGCAATCTCCGCAAGGGAAAACAAGTGGCGGACTTCCCAACCTCTCGGCCTTTACGCCATCAAGAGAAGAATCTGCCCGCTCTCCGGATTACGCGAGATGTTGATGGCCGATTAAGGACTTCCTCAGTTTTATGCCAGCCTGAACAAAGTTCCAAATTACGCCAGGACAAACCTCTCAGGGTAAAGAAGGCCCAGTTCGTAGATAGATACGCTCCTCATGGATCATGTGCTACTCATATGGCTGAACTGCTGTATATGCATGACAGGGAGAGACTTATGATTCCCAATATCCGCGTTCCAACTGATATAAAAAGGTAAAATAAGCCTTCTTCTTCTTCTCCTCCTGTTAATCCCCCTGATCTGCGCAATTTCTTAATCCAAAAATGCAAAGACAAGGGATCTTCTGATATGTCTATTACACCACCTAGGGAGCACTATTTTAATAGTCATAAAGTTGTAGTTAATTACTGCTGTTCTAAGGCAAAACGGTCAGTTTTTGACCGGTTGAACTACTCTTTGTCCTTACAGGAAGAAGAACAGACATTCGCATCGGTAAATATGGCATAACACATTCCTAGAGGAAGGTCAAGTTCAAGATGTAATCCCTTTAGAACTCTGAGTCAAAGGAGATTCAACAGACTCCTTGAAAACATTGAAGCAGGTATTTTTCAAAACACTCACTCGAGGTCGCGGCAATCGGCTTCATATTCTTCCGATTTCGACACTGGGGGTCGTCAGTTTCCCGAATCGGATGCTGACAGTATAGATTCGATCTCTACAGAGATCTATACCAATCCTTCAGTAGCATCCAGAGAAATGGGAGTCTATGCCATCGGAGATGAACATGAAGAAGCTTCCCCATCAGGAAGTACGGAACAACGCATTACTATTTTGGAAGCATCACTCAAAGAGATGCATACCATGATGCAGAGTATGTACCAAATATTGGTGACTCAAAACACGGCTGCGTCTGTTCCTCCGACTCAACTTCGGGTGGGGGTAGAGATACCATCAAGTCAGGAGCCTATTCAAAATCAAGAATCAGCTGCTCCTCAACCTCTCAACCCGAAAAATGTATTACCTCCTATTGGAGTCGCAATGCAGCCGGTCTCCCACCTCTCTGCAGTCCCTCTCCCAACTGAAGATCCGATGCAAGCAGTGCGGGAATTGAAAGCTCAATTCGATGCCCTGAAGCATAAGGACCAACTCAAGAAGTTGGGCATCAAACAGCCTTACCCAGCTATTTGGGACGAGATTCCTTTTCCACCAAAATACAAACCACAGGCTATGGCTTTGTTTGAGGGAAAGACGTCACCGAGCCAGTACATGAACTACTTTAGCATGATGACAGTGTTGTTGCAAGGGAATGACGTCCTTCTCACTAGAGTGTTCAAAGGCTGTCTGTCTGGAGTGGCTTATCAGTGGTACCGTAGTCTTGCGGCTAACTGCATTACTTCCTTTGAAGATTTCAAGACTCTGTTCTTCGTACGGTTCTACGAAGGAGGGATGGACATGTCTATGTCCTCTCTTATCGAAGTGAAACAGAAGAAGAAAGAGAATGTTCGCACTTTCATCGAACGTTTTCGTCAGGCCATTTTGCAAATGCCTACCGGAGTTCCAGATTCAGCCTTGGTGGATATTTACAGGAAGAACCTTCTTCCACTAATCTCAGTGTTCACAGGACCATATCAGTTCCATGATTGGCCCTCATTTATCATCTTAGTGGTTGTCGCTGAAGACAACAGTCGGAAGGCGTGTGACAATGGAATCATGATCTCCACCTCTGACAAAGGGAAACTGTCATCTTCCAATAGCGACCATCCTCGTGGTTCCAAAGGAAAGGAAGCTCTGGCAATTAACACGTCCAAACAATCTACCCTGGCAACTACGCAGACAAAACTTGGGACTTCTAGGCCCATAGAAGAATATTCTTTTGATGATGATGACATTTCGAGCATATTCGACTGTCTAGTCAAAAGTGGCAAGCTCACTCTCCCCGAAGTAAAACGGCCTAATAAAGTCGGCAGTACCAACAACCCTAAGTACTGCATTTTCCATAGGTATATACATCACCCTACAAAGGCATTTTATATACTAAAAAGGAAGATCCAGGAGCTGATCGATGACAAGGCCATCACTCTGCACAACAGTGAGAAGACGGTCACCGCCAACATGATCTCTCTCCAATTCGGCGATCTGTCCCCTCAAGAAGTCCCGGATGGTGTAGTACCTATTTTTCGAACAATGATGAACATCGTTAATCTCCCTCCGGCCAGGGGTCAAAATTATGACCTGGTACCCCTAACTACCCAGCGTGGTGAGATTATGTGGGTTCATCCTGATCTGGTGTCAGAGATTGAGAAAGAGACTCAAGCTGCTTAGGCTAAGTCCAAAAAGAACTCAAGACGCAAACCATGTCATATGGTTGCAATTTCTTCAACATCAGAAGAAGAGGATTTAGCTACCGGAACCCGGTCAGGAAAAGCCTACCTCAAGGACTATGAAAGAAATCAGGAAGAAACAACGGCAGACACTTCAGCTGCCAAGCCTTCAGAGCCTGAACCTGTCATACCAGAGGCAAGTCCTTCTAGACCAACTCCGACGGACAAGGGCAAACAGAAAAAAGTTCGTTTTGATAAACCTTTGAAAAATATTCAAAACAAAGGTTTAGAGAAGCCATATAACTTCGACATCCTCGCCCAACTGGCTAATACTCCAGCCAGACTGTCCATTTTCGAACTGCTTAGGCTATCCAAAGACACTCGACAAGCCTTGAGCGAAGCTTTGATGCAGGCGGACGTATTCTTGACCCAGCTCAAGTCCCCCGACAAAGAACATGTGGCATATCCTCAATGTCATAGTGTAATGTAAGTGGTTCCTAACATCACTTTCACTTAAGAAGACATATTGTTGAAATATAACAGGCATGACAGACCCCTCTATTACACCGGATACGTCGATTCCATGGAGGTAGACCGGATTCATATAGATCCGGGATCGTCGATCAGCATCATCCCTCATAGTCTGCTCAGGCCATTGAGGATTCCTACCAGCGAACTGGCTTACACCACCACTACAATCGTGAGCTTCAACGCCAGGAAAAGTAAGCCACCGGGGAAGATTCGTCTGAGGATCCGGATTGGTGACCTTAGATTAGTGGCTACTTGTTACGTCATTGATTCGGAGGTTTCCTATAATATTCTGTTGGGCAGACCATGGATCCACGATCACAATATTGTTCCTTCCACTCTACATCAATGCTTCAAATATGTAGACTTCCAAGGAACAGTAAAGACAGTTTGCTGATCTCAACCCGTTCAAAGGAGTTGAGTCCTACTACTCAAATGCCATGTTGTACACCCAAGACTACATGAAGGAGGTGACGGGCAAGACGAAAGAGGAATTCTACCGGGAGCCAGAAGAACCGTCTGTTGAGCAACCTCTGTCAATCCAGGTAAAAGGATGGACTGCCCGTCCTAAAGTCATGGAACCCATGGCTATCCACTTGTACATAACCAAATCAGGAGGAGGAAAGGATCCTCTAGTGATCACTCTGAACCAGAAGCCTCCACCCTTGGTCATCAACCTTCGGCGCAACAAACAGACGATTGATGTAAATACAACCAGGAACATGGTTTCTGATGATAATAAAGGACCTCTTTTCCAGTATACTGATGCTCAATTTCCTAATCAGGAATCATCCCTCCATAACGATATAGAGCCTATAGCACAAAAATTCTTGGAAGCTATAGACTCCTATCATCCGTATGTGTGGGAGGTAGCATCAACATCTAATGTCATCATGACATACGGGCCACATGAAGATTCTATCTTTATTGTCCTACCTACCCGTAAAGATCAGCATCAAATAGTCTTCGGCCACATGCGGAATCGACCGATTGTACAAGAAGATTCTTACGAGTCTGATGCTGGGAAAATTCAGGTCCAGATATAGCCCACAGGCTTTGAAGATCATGCAAAGCATGGGTTATGACCTGAAGTTAGAGCCAGGCCTCAACTACGGGAAAGGAAGACGAATGCCACTATATGGTGATCCCTACTATCAACGAATACACTTCGGGTTGGGGTATACCACGTCTCTTGCAACTTCTGAGTCAAATAAGGATACCATTTCCTCTTCTCAGGATGGTTCGCCGTCCTCAGACTTATATGCTGATCTCGAACGAATATTGTCAGCAAACACGATATTGACAGATTCTCTCAAAACAAAGGAGCAAGAATCTGAACCGTTTAAAAATGACTCTTGGGCACAACAAATGGATACACAATGGGAACTCCGGTTCGAGCACAGAGAACCGCCCACTGAAGATAAAATTATCCAAATCGATGTTGGGGATGAAATTTTACCAAAACCGATATTTATCAGTAACAATCTTTCCCCAGCAGAAAGAGAAGAGATGATCCAGCTGATAAAAGAATATATCGACGTCTTTGCATGGAATTATGAGGATATGCCAGGTCTTGATCCAAAAGTGGCTACCCATAAACTCAACATATTGCCCAATTCAAAACCCGTAAAGCAGCACAAACACCGGTTCTGCCCGGATATGATGGATGCTATTGAAGCTGAAATCAAGAAATTGGTAGCCTGCGGGTTTATCCGTGAAGTGCAACATCCTGATTGGGTCGCTAATGTAGTCCCAGTCATGAAGAAAAGCGGGAAAGTAACCATTTGTATCGACTTCCGAGATCTCAATGTGGCCTGCCTAAGGATGAGTTTCCTCTTCCCATCACAGACGTCATGATCGACAACGCATGCGGTTTTGAACGCATATCTTTCATGGACGGATTTTCAGGATACAACCAGATCAAGATGCATCCTGAAGACGAGAAGCATACTGCCTTCCGTACGCCACTGGGAGTGTATTGCTACACAGTCATGCCCTTCGGATTGAAGAATGCCGGAGCTACATATCAGCGAGCTATGAGTAACATATTCCATGAGCATCTACACAAAATGGTGGAATATTACGTAGACGATATCGCTGTCAAGAGCCGTCTCAAGGCTAATCACATCCAAGACTTGAAGTCAGTGTTCGAATTGATGCGCCAACATCAACTCAAAATGAACCCTACAAAATCCTTTCTCGGAGTATCCAGCAGCAAATTCCTGGGATTTGTCATTACCGCCAAAGGCATTCAAGTCGATCTTGATAAGGTAAAGGCTATCCTAGAGATGTGACCTCCCCGTAATCTGAGAGAACTCAGGGGATTTCAAGGTCGTCTAGCCTATATCAGAAGATTCATATCCAATCTCTCTGGAAGATGTCAGCCTTTTTCTCACATAATGAAGAAATGTGTGTCTTTCATATGGGACAAAGCATGTTAGCAAGCGTTTGACGATATCAAACGCCACCTTACTAATCTTCCAGTTCTGGTGTCTCCCGTCATAGAAAGACCATTTTTGCTGTATGTTCGAGCAATGGATCATTCTTTGGGAGCTCTCCTCACACAGAAGAACGATGAAGGTCATGAACAAGCTACATACTATCTCAGCAGGATGATGATCGGAGATGAACACCGGTATAATCCAGTAGAAAAAGAATGCTTGGCCCTAATGTTTGCCGTTCAGAAGACACGACATTATGTCATGGGCCAAACTATTCATATCATCTCTAGAATCAATCCTCTCTGGGTATTGATGAGTAAGCCAAGTGTTCTTAATTTCCGACTCGCGACTTGGGCGATGTTATTAACACCGTATGATATGGTGTACGTCCCTCAGAAGTCCATGAAAGGTCAAGCCTTGGCTGATTTCTTAGCTGCTCATCCTATTCCGGAAACCTCCAAACTATACAAGGACATTCCCGATGAAGTTGCAGAATGTAACTCTGCAATGGAAGATGATATATGGCAGTTATTCTTCGATGGTGCTTCTCGGACTGGTCCCAAATGAAACGTGGTTTCAGGAGTAAGAATTATTCTGGTGACTCCTGGCAAACTCATCATCTATCGAGCATATTCTCTTAGCGAACCCTGCTCTAATAATGTGGCAGAGTATAATGCCCTACTCATCGGGCTTCAAGTCGCTAAAGAATTGGATGTTGAATACCTGGAAGCTTTTGGTGATTCCCAGGTGATCGTCAATCAGGTTAGAGGAATATATGAAGTCCGTAATCCAGACCTCATTCCTTATCACCAAACAACGATCGAGATCGCCATGTCTTTCAAAGGATTCTTCTTAGAGCACGTGCCTCGATCTCAAAATCTGGAAGATAATGCTCTCGCCAGTCTAGCTGCAGATCTAGCTATTCCTATAAGAAGGCAGAACTCGGTTATCCTTCTTAACAGAGATTTGTTTTGTGTGAAAAATAATTTTTACATGGAACACAGCTACGCCGTAAATACAGTTCCTCCTAAGAGAGACTGGAGAAGTCCTTTCATAGACTTCGCAGCATACAGAATCTTACCAGAAGATTCCAAAGAAGCAGTATCGGTTAGAAGACGATCACTACGCTTCTATTTTGATACTTCTTCACAAAGTCTATATCGTCGAACATACGATGGACTACTGCTGCGATGTCTCTTCGATGATGATGCAAAGCGGGTCATCCGTGAAGCTCATGATGGGGTATGTGGAGCACATCAACCTGATCCCAAGTTAAAAAATCGTATCAAAAATATGGGCTATTACTGGCCTACTATGATTGCAGATGCCGTAAAATATGCAAGACAATACAAAGCTTGTCATGTTCATGCAGATTTTATACATTAGCCTTCTGAGTATCTACATTCGACCATTGCATCATGGTCGTTTGAAGCATGGGGAATGGACATCATTGGTCCGATTCACCCGTCATCTTCTAGGGGACATCGGTTCATATTGGCTATCACCGATTATTTCTCCAAATGGGCAGAGACGGTCCCTCTTGCGGAGGTGAAGACATCCAACGTGATCAGCTTTATCAAGCAGCATATCATTTATCGCTTTGGGATACCCCGAAGGATAATCCATGACAATGGGCCTCAATTCATCAGCCAAGCGTTTCATCGATTTTGCGATAAGAATCTGATACAAAATATGGCCTCTACGGCATATAATCCTGCTGCTAATGGTTTGGCAGAAGCCTTCAACAAAACCATTATCAAACTCTTAAAGAAGTTTGTTTCTTCGAACAAAAGATACTACCAGAAAAGTCAAATTAGCGACGTCTAAAAACGTCGCTAAATAACCAAAAATCGTCGCTAATTTGGTTTAGCGACGTAATTAGCGATGTTTTAAAGCAGTCGGAAAAAACCAAGTCACTAAAACAAAAAATGTCGCTAAACGTCGCTATACCGACGTATTTTAGCGACTTTAATGTGTCGCTAAATTTAGCGACGTTTAGCGACGCCGCATCACTACATAGCGATGTTTATTGAAGTCTCTAAACGTCGCTAATTAGCGACTTATATAGCGATGTTATGCCGACATCTTTAATGACCTGGCAATACTACCATGTCAGCAGTTTACGATGTACAGCGACGATTTTAGCGACGTCATCAGCGACGTATTTAGCGACTTGTTACAGCATCGCTAATTAGCGACGCAAGTGAACGTCGCTAAACGTCGCTAAAAATATCGCTAATTTTCAAAAAAAATAAAAAAAATATTGCATTTCTGGGTTTACCAACCCCCTTGGGTTCATTATCAGGTATATGATGGTAGTAGAAAAAATTGAATAAGAACACAGTAGCAGCACCAAGAAAAAAATTTCTAGTGCACTGGGTAAATACAGGCCAAGTATCAGTCATCAGTTATAAACCAAAATTTGAATAATATAATAAAATTTGAAGAAAAGAAAGCATCCAGCAAATCTCATCGTAAACGTAAAGAATATGGCAAATTTATATCCATACAATTGCATCCTAAATAATAATAAAAATATAAATATCCAGTAATTAACTATACTACTGCGGATCTGCAGGAGGCTGACCACCGGCGCGCTTGAAGGATAAGAACTCCTCATACTCGTCCCATGGAATCGACACCGATGTCGATGGAGAAGGCAGTGACGTAGGTGGAGTCTGTATCGATGTAGGCGCACCAGGAGGCCATGCCCGCTCCAAGTCTGCGAGTCACTGGTTGTAAGAATCCAGGGTAGATAACAGCCTCGTACTGCTATGAACCATTGAATCCTGCATCATCGTCAGCCTCTCGCCCATTGATACCTGTGACGCCTGCAGCTCCATGATGTTGCGGTCATTGGAGGCTCTAATATCATTTGTCAATTCCAGGAGCTCCGTCATGCTGCGGTCGAGCATATCGAATCGTGCGATGAGCATCGGATCGTCCGCCTGCGGCTGGGACCGGGGCTGCTCCTCCATCCTTCGTAGGAACTCGTCACGGAGAGACGCAATCTGACGGTCAACGGCCTCCTGGACTCTGGCCGACGACTGCGAGGGCTGCGACTGCGAGGGCTGTGTGGAATGCGCAGCTGTCGGGGAGGCCCTAGATGACTGCATCGTAACCAGGGCGCCATAGGAGCCCGTACCGTAGTACGTACCCCTCTGGAGACCACCAGCTGCGGTCACCCACTGGTCGTCCGCCGACTGAGCTGGAGCAGGCTGCGACGAAGTACCAGCCTCTCCAGGTGTAGGTGCACTAGCAGTCGCCCGCTCACGCAGCCTAAGATTCTCGGCCTATAAAGGTTTGGAAACTCGATAATTGTCTAAGTTATATTAAAATTAACACAAAGTAAAGTAATACTTACATAGGTCTGCGAGGCCCTCTCATCAATGAGATTTTTGTCCTTGCAATGGGTGGCCAAGAAGACGGTCACCATGTTGGCATCCTCACCCCTCTGTACCTGTTAAAAATATATTATTTAGTACTAAACTTAAACATTTTTTTCTACTACAATTTTATGGTACTTATATTAAAATAATATAATTTAAAAGAAAAAACATACCAAACGATGGAAATGTTCCGTCATCAGAATCGAGCCACCACACCACTTGGCAGCATTCCGCCTAGCCGCCTTGGCCTTCTCAGACCTTTTCTTGTAGCTCGGATCGTCGAATCTAGCCCTCATCGTAGTCCATTGCTCAGGCGTGATCCAACCGTGGATCAGTTTTTCAGCACGATCACGAGCCTTCTGGTCATCCAGAGCATCTCGGATAAGCTTGGCGGCAACGGTCGGAAAGAGCCGCTCGATCAACTCGGCCCGGTGCGGAGGATAAAAATATGTTTGCTACAATAAATAATTTAGTAAGTGAGCAACAAGGATAAGTTATATAATATGCATAAATTAGAGGATTTATTTAATATACTTTTATCTGGAAGTGCGCAAACCAGAATGCCTTCCTCTCCTCTGGAGCCTCAGAGTAGTTGATCCAAGGGCCACCGTAGTTGTTCCTCAGAAATTGGCCCAGGCGTCTCTGAACCGACGATGGACGATATCTATACAAAGAGAATAATTTAGAATACTGAAATAGTCAATATACGATGAATAAAGAAATACACGATATATATTATACTAAACCATCTAATTGACTTACTTTGTACCGTCGGCCCAGATCTCTGTCCTCGTCTCCTCCGGAGGTGCGCATGGAGGATCTTACTGATGTTGGGACAACGTGGACACGACCTCTTCGATATGCTCATCTGTCCTCATGGTTCTGTCAACAGGAGGAACGCTGGACGAGGGTGTACTATCACGCCTGGAACTACTTGTCCCAACAGTCGGAGATGTGTGTGATCGATATACTGGAGTACTGGGCGACGATAATCCGGAACCCACAGTAGGCAGTACCGGAGGAGCATTCTGTCTACCTCAGGACCTGCTGAATCCTCCGCGTCGTCCTATCATATCTGATAACAATATATGATGAATATAGAGAAACACAAATATATAGTATATTCTACAGTCGAAATGTGATGCATATCTCAAAGCATTCTACAGTCAAAATATAATACATATATTCGTTAATGGAATATATTTTACAGTTAAAATATAGTTACATTCTACTTCATCAATTTTTCAACCTTGATCTACATTCTACAGTCAAAATATAGTTATATTCTACATGCAATATATTTTATTTTCAATCATCTTCAGAAAATTTATCTTGTTCGCCTTCCTCGTCCTCCTCTTTCTCTTCCTCGTCTTCACTTTCATCTACTTCGTCTTCCTCTTCGGATAATTCTACATCTTCTACATTATTACTCGTGTAATGAGTAACTTCCGTTGAGTCCACATCTACAATATTTGTTATAAGAGATAGATCGTCCTCCTGATAAGCTATTTCGTCAATGTCAAAGGTATTTCTAGCTTTAGTCTTGCATAATGCCCACCAATTCGACCTCGCTGTCCTCCGTCTAGGATAAGTTGTGAAGTACACGAGCTGAGCCTGACTTGATAGGACAAATGGTTCGTAGCCTTGATATCTACACTTGTAGTTTATATCCACAAGGCCATGCTTATCAATTTTCCAATCTTGATCTTGAATCGGATTGAACCATTCACACCTGAATAGCACGATATTAGCAGGTTCTGTGCCATAATTATATGTCAACTCCACAATCTCTCGTAAGATGCCAAAAAAATTATTGCCCGGATTGACGTCTTTGTAGTTCGAAGATTTGATACACAAACAACTATTTTTCGTGGAATCAAGATCCAGAAAGCTGTCTCTGATAGGAGCATTTGTTGACTTGAATCTGAACCCATTCACACAAAAACTTGGCCATATTTTTACGGCAGTAATTGGTCCCTTGGCTAGAGTTCTAATAGATTCAGTCTCGGGTGTTATTAGACGATCGACCTAAATACCAAAGTAGCGATAGTAAGTTATTTATTTTGCAAGTGCAGAAATAAAAAGTAATTACCAAGCATCTTACATATGCGCTCAACCAAGAAGGAAAATGGCATCTCATATCTTGTTCTACTTCTTCGTCTGTTATGTAGGGTCTAACCGACCTCAACTAATCATTATATGTGCTGAAAAACAATGAAGCAACTGCTGATTAGTAGCATAATAGTATCTTATACTATTACATTGAGATGATGTAAACGTGGACGTATTAATTACTTATCCCTCTAGCTTCTCCACTTTATCCTCGTCGTAATTGAGTAATATATATAATTGAGCAGCCCTTAGCTCATCGTCATTCAAATATCTCTTCTTTATTTTTTCTGAAGGCTTTTCGGACGCATTGAATACTTTGAGTATTGTATCATTAGATTCTTGATATGCTTCGTCGTTTCTCGGAGCTTTTGTCCTATTAGTAGCAATATGCGGTTTGAAATACGTCGAGCAAAAGTTTATAATCTCCTCGAGAACATAAGCTTTACAAATAGAGCCCTCAACCCGTGCCTTATTTTTTACCTTTCTCTTTAGGTGATTCAGATGCCGCTCGAAGGGGTACATCCACCTATAACCGACAGGACCACCAATACGTGCCTCATAGGAAAGATGAATTGGCAATTGCTCCATAGAGTCAAAGAATCCAAGAGGAAACACCTTTTCGAGCTTACATAGTGTTACCGCAATGTCCTTCTCTTGCTTTTCTAGACGATCGACGAGCAACTTAGTACAACAAAGATCTCTGAAGAATATGCTCAGCTCTGTCAATGGGTCCCAAACAACCTGCGGTAAGAATTACCGAAATACAATCGAAATTAACCTCTCCATGAATACGTGACAATTGTGGCTCTTCATACCCACCAGTTTGTTCTCCTTGAGGTCGAAGCATCTTCTCAAGTTCGACACGTACCCGTTTGGAAACTTTAGACCCTGAATCCACTTACAAAGTCTACCTTTATCCTCTTTATCCTCTTTAACTTTCTATTCCCATCCTCTATCAAATACAATGCAGGATGTCTATATATTTCTTCTAAGTCCAACCTGGCCTTCGGATTATTTTTCGTCTTCCCCTTTACCTCTATTACAGTATTAATTATGTTATCAAACATATTCTTCTTGATATACATGACATCAAGGTTATGTCTGATCAGATTGGTGCTCCAATATGGCAGATCCCATAATATACTTCTCTTCGTCCAGTTATGGGTGCGACCAAATCCATCACACTTGTACCCATTAGCAGGCTCTTCGATAGCACTTGGTAAATCTTTTACCTCTTCCCATATCGTGCATCCGGGCCACCTTGGCGGTGGATTGGCCTTCTCCATAACTCCCGCACGAAAAGCATTCCGGTTCCTCCGGTACGGATGATCCTTCGGCAAAAATTATCGATGACAATCGAAGAAGTACGGTTTGCCTTCGTGTTTCAAACGGAAAGCCTGAGTACGGTCCATGCAATACGGACATGAGAGACGACCATGGTGCTCCATTCCGATAATATTCCATAGGCCAGAAAGTCGTTGATGGTCCACATAAGTGCTTCCCTCATCTGAAAATTCTGCTTTCTAGAAACATCTTACGTGTTAGCACCTACTTCCCACAGCTGATTCAACTCATCTATCAAAGGCTGTAAATACACATCAATGTTCCTCTTCGGATTGTTCGGACCCGGGATAATAATGGTTAGGAACATATACGGAGTCTTCATGCACATCCAAGACGGTAGATTGTACGGAGTGACGATCACAGGCAAACACGAATACTGGAAGCCCGAAAGTCCGAATGGGGTAAAATCGTCAGAGGAAAGCCCCAATCTGACATTACGCACTTCCTCGACAAAATGTGGATACTCTCGATCAAAGTGCTTCCATGCTTCTCCATCGGATGGATGATCCAATACTCCTTCGATCTGTTTCGCCTGTGCCAACTCATGTTTTCTGCAGTCTCCTTAACCATAAACAACGCTGCAACCGCGGCGTCAAAGGCAAGTAGTGCATCAAATTGGTAGACTTCCTTGCACCAACAGACTTTCCTCTAACAGTGGCCTTGTAGCGATCAGCACCACAGAATCTGCACGCCTCTTCATTCTTGTCATCTTTGTAGTACAATATGCACCCGTTGCGACATGCATCAATTTTCTCGTATCCCATCCAAAGCGATCTCACCATCCTCTTAGATCGATAGAAGTCTTTAGACAACTTTGCACCCTCGGGCAAGATCTCTATAATCAAATCGAGCAGTCGATTATAGCATTCTTGAGATATGTTAAAATTGGACTTGATGCTCAATAATCTTGTAACCACCTCCAACGGTGAATGATCCTCACAACCAGGATATAGTGGAGTCCTTGCATTCTCCAGCAACTCCATAAAATTTGCAGCATCGGCATTCGGTGCCTCCTCAGCTGCATCATAATTGTCCGGATTGAAACTAGGTCCCGCCGCATCATAATTGTCCGGATTGAAACTAGGCCCCGCCACATCATAAACCATGTCCATCAACCCGTCGTCGTAAGCATCGTGGTCGTGGATCCATATACGGCTCCATGTAGGGCTCCGACTCCGATGCTAGAGATACAAGTTCTCCGTGCGCGATCCACTGATAGTAATTCGACGTGAAGCCCTTCGAGTATAAATGATATGTAACTTCCACTTCTGGATGATATTTCCTGTTGCGACATCTCACACACGGACACTTAATTTTGGTACCGTCCATGTACCCAGGGAACGCCTTGGCGAACTGCAGGAACTGCTATACACCCTCAATGAATTCATCCCGTACACCGTACATGTCATCAGGATGACGGTTGTACATCCACGAACGATGACGCAGATAGTAATTCATATCCATTTCTAGATATTTCTGTAAAATTGACAGTATGTATCATATAAATCATTACATACAGTGGTTTATCACCTAACTTCGTAACTTAACCGTACTATAAAAATCATAACTGATATAATACATACTTTCATTTATCAAAGTCTAAAATAAGCAATATTCAAAACAACTGACCATTTATCAAAGTCTAAAATAAGCAATACTTTTATTTCATAACTGATATAATACATACTTTCACTCTAATTGAAGTGCACTGCACTGATCACTCTTGCCAATTAAATCCCTGATACCACAGTATCAGTTAAGGGCTATATTGGCATGCAACAAGTGACCCGTGAACACCTACCCGATACTGTGGTTATACATTGCATGATTAAAGTGTGAGTTTTTCCTCGAAATTCAAAGCCAAAAAGAGTGACTAATAACTTTCCAACTGAGTTTGTCATAGGACTTTGACATATCTATTTTCAGAGCAAAGGAGCTATTCTAAGAGCTTTGTTTGGATATAGTGTGAAATAATTCCTGGGCTATTATCACATTGTCACATATTTGCCTTCCAGGGACAAAGGCATTTTGGAATGGAGATATCAATTTATGGAGGACGGATCGAATTCGATTAGCCAAGATTTTGGTAATAGTCTTGTAGATGACATTGCAAAGTGAAATTGGTCGAAATTCAGTATGTGGAAGCTTTTGAAGATTGAGTAGCATCAGTATGTGGAAGCTTTTGAAGATTGAGTAATTTATTCTCCCCTTCTTAATCTCTTCCGGGAGGTTACCAATCCGCTTCCTTCCCCAGTGTTTTGGAGTCGACGGGATCTTTTTCAACTTAGTTTGGATGTCTGTATACTGCGCTACAGAGTTCCATTTGCTCTCGAACTGAACCCTAACCCCATGTCAAAAAACCTAACCCTAACCCTAACCCTAGGTCCTTATCATGTCTGTGTCAGTGTGTGTGTGTGTGTGTGTGCCGTGTTTGTGTCACTGTGTGTGTGTGTATGTGTATGTCGTGTCTGTGTCAGTGTCATATGTGTTCTGTGAGAGAGAGAGAGTTTGGGTACCTAGAGCTCGAGGAGGAGGAGAGGGATGACGGAGTAGCCGCGGTGGAGAGGCGGTCGATGGAGCGGGGCGGGGGGGGGGGGGGCGGGGAAATTTTTAGGTTTTGAATTTTCGACAGATGGGGAAAAACAAAACCGAGCCCCTAATTAACCAAATTTTAGCGACGTTTAGTGACGTCAAAAAAATACGTCGCTAAATTAAACTTTAGCGACGTTAATGACGTCGCTAAACACGTTGCTAAATATTTTTAATATAAACGTCGCTATATACGTCGCTAAACGTCGCTAACTTAGATATATTAGCGACGTATAGCGACCAAAATTGAACTTTTCTTTTAAAAGCTGAATAAAAGTCGCTAAATGTCGCTAAATATCGCCAATTAGCGACGTCTAACGACGTGTTTACATGGAGTCACTAAATTAGCAAATTTTTTACATGGAGTCGCTAATAAACGTCGCTAATCCCGCTTATTCTAGTAGTGAGATATTGGAATAAGAAACTAGGAGAATGCCTCTGGGCATACCGCACAACGGTACGAACACGGACAGGTTATACCCTATTCTCATTGGTTTACGGGAGTAAAGCAGTTCTCCCCATTGAAGTTCAAATTCCCTCACTCAGAATAGAAGTGGCTAATGAGTTGACTCAGGAAAAGAATAACCTATTAAGGCTTCAAGAGCTAGAAGGATTAGACGAGAAACACCTTCAAGATCAACAACGCATTGCATTCTACCAGGCACGCATTTCCAAAGCTTTTAATCAAAAAGTGAAGGAAAGAGTGTTCAAAGTTGGCGAGCTAGTTTTATCTGTGAAAATGCCAATGATCATTACTCACAAGAGTTAGGGTAAATTTTAGCCCAAATGGGAAGGCCCTTATGTGATTGAGACGACATTCTCAAACAGCGCTTACAGATTAGCCAAGCCTAATAGAGACTTGTTAATGGCTCCTATCAACGACAAATTCCTGAAGAAGTACTATGCTTAATCTCCCTTGCTTAAACAGAGTATAGTGAAGATCTCATTCTGACGATACTACGTACAAAGATTGGTTGGATCATATTCTATCATATTCCTATGACCTCTGAATAGATATATCTAACTAATTTGGAACTTCAAAATCTATCATGTCCATATTACCTCTGATAGTGTTTTGTATACAAATTTAGTTGGATCATATTCTATCATGTCCATATAACCTCTGAATAGATATGTCCAGCTGAAGCTTACCAAAAGTATATCACGTCCATATTACCTCTGATATCACTTTCACCCCAGTCTATCATCTATGTTCGAAAATGATGGATCCACAAAGTCAGATAAAAGTCTCTTTATTATCTCCAGAAAGAGCAAGTTACAAAAAGAAGCAAAAAGTACATCATTGAGGAGGAGGAGCCAAATCGCGAATCTGTTGTGCCAAAGCAGCCAACCTCTCATTTCTGGAGTCTAAAATAATAGCGCGAGCCTGCTCCATTCATGCCTCATTATCGCTCAGGAGGGATAGTTCAGACCGAGCATGTATAAAACATGTGTGGATGACACCCGCATGTGCCAGGTTCTGCTGAGCCGCTTCCATTCGGTCCTTCAACACATCTCGAGCTGCCAATAAAGCGAGAGCCCTCTCCTTTGCCTGAGCGAGTTCATCTTCCAATTTGCGGACCCTCGCTTCATTTCTCTCATATTCAACCTCATACTTTGCCAGCTGGGGAATGACATACCCCAATATGGCATGCTCTTTATTCATCTCTTGCTGCTGTGCCTCGATGGATTTGCTCAGAGTTTCCATCTCCCCAGCAAGCCTCGTAGTCAAGGATTCGTACTCAGCTTGAATCATATCATCGACATTATCTCAAGATAATTGCAAATAATTATTAATAGGTTGTTCCAAACCATTAACTATTTGCTCCAGAGCATCAGCTCGTCCAGCGTCATCGAAATTTCTAATCTGCGCTATGGTGAGATTGGAGGACATCTTCAGAGCATCAAAGCCCAGATTCTTCTCCAGCACCATGGATATTAACGATTTTAAAGTGACATAGAATATGCTAGTAAATTGTTCAACTAGCATGTTAAAATGCTAATAGATACTGGGAGTGGCCGCGATATCAGTAAACCCCTTTTGTGGAACGTTGGCAGAAGATGTGGCCACAATTGTCCCTTCAGCAGACGGCGCGACAAAAGAAGAGACGCAAACAACAGTTGAAGTTGCTGGCATGATAGACGAAGGAAGTGCAGCCGCGATGATAGGCTCATCCTCCTCTGATGATATCTGGACTGTTGTTGGCGAGGCTACATCCGAAAATGTTACGGAAGAAGGATCGACAGCTTCAAAGCATGCCCCTTCAAAATCGAGCGCCGCTGTTTCGTCGGCAGTATCCGCAACAAAGTCAAAATTTGCGTCGACTCCGCCCTCCCCTGAGATGTCTTCACCTGAAAAGAAGACAAGAGAAAGTTAATATCAACCTGATGTTAATTTTTCTAAAAGAGGCATAAAGACAACATTTACCCATGACTGATGGTGTATATGTAGCGTCAGCAGCCAGTACAGCTAAATCATTTCTTAATGATGCTAAGCGAGCTGTCATACCTGGAGAAGAGGGTGCACCAAATGACGTCTGAGGGTAGTCATCCAAGTCTTCACCCAGATCCACTCGAGGTTCATCGGGTGGAATCTCGCTGGAGATACTTACAGATGAAGAAGGGGCTGGACCCATTAATGGTCTGGATAAAGATATCCTTAATATGCTCGGCCTCGAAGGTGACCTCACTGTACTACCAGTAGCAGTAGTAGCGACAGCAGTCTCGAGCAAAGAATCTCCGGCATTGTCAGCCGGAAATGTGGAGGTTCCCTCTCTAAAAGGCGAGGGATCTCTAATCAAAGAATCACCCTCAATAGGAGAAACAACAGACTCACTCCTAGGAGCCTCATGGCTGGAAGTCCTTGTAGGACCACTGGCAGTCTTCTTTTTCTTGTGGGGAGAAGGTTATTTCGGAGCAGAAGCCTTCCTTTTATGGGGGATAACGAGAGGCTCTGCAGTCGGAGCTAGTACACCTCTCGGTATTATCGTCAAAAATTCGTCTGCCCTGGTGGTGTCTTCATTCTCATCCGACGAAACAGATGGAACATCTTCCCTTCCACTGGACCTATGAGAGGGCATTCTAAAACTTCCACGCATATCAAAATTGCGATGGAAGGTATTGATGGCCACATAAAATTATGCGTATGAATGGAGGATGTGCAACTCCATGGAGAGAGAAGTCGCGGGCACAGTAAAGGTTGCTTCAGTATAACCCATCATGAAGTACCGCCATCCTCTTGCTCCGTCGATAAGTCCCCCTCTGGACTTGAAGCTGGTGATGGCATTTACCACATACAATTGGTTATACCTAAACTGCATAGCGAACCGACTGGGCAGATAAGGCTTCAAGAAGCAGTGGTCCTCACTTCTGTACAATAAATAGGAAGGTCTAATGCAGACCAACCAATAAAAAGCTTTGGAAGAAAGAACGGTCTTCCCGTGACCTGAATCCTAAAGTTTCGTCTCCTGTTGATTAATATGTACAGTGGGGACGATACAGAAGAGCTTTCAGCTATGAGCAAAATTTAATGCTCGCCGACAATCTACGACAGTTGTCACATTCCAAGAGGAATTCTTGTAATTCAACAAAAAATTATTTCCTGAACTACTGGCAGAGCCGGGAGACATCACCCTGGGGTTATGAAGAATTAACCATCCCATCAGATATAGGAATGGTAACTCTACCCTGGGAAAGCTTTTACGCCGTGTTTCATCCGCAAGCAGCCCATCAGTAATGTCCCTCAGACCTGCTTGTATTCGGCATACCATGGCAGGGAGCAGGCCCAGTCTTGCCCCAAATACCAAACACACTGCAGGCCATAAGGTGTTGCGATGAATGCGATCTGCAGATGCGATGCCAGGTACTACCAATCGGCGTAACCATACAGAAAGGAAGCCAGCCAGTTGAGCTTCCCTTGACAGAGGCTTGCGGCAATGCCTCATATAACTATAGGCTTTAGTGCCTACAAGATAACCCTCGATCTCCTCATCGAGAACTTGATCTGAAGCCCCAGCATCTTCAATAAGATTATCGACTATTTGAGCATTAAGCATGCTCAGAAGGTTCAAAGGCTTATCCCTGCTATCCACGACTTGTCTGGCTTAGCATCTCTGGCCTGATGAAAGAAGAGATAGGACGCCCATTTGTTGGTATGAGCCAAATCAGAGGGCTCATTGTAGAAGGTGGTACAGGCAAGATAATGGCACATTAGCTCATGGTACACTGCCACTACCCGAGGGTTTGTATCCCTCAGCTCCCTGTTTGTGGGAACATACTCTTCGTAAGGAGTATCCCCCATTGGCAGTCTTGAAATCTCTGTCATCTCGTGAAGGGCCAATCCCAACTACCCTAGCGGAGTGGCGAAAGTCCCAGTGAGCGAGATATACCGCTCCATCAAAGCCAAAAATAGGTTGGGGTTAAGAGGTAACCCAATACTGGTAGCACTCACAGCCGCGAACAGACCAATGCTCTTCAGCTCTGTCTTAAAGTGTTTCAGGGCCCAGGAAGTTAAACGGGCCCATCGAAGATTCCCAGGACTAAGCCACCCGCTTGTCCGAGGATTAACCTTGGGGTATACTCCTCCATGCCCCATGAAGTCATTGCAAAAAGTCGATATTTGGACTGGCTGTAGCAGTGAAGTGTCTTCACTCGGGACGCTGTCCGACAGTAATCCCCTGAAAGGCATGACAAGGCCTGAAGGGCGGCTTACAAATAATCCTTAGCCTGATCCTTTCTGATAAAATATCTTCCCCGGCTGGCCGTGAAGATCAGGAGTCAGGGTCCATAACATCTTCCTGGGATGCATGGCATGGAAGAATGCCGAGGTAGGGTAATCTCTAGGCATCCTGGGCAGGTACATGACCATGCCCTCAGCAGTAAAAATTTAGTTTTCCTTCTTGGGCTTTGTCTGGGATTGTTTATCAATCATATCCCCGAATAGAAAATCTGATTTTATATATTTTGTCCCATCTATATACGACAAGGGCTCCCCGCTGATCATACTCAACAGCATTCGTTCTCCTTGAGACGATATCAGAATTCCCCTTCCTTCAGGATACTGGGTTCCAGAAATAGGGAATGTCACATGCGACAAATCTTTCAGATAATTCGAGTTCAGCATCCCAGCAGCAGAACCCATCACTTCAGCCAAATGAGGGATCTGCAAGTTCACTACAAAATGCAAGAAGAACAAGTCAGTTTCTACACTAGACATTACATTCTTGCAGCTTACGCCAAAGATCAACAGTCTGTGCTTTTACGCCAAGACTGCAAAAACTTGAGCTCTTACGCTGGAATCTACTTCCGAGGCGTAAGATTCAAGATTGGCAGTATACACCAAAACTTAACAGTTTGAGTTTTTACGCCAGACTACCAAAATTTGAGTTGTTATACCGAAATTTTCATCCAGAGTGTAACACTCAAAGTTTGTAGTATACGCCAAATTTCGACAATCAAAGCTTTTATGCCAGACTGCAAAAATATGGAGTTTTTACGCTGACACATTAGGAATGTGGGCGTAAATGATAAAACATCTCTGTGCATCATCTTCCTCGAAGAGGCTCTCAGCACAGAAGATGACCTAGCGCGTTCACGTACAACGTGTGCGAAGGATTTTTTTTGTTTTCTTGTTCCAAAAGCTTTACCTATAACACCTGGTGCACAGCTTGACGGTGGGATACTTCGTTCAGAGCGAGGTTCGCTCAGCCCAACGGGAGTTGCTCGTGCTTGAGCAGAGGAGCGAGAAGAAGAGGCAACTTTCTTTCCCTTAGAGATGGAAGTTGGTTTCGGTTCCATGGCTAAAACTCAGAGTTCTCGAGAAAGAGACAAAGAAGAAAGGTTATTGGAAAGCAAGGGTTTTGTGAAGGCAGATAAAAGTTTTCTCTCTCCAGCCCTTGGACTATTTATAGAGTTCGGATAACTCTTCAAATCCCTAACCAAATTCGATATTTAATATTCGGTTAGAAGACGGACAGTCAGTAGATCCAGAGTTTTCGTGCAGAGCAAATCTACGATTTTACGCTCAGGAGCTTTTACGCTCGAGAGACTACAAATCTACGGTTTTACGCTCAAAGGCTATAAGTGTATGGTTTTATGCCCGGATGCTTTTATGCTCGGTAGCTTTTATGCTCGAGAGGCTACAAACCTACGACTTTACGCTCAGAAGTTACAAATCTATGATTTTGCTCAGAGGCTACAAATATATGATTTCACACTCAGAGACTATGAGTCTATGGTTTTACGCCCGGATGCTTTTATGCTCGGTAGCTTTTACGCTCGAGAGGCTACAAACCTACGACTTTACACTCAGAGGCTAAAAATATATGATTTTATGCTCAGAAGCTTTTTTACGCTCAGAAGCTACAAATCTATGATTCTATGCTCGAAAACTACAAACGGCCAATTATAAGGGTTTACGCAGAAGATGCTCCTTTTGTCTACAAGACATTCCAAGTGCCTGAAATACACAGAGTTCAACATTGAAGATGACTCTTCTCCTTGGGCTATTGGAAGTTCATCCAAAGTCCAGTCAGAATCTTTTACAAAAGTTCAAGTATGGCCTGTTCAACGGATATTTCTCGCCCTTTTCAAGGGATTTTCGGGAAAACATTCTTGAAGATGATGGTCTGAACAAGAATCCTTCGTGTCAAAGAAGTGACAGTTCAGAATTCTACGCGACTCCTCGTTCAAAATAGCATGACAGTTTGATATTCGACTTAGTGCTAAGAAGCTTTCTACGCGTCTTCAATTACGCGTAAAAGACGGGACGTGATCAGATACTCTTTTATCAGAGTCGGCGTAAAATTATTCAGACGTGCTGAGGCTGCACATATTCAGACTTCCTCACAGCAAATATGGAAAATCATCAGATGCATAAAAGAAGACAATTTTTTACTAATCATGATTACATATGATAAAAATCCAGTCTACAAAGGGGGTTTTTCATCTTCATGATTACATATGATGGAAATACTTTTTCTACAAAGGGTTTTCCATTTTAAGATCACACCAAGAATCTGCTGTGCCAGGTTATCATATTGGTGGAGATCTTTGTCTTCTTCTACAATACTTCATCGGCTTCTACAGCCGATGAATAAGAAAATGGTGAATGACGGGAGGATACAGAACTGGGCCTGTCTAAATTATTCAAGCCCACCCTCTATACGCCATGGCAGATTGTGTTAGGGGTTCAGACCCAACTCAATACTGGAAGACAGGGCCAGACTGCTTACCCTCGTCCACCGTCATGATGGAAGAAAATACAGCTTACAAGCTGTGTGGTCGAATGAGACCCTTCCTCTCTTCTGAAAAAATCGCCAAATGAAATTGTTGATTATCCCGAGCAAAGAAAGCTATGATATCCTTCCATGATCCATCGTTGTAGATGACATTTGCTCGAAGATGCCTCTTTTTACGGCTTCTTACATGCTGGAAGAGCATGATCTTCTTTTTCCTCAAGTCAACCCGACGAACATCGGCAACCATCTCTTTTTGGTGAAGGAAGTGTGAGAAGAATAGGTTAACTCAGTCACCTTTATATAGGCAGAGGAGATCACATCAAATCCCAACAAAATCCATAATTTTGCCGAGAAATCAGCCTCGAGGAACGAGTCAGATTTAACCGTTTCATGCTTCATTCAAAGTATTTCAAATTACGAGGAATTTGAAAACTTTGAAGGGGGACTTGTAGAAGCATAAAAAATACGCTGGGAAATCTCTATGTGTAAAACCCTCAAACATGCAGGCAGCAGCATAAAACAGAAATCCAGCACTGACTTCAGAGCCATGGGCATACAACAGAGCTTCAACGCTGTTCAGCGTACAATATAGCTCCAGAACAGCCTGCGTAATGTAGCATTTCCAGACCGCTTCAGCGTACAAAGATTACTACTCGTCTGCTTTTAATGCAGCATAGAGTTGTACGAGGAACGCTTCGTATTCCTTGAATGAACCTGTCAGACAGTACAATAAACCTGACTCCTGACAAAGAGTACTGCACGACTATCAAGACGACGACTGAAATGATGATTCGACACAGAGCCCCAGACTGTCCTTTAGTGACAAAGCCTTGATATAAGACGTCGTTTATGCAGTCAAATAATACGCTGCCTAGGTTTACACAGGCAGACATGAGCTTTTACGCTCAGGATAAGACAAAGCTGACCGCCACGTCAAAAGCTGTTCTTTGTACAGAACTCGAGGCACGTCTCTGCAGTTAATGTGCGAGATGGGGGCAGATCTCTGCATTTAATGCACGAGATTTTGTTCTATTTCCAAGGACTGGGTGAGCCATAATTAGGGCTAATACGTCCACATCACCATCCCTCCACATTAGGCCATTAGGCTATTTTTAGCCATAGGAGCACGCTGTACGCTATCTCCTTGAAATACGCCAACTTGGCTATTTTCAACTATAGGAGTACGCCGTATGCTATCTCCTCGAAATACGCCGACTCAGGCTATATTTGCAGAGATACGTGATAAGACTATCTGGTCCAAAATACGCTCAAGATCCCAGTCAACATCAAGTTTTACATGCTACTTGACTTCTACGCCAACTTGACAACTTTTCGGCTTCTACGCCTACTTAGCTTCTACGCCAACGAGATAAATATTTGGCTTCTACGCCATGGTGACAGTTATTTGGCTTCTAAGCCAACCTTTTCTACGCGAGGGGCAGTTACCTACGTGGCTTGCATGCCGTGATCTTCGTAGCAGTTATACGCATTACCTCTTAATGGGACACGCGTCACACGCCTATTTAGAAGATCATTTATACGTGGGTGACAGTTATTATAACCGTCGCGTAAAAAGTGCCACACTCTCCACTGTTCGACTTCTATGCCGACTGGACGGTTACTGTCACTGAACCCTATAAATAGAGACCTCCGGTCACGGATGTCAAGGGTCGAAGATTTTTGAGAGATCAAAAAAGTTTGGATTTTATTTTTGAGAGAGAAGATCCTAGAGAACAGACAGAGGGGAGTGATTGACTACTTTGGCATCGAGCATCCAATCCCTCTTGCGATTTTTGAAGTTTCTCCTTCTTCTACAGCACTTCTTCGTCATCGTGTGGTACAAGGGACAAAGTGATCGACCGCAGATCAGACTCCTATAGCAATATTTTCCCAGAATCAAACTTTTGTACTTAACATCCTCGTATAGGATTAATTGTACTTCTTTTTCTTGTTTGTAAACCAAAGAAAGGGTTTCGTATAAACCTAGTTTCAATTCTTTCGTTTATTATCAAACAAGGTGAAGTAGGAAAACCCACTCGTGAGCTTCGGCCGCAGTCTTACGAGTGCGTGCCATCTTGTTGGAAGTAAGACAGATCCTGATTCTTCTCAGGTAGATCTGGCCAAACAAAATGAGTGAATTCAAAATCCCAAGTAACACGTACCACAAAGGAGCTCACGGTGTTAACCAAAACCACAATCAGCAGAAATAAGAGACAATGAATAACTAAATAAATGCGGGTCGAGCTTTGTACGGTACCAATGTACTTGTCTCGATAAAATAACTATAAGGACTGGTGACTGATGAAAAACTGACTATAAAGAAATATAAGGCAACGAGCGGCAAGAGGTCATAGGAACTATTCTGGATTAGAACCATAATGTAAGCCCCCTGATTTTCAGTAAATTTTTAATTGCGATTTTTCACAATTTTTCTAGTATTTTCTAGGATTTTTCTGTAATTAAAACATAGGTAGTTGGTAATTAAATAATTTTTAATTACTTTTAATTAATATTAAAATATTATGGAAATAATATTTTTTGGTGTAAAATAGAAAATCGGACATAGGGTAATTTTCGGTGAATTTATTGGACTCCGAAAACGCTTTTAAAGTCCTAAAAGCTATTGGATATCTAAACTGAACCAAACCAAACCAACTCAAACCGAACCGCTCCACTGAACCGAACCAACCCAGCTTAACGGGTCGGGTCGGGTCGGATCCGAGTCAAACCCGACCCGGACCCGTTAACCCTAACTAAACCCAAATCCTAATTCGGGTCGGAACAGTGTTTCCGACCCGGCGACGCGCCTATTTAAGGGCCTCGACGTTCGTGCCCTAGCAGCCACCTTCCTCAAGATCCGCGAAGCCGCCGCCGCCTTCCTTTCTCTCCAGCTCCGCCGCTCCCCTCCTCGACGGCCACCCGCTGTACCCCGCCACGCCGAGTCCTCAGCCTCGACCTCCCCCGCACGCCGGAGCTCGACCTACTCCACCTTCCCGCTCTTCTTCCTCCGTCTCCTTCCCTGCTTCCTCTCTCCACCACCGAAGACCCCTTCACAACCTCCCAGCCCTCGACTCCTCCGCCTACCCATCTCCACGCTCCGCCTAGCACAGCCTTCCCGCATCCCTCGACGAACTCCCCTCCGTGCTGTCCGCCGACTCGAGCCCCCTCGACAGCCGACGTCCTCCCCAGGAGCTCCGCCGCCGACTCGAGCCCCCTCGACAGCCGACGTCCTCCCTAGGAGGTCCACCGCCGACCTGAAGCCCCCAGCCGACCATCTCTCCTCCCCTCGACCAAGTCTCCTTCATCTCCCACCACCGGCACCACCACACGACACCGCCTCCGCCGTATCAGCCGAGCAGCCGCTGACACGGACACATCAGCCCCTGAATCGGATACAAACAGAAACCCTAACCCTAACGCAGCACGGACATAGTGGACACAGGACTCGGACATGACTCCGACATGAGAAATCAGTCTTCACGGAGCCCTATTCAGGTAGCATTTTCTCTCTTCTCGTTCATCCGATTTCTGTGCCGTCAGTTGTGATGCGTAGACTGTGTGACCCCCTCGGTGCCCGTGCAATCCGCTCGGTGCGTGGCGTCCTGTGGTGATCGCGAACCGCGATCCAAAAACAGAAAAACCAACGCCCTGTTTCACCCCGGAACTGAGTGCGCCCCGCCAAACGGGACGACTTGGTCGCACACGATCTTTACCAAAACGTGCGCGTAGTTGATACGAAAGTGTAGGATTTTGCAGAAGTCGATTCGGATGTGCGTGCACACCGGAATCAACGCGTATCCGCCGACAACGCCCCGTATCTGCCTATTCTGGAACAGCCTGTAACTTTGTGTACACACGTCGGATCGAGACGAAACTTATGCCATAAGACTCGTAGCAATACGCTGGTCCTGTGACCCAAGTTTGGTTCAATTCTGAGAACATTGACAAAATCGCGTATTGTGGGCCCCACCGGCTCCACTTGACGGGCGATTTTGTGATCGGCTCATCGAAATCCAATTCTGGAAGTTCCGTTGGGTTCGTATCATCATTCCTGACTTGTTGACACTAAGTTTGATGAATTTGGAGACCCTTGACCCTGACACGCTTTTCGGTGCAAAGTGGCCCACATGTGGACCCCGCTTTGACCCGGAAATGTTATTTTTGCCCCCTGTGTCCAAATTGGACGTAAGGACAGGCGTTTCTAGCTATTTGATATTTTCTAAATCTAATGATGATGTTTATTTCAGCAACCGGAGTAGTACCTACAGATCACACTGAGACCAGAGCTACAGTTGGAGCCAGGACCCCAGGCAAGTGTACCTTGCCAAACTTTGCAGTATTGTTACATATTTTCCTTGCTTTATTATATTGCCGTGCATGCTTAACCTAGGACCGTGTGACTTACTCAGCGTCCGATTATTAGTCGGGGCCAACACTGTATGCAGTGTTGTGTATTGTCATCTAGACATGGACATCCGTGACCCCTTTACATTCTCGTACTTGTCATATCAAGTACATAGACCCAGGCACTTGACACTATTCATGAGACAGAATCTTCCTGAGATATTCATGGTGATTCTGTATAGGATACAGGTTTATGACATATACATTATACATGCTTAGACATTATATGACTTGCTGCATTAGTTTTGATCCTGCGTGTCATGGACATGAGACTTGAGATTACATTGGGTGGGGAGAGTATTACCATATCAAAGGCTGATTATATTATATATATATATATTATTGTCTGGAGGTGCTTCGGCATATCTACTAGAGTCATGATACTAATACTGCTATGGGTTTCTCCGGCACTGATCCTGTAGTAGTCTCAGCCCGAGTATGACTAAAACTCTCACTTGCATATCACTTAGCTGGTTATATACTTACCTTATTGTTTCATTATCTGCTGCACTGCATTTATTTTGGCATGAGCTTTCTTGTACCTTGCTATGTCCCCTGAGGACCTGGATCCGGATTATGTCCCCAGGATTTACAGACGAGATCTATCCCGAGGTATACGGGACCGCAACAGGAGCAGATACAGGAGTTGATACAGGAGCTGTACCGACATTCGAGGACGAGATCATACCAGAGGACTTCTCCTGAGTATTGGCTTGAGATACTCATTTATTTCTGTTCTAGTTATTTTATTTCCAGTCTATTGCATTGATGTATCAGACTTGTTCTCGGATTATTCTCCGAGATACTTTTATTGAGATTTGTTAGTTTATTTTAATTGTATTTATTCTGGCATTGGATCTGTGATTATATTTTGTGGATGAGATTAGTATAGACTGTGACTTGTACCATTAAACCTACTTATTGTTATATTACAGCTTAAGCATGCCCCGACGGATCCATTAAATTGGATTTGTCCATCCGTGTGTGCTGCTGGCCATTATCACGCGTCTGGTCCCTCGGTATTTTGGGACTGGGGTGTGACACACAACCCTTAAACAAAACAAGGACTGGGGTTGCAGCCCTTCACCCGAGCAGGACTTTCACTCTAACCACGCGTCGAAGAAATGAAACTAGAAGAACGAACTATAATTGAAGAAACAAACATTTATTGCACCACCAAACAGCTATACGGCTTGCTACAATTAACTAGCTAGGGTTATCACAACCTAGTTACTAACAAATGCATGATTTGAAGAATATTGCTACCACCGGCACTGCAGTCAACCCGAATGGCTAAGGGTACGCTTGTCTAGTACTTATAGTGCACATAAAAAATAATGATGGATAAAGAACTAAAGCAGATAACTGATAGAATAACACAACATAAGGTAGACATAAACTGGTTTTGAAAACAAAGACTGTGTTTGAAAACATAATTGGGTTTGAAAATATAAACTGGTTTTGGAAATATAACTTATTTGTAAATTGTCTTGTAACATAACTGAAACTGAAACATAACTGGAACATATACTAGAATGCATATACTGAAATACATAATGTTATGAACTGTGGCTAAATAACAACAACTTGTAGTGTCGCAGCACATCACAGATCTTGTAATCACATTATGCAATAAATCATATAACTATCACGGCACATCACAAAGTCTTGTATGTACCGTGGCATGCGTAAACTTGGTAGGTCATAGGGCCCTTGTCAAGAAGGGTTAGTCCATGCCTCATGGGGCTCTTGAAGATCGGGTTAGCCGGAAGCACAATATTCTTTCCTCCCAATGATCTAGTCAAATTTTATCTCGTTTAATCACTATTTCAAGTTCTTGAGTCGTGGACACTCGAGAACTTCCTAGAATGATGAGTACGAGCTATTCACGAGTTATCACTGGCAAACTTATCGTATCCGCGATACGAGATACATTAGGCAATACTCACACTCGATTGTCCGATGCCAAATGTAATAGGTTTATCATACACAACAATTTTCACGGTGTCTTGAGGGTCAGAACATGTGTTAAATTGTAAGAGCACAACATCCAACTATATAATATACAAAAAATATCCCAAGCAAAAATGGAAGGAACACATGATAAAACTCTAACAAAAACAAGATTGGCGCACAAACTAACAGAAACATGGTTGGCGCACAAAATTAAGAATTACGAAAACTGGAGCATAAATCAATCGCTCATATGCGCATAACATGGCTAAGAACATGCTATAATCGCTCATATGTGCATTTTGGCTAAAAATGGATCTAGCGCACTTTTGGTTAAAAGGTGGATCTGGCGCACTTTTGGTTAAAAAGTGGACCTGGCACAATTTTGGCTAAAAAGTACTGTTCTTCTTCCCCAATCGACGAGAAAAATCTGGAACTTGTTTTTGCCATAAAACTTCATTTTAACTTCGAATTAAGTGATTCAAAAGCCAAATTGCTCTAAATAAAAAGTTAAATCACATAGAACAACTAGTTTTTAGAAACAAGTTTTAATAGATCGAAATCAAGAAAAACTCATAAAATCCATGAAAACTCTAACTTTGAAACTCAGATATACTTAAATCCATCCACCAAAACTAAAAACTTCAAGAACTAAAAATGATGAAGAACCCAAAGAGAACATTTCCTATCAAAAACATTTTAATTAACACATATATGCAAAAAATCTGAAAATTTATGGCTTCACCATTGAGCAAGATGTACTTGTCTGGAGGGGCTTCTTAGCCTCTACCTCTCATGGTCCAAGTGACAACAACTTTCTCTTCTAGGGTTCGGGTTTGAGGGAACGTAGTAAAGGAAGGAGAAAGAAGAAAGAAAGTAGAAAGAGTGAAATGAAGAATAAAAAGGGAGGAGAGAGAAAACACTCATATATATACTAAGAGGAGAGAGAGATGGTTTAGTCATGGGTTCAACTAAAATGAACCAAACCAGGTGTCCAGTCTACATGCGGGTCCTAATCCGGATCTATGGCCATGCCATTGGGTATTTTACGGATCTCGGGTAGTCTCTCTAGATAACATGAATAATTACAAATGACAGGAAGCATCATGCAAATACAGTAGAAATACATTATCAGAAAATAAATTTGAATATCAGAAATTCAAGAAATACCAAATCAGGAAATCGGTGTGACAGGGGGCTGGGAGCTTCCACCACCGTGGGGGGTGTAGGTTGTGAGGGAGGGAGAGGGGGAGGTTATTTTGGGTGTTTATTTATTTATTTATTTTAAAATGGTCAAATCTGACGGTTTGTAGACAATAGGGAATATTTTGATCGAGTCATATATTGCAGGAGGATTTAATTGCTATATTTGTCTATCGAGTCTTATTTTGTTGACGAGACAAATTAGAGAAGGCACTTTTTGCACTTTAGTTGTTCTAATACATTATTCACATGTCAGAAAACAGATTTGAATTGGTGACACGTGTGCCACACTCTCAATAAAATCATAAAAGTTGAAGTAGCCATCTTGGCTCCTCAAAGCGACAAATTTTGCATGAACTTCACTAACCACATAGTACAACGGACACTCAAAGTTTTGATTTTGTTTTCTTGAAAAGTCATTGGGAACTTATAACTCACATTTCTTAACATTTAAGAATTTTTCAAGCAAAATAAGAATTAAGGGACATATATAATAATCTATACCATTATATAATCCAAATACCAGGAATATTTGGATTATATATTTTACATACATTCTAAGCTATGAAATAATATTTCTATTAGGATAAAAAAAAGGTCTTTTAGCATACACTATTTTTTAAGTTTTAAAAATACTATAACCTCTTCTTATGTTATAGGATGCACTCTCTTTTATCTTAATTGATTTTTTTAAACCCACATACAGTTACGGGACCAACTACGTCTCAATCCTCCTCCTCGCATCCCTACAACTGAGCTCTCTTCAACAAGAAAAAAGGTACAAAATTTTCGGTATTTTCTTTTATATTTCTTTTTATAGTGCTATTAAATTCTAATTTTCTGACATTTTTGAAATTATATGGTTGTTTCTTTGATTTTTTGATGATCCATTTCATATTATGAGTTGAGTTATCGTTTGAGAGAAACTTGGATCCTACGTCTCAATCTCCCTCCTCTCATCCCTACAACTAAGCTCTCTTCAACAAGAACAAAAAAACAAGATACAAAAGTTTCAAAATTTTCTTTATATTATTGTTTATAGGGTCATTTAATGCAGCATATTCTTTTGACATTTTTTTTAACTTATATGGTTGTTTCTTTGATTTTGTTGACTATCCATTTCTTATTATGAGTTTCTTATTATGAGTGTAGTTGACCATTTGAGAGAAGCTTGGATCCTACGTCTCAATCTCCCTCCTCCTCCTCTCATCCCTCATCTTATCCCTACAACTAAGCTATTTATAGGATCATTTAATGCATATTCTTCTGACATTTTTTAACTTATATGATTATTATTTTGTTATGATCCATTTCATATTATGAGTTTAGTAGACCGTTTGAGAGAATCTCAGATCATACATCTCAATCTCCCTCTTTCTCTCATCCCTACAACTAAGCTCTCTTCAACAACAACAAAAATTCAGTACACATTTTTTAGTGTTTTCTTTTATATTTCTGTTTATAGTATCATTTAATGAATATTTTCTAATATTTTTGAACTTATATGCTTGTTTCTTCGATTTTGTTGATGATCTATCACGACCCGCACCCGAAAATTGGACATGAGTCATGGATACGTCCAACCTACACCACAGTATGGGCAGTAGAACGCTGTAAAGGTCCACAAATATGGTCTAACAACTCACGCAATGATATAAATATAATCTGTCAATGGTAACTCAACTCCATAAAGAGGACAAGATGAATATATATATATATATATATATATATATATATATATATATATATATATATATATATATATATATATATATATATATATAGCATCAATACTCAATCACAATGAACTAGAGACAGATAATGGCACGATATCATAAAGAGAAAGGAAATAACAAGTCATAACAATATCCAAGTCTAGAATCTAGCAATAAACACAAATGGTATCAAATACAAATAATATGCCAAAGTCTAAGATGAGACATATCCAGTACAATAAATAGACACTAGCTAAGGGTCTGTTATAGCTAGGTATCTCCTCGACAGCTGGTATCAGATCGTCCTGACTATAGGTGCTACCTCAACTAACTCTCCATTCTGCGGACCGTAGTATGTAGGACACCAGTCCTCTAAATAGTCGTCTGAAAAAATATATCCAGTCAGGATTGAAGCAAAGTATAAAACTCTGAAAGCAGTTTCATATACATGGTAGAGGATATATAACAGCAATAGAAAAGAGTACAAGATGCACAAGTAGGAAATAGAAATACAGCTGAAATAGGCATATAAACACAAAAGATAAATGGAAAGGTAAAACAAGGTATGGACTGTAAATAAGATAACCGTAAATAAGAGAACTGATGATACCACTAAGTGCTTTAGAGTACAAGTTCATTATATGATCGGTTTGGGTTGCACACGAATATACTAAGGTAACTCAATTATACGTGTCTTGTATAATTGACATGCACACAAATACAGTAAAGGGTGTGATCAGATAATCGACTCCTACTCCCCCTCTCCGACTAATATTCATGGATCCAATCATGACATGTTACGCACACAAATAAAATATGAGCACACGAAGCACACGAATATAGTGTGAGAACACGAGGCCCACAAATATAAAAATAATATCTCCTGATTTGATCCATAAAATACTAGCCCATGTAATATCGTGTCAGAATCAAGTAATACAGATCTAGAACATGTGATATATACACTATCAAGTACTGAAAACTAACAAAGAGATGTACTCGCCAGAGGTCCTGAGCAAATGATACGAAAAGGTATCCGAACTGGTGTCATACTGACCTATATATGAATTTACATTTTATTTGGTGTAATAAAGGGATAAACAAGTTTAAATAATTTAAAAATTATGATTTCTAGACTATTTCTAGATCATACTAGTCAAACTAGGTCAATACCTTGATTTTAGGTTCATACATAGCTTCTAGGTTGATTACAAGTCTAAACTAGTAATTACTAGGTTGTACTAGGTCATATGTAGGTTCTAGGGCCAATACCTTATTGGTATTAGCTATACTAGCTACTACTACTATATATAACTCATATAATTAGTATCTTAGGACATAATATCATATATACCTAATACCTTAATTAGTATTTTACCCTTAACAATACCTTAACTAGGTATCCACTACATATTGCCTCGACCTCAACTTTACATTCATAGTATATACTATTAGCCTAACCAAATAATACCTTAACCAACTCACAACCCTTACTCATAACATATACTAAAACACTAGGTAACATATATCCAAGATACTAACTATATCTAATACTAACCTCAACTCCTCCATATATACTAGAACACACTCCTCACACTATCACCTCCACACTAACCCTCCACTGATACACACCCTCAGTCTCTTAGTTCACACACAAGCACAATATTTTCTAATCCAGGGAACACTCATCCTACCATGTATCCCAAGATACTCTTTGGTATCTCAAGACACCTTCACAACCAATACATAACACAACAACTAGGTATATATATCAAGCACTGATACATCCTATATAACCATCATACACCCACATCCACACTGACACTGAATCTATGCACATACATACAAGTTCATTGTCGTGCTCAAGGATTGCTGGACTCAGTGCAGAATTTGCTTGCTTTCTTTCCTCCATATCTGTACTGACCCAATCTCTCATATTCAGACCTGAAGTTAACTTCCCCCTTCACTTCTACACAAATATGCATCACCATACAATTCTCCTCCTCAGTCAAATACCTGAATACTCCATATCTAATCACGATATTCTCTCCCAACTGATCTGAACCTCCCATTTTCCTGTAACTGATATGCACAGTGCACATCCAACCTACACATGATACCTGTGCACACATTGTGCTAACCTACTTATGTATGCCAATTATCTATACTATACTATACTAACCAACCCAAGCACTCCCATATATCAAACTTAATACTCTTCCACACCTTCCTACTGTTACTGCTATTGAATGTTGTATAGTAGCTGGTGCTCAAGTGTGCACTGTACTGGGGGCAATGCACTGCTGCCTCGAGCCTTGCTGCCATTGCCCAGTAGATTGCAGCATACTGGAACACCCAATTATACTTCTCATCTGCTGCTGTTAGCAGCAGATATCACTGTTGTTACTGCTATATTGTCTGGACAGTGCCCAACTACAATGGTATTCTTCCCAGTTTGTACATCACCAATTTTCTTACCAATTTCCTTACTTCCCTGCTTGCAACACAGGTAAACTCCTCTCTGTAATCCTACTACTACTTGCTGCAGGTAACTAAGTCCCCTCTTCTCAATATATACTAAAATTGTGACACACCATAGTTCATCAGTGCACATAGACACTGTTGTAATATGATAGTTTCCCCCTATTGTTGCCTTCACCCGACCACATGCACAACCCTCACACACAATACACTAAACCCAAATACATATACACATATATATAGACATACATATATCTATACATATACTAAGTATATATAGGTATAAGTATAATACTCAATAAACACACACACACACACATACACACACACACACACACACACACACACACACACACACACACACACACACACACACACACACACATACACATACAATCACAAGCACTTGGTGTGCACATTTGAGTATCACACAGAAGCTTGTGATACCCTTGTGATACTCACTCAAATCATCACTCCAAAATACCACCAAATCATCATGACACATCTAAAATACCAAAAGCAATATAAAAAAAAAGGAATAACCCATTAGGCATTCCATCAAACACTTGGTGTGCCACCTCGGAGTTTTTTTTCCAAATAGACACAAAACTCAATATAAATTTCTCCATAGGCCTCCTATGGACCTAGTTCTTCTTCCTATGGGTAGTCCTAAGCCAATGAAGGGGTTCATATGGGTATATTACATCATTCTAGAATTAGAATAACAAGAAAATAAGATTTTATCTATTGGAAGATGGTTTCCCATTGTAGAACACCACAAGGACACAATGGAATGGATGGACATCTCCTTCTAGCAAGCTCCACTGTCACGCCCCAGTCCCAAAATACTTAGAACCAGAAATACGTGACACGCCAGCTACGCATTCGACCAGACTTTGGTCTGACTCGAATACGTATAAGCTGTAATATAAAGGGCACTATCTAGATATTCCATAAATTTAAACCTCTATGTCTCAATCCACAATGTACAGCAGTATACAAGAAAGAGCTATATGTGCTTAAGTCGGTCGTCCAATAACACACAAACTCGAATAGACTCAAAAAGAGATGAGTCTACAAAAACTAGGCTGCAACAGCAGATGAATAAACAACAAAAAATAAGTAACCATAATGTCGGTGGGAATGATATGAGTACCTGGTACAATGTCCACAAAACGTGCAACTCCAAATGCTCCGTAATCGTCTATGCTGCAAAATTGGCAGGGAACCAGGTCCTCAGAGGGACGTAACAAGGTACTGAAATACAGTATGCCAAGTATAACAGAAAGTACAAGTGCAACGACAGGGTACTCTATCATAACCAAACAAGTGTGACACAGTTTAAAGACAACGTTCGACGCGTGGGCTGTCCAAAATAAAACCGTAGCTCTGGACACGAAGACACACGGGACGTACCGCAGCTCCTGGCAAGGAGTCACACGGGTGATACAACTATACTAGATACAGGATCAATACAGATACAGTAGAAATACATATATATAAGCGCGTGCAGAGAAGCCCAAACGTCTAGTAACTGTCTTCCCCTTCCCAAGCGGTCAACGATGGTGCGCTGAACCTGAACCTCTATCTAACAGTCTCGACACACAGAAATAACTCAAAAGACGCGACCCTAAGGTCGTTCCAGTCTCTGGTCATGATGTCCGTATCAGGATACAAGAATCTGGCACGATCACAGTGTATGAGTGTGTCCTAGGGTGTCGATATACTCAGGTTACGAACATCTAACATTCATTCTAAGACATTACGACGAACGTCTGCACCCGGTTGTGATCCGGACGCGGAGTATCTATCGTAAACAAAATACGTGCACAATGTACATAAAGAAACAATAAACATCTGTAATCTGAAATACAGGGTGGCAAGGTACACTTGCCTGCGTTCGGTTGCTGATGATGGGGATCCGGTACCACATCCAAGTCCTCAGGTCCCGTATTACCTGATTCGCTTGAATATCCTGGAGAGCTGAGTACGTAGTGCCACGTGAGATATCAGATGCCACCAAAATACCTCTGAAAGTACTGATAATGTTCAGCTCAAAAAGTGTTCTTACAACTAATAGAGAACTAGTGGCAAGCTTAGTGAGGAGCCCAATCAAGCCCACAGATGTCGTTTGGCTAAGTGACATCCGATCATTGAAGGCTATTAATTAAAACAAGCAATCTATTTATAACTCCATGCAAGCAAAGCTCGTCCAGACGTTCAGTAGACTGACTGAAACATTCCGTTATCCTTATCAAGCACGTCGCGACAGTTTCTACAACCTTCCTATCCTCGTACTGAAGAACATTGCAGAGGGTGGGAACTGCCTCTATTGCAAGCGAAGAACAATCCATGGGCAGCTTCTTGCACAAGGTCGCGACAGTGGATAGATCAACTCTCTGAGAGCTCGGCAAGAAGAAGTCAACGGAAGTCAAGACCGCCATTATCGTCCCCGCCTGCAGGCACGGCACCGGCTGCTTCCTCGAGATCTTCTCCAGCACTTGCAAACACTGTTCCGCGACGTAGACGTATTCGATGGCTAGAAGCTTCCCGCATAGAATCGGCAATGCGTCGTGCCTGACCAGCGAGTCCGCGGACCGCGGCATGACGTCGCATAGGTACGTCAGGGCCCGAACCGCCAACAGCATGATCTCTGGGTTCCCTTCCCATACCGAGAGCCATATCTGGCTGGGAATCATGCGCTCCGTTAGGAAGCTGGCCGGAACAAATCCATCCAGGAAGAAAAATAAAGGAAGAAGAAGAAAGAAAGAAAGAAATATGGAGGGGGATGGCTCGGTTTTCTATGTAGAGGAGAGATGAGAGAGGAGAGAGAGAGGGGGATAGGGTTTCCTAGGTTTTTGGGGATTAGGGCCGGCATGGGGAAGAGGGAGGTGATGGTGACTTTTTATAGGGGTTGTGTGATGAATGGAGGGTGGTGATGTTCCCATTTCAAATGAGTGGTGAGGATGTTACATGAAGGAAATTGGTTTCTTCATGAAAAATAAGGGGAGGAGAAAAGTTGCCTACGGTCAAAGAAGAGGGTGGCCTCTCCATTTGGCCTTGACCAATGAGGGTGTGCCACATGTTGCAATATTTATAATTTAGCCCTTTAAGTTTGGGTAATTACACAAACACATGAAATAATGGAAAAATTGTGGGAGAATTGGTGTTTGGTATTTTGTAGGGTGAGGAGGTGTTGTGTGTTTGGCATGGACTTAATTAAATGGGCATTGGAATTAAATGGAGATTAAAAATGGGATTAGTCAAAGTTGGTATCCCCTATTTAATTAGAATAAAAGTGTCCCGCGCTTTTAAATTAAATGGGGGCACTTGGGGTCTAAATTTGGAAATGACACAAAGGTCAAAAATGGTGTGGGCTTGGACCCTTTAGTTGGTCCGGCTCAACGGATTAAGTTGGTGTCATAAAATTGAAGGTTTATGGGTCCGATGGTGGGTTAAGTCAAAAGTACAACAGTCCGATGGAATTTATGGGTTGATGTTGGGCTCCGAATAATTCAACAATGGTAGGGCACGCCAAGGGTTTAATTAATAAATAACAGACATATGCAACCCTAATCTAAACCTCAAACATCTGCTGCTAAACCAAAATTTTCTAACCCATACCTGACTATCTATAAAATTAATTGAGGGGGGTTTACATCCTTCCCAACTTAGAAAAATTTCGTCCCCGAAATTAAAAGTAAAGCACGATAATAGCTAAGAGAATTTAAAAACAACTAGTAATCAAATGCGGTACGTAAAGTCATACCTTGGTCCTCAAATAAATACGGGAAATACTGTCGAATGGAATTCTCGCACTCCCAGGTAGACTCACATGGCGAATGATGCTTCAATGCAACTCTGACCAGTCGAATAGTCTGACCTGTCAAAGTCTTCTCACTGTGACCGAGTATCTCCCCTGGCTGCTCTACGTAAGATAAACTGGGCCCGACTGTAATCTTTGAATGATCAAGCACGTGGCTAGGGTCTGCCATATATCTCCTCAACTGCGGTACACGAAATACGTCATGCATTTCTTATAATGATGGAGGCAATGCAAGATGATAAGCCACTTCGCCAACTCGTTCCTAGATGTTAAAAGGTCCGATGTACCTCGGATTCAGCTTGCCTCTGCCTCCGAATCTGATGGTACCACGAGTAGGCGATATCTTCAAAATACATGGTCACCTTCCTTGAACTCCAAAGGTCCGCGATGCGCATCTGCCTAATATTTCTGTCTGTCCTGTGCTGCACGTGGATGGATCTGAATCTGCTTGAATTTCTCTACTGTCTGTGTCACCAACTCTGGACCAAGTATCTGACGTTCTCCCATACCACTCCAACATACTGGTGACCTACACTTTCTGCTGTACAGTGCCTCATAAGGTGCCATCTGTATGCTAGCCTGGTAGCTATTATTATAGGAGAATTCTACCAAGTGTAGATGGTCCTTCCAAGATCCTCCAAAATCGATCATGCACGCTCTCAATATATCCTCTAGTATCTGTATCATGCGCTCTGACTGGCCATCAGTCTGTGGATGATATGCAGTGCTGAACTTGAGATAAATTCTTAGACTCTCTTGCATACTCCGCCAAAAATGTGACGTGAATCTGGAATCATGATCTGATACAATGCTTACAGGCACTCTATGTAGTCGTACTATCTGTCTCATATATATGCAGCCAATATCTCCGTGGTCTGCCCAACTCTGAAGAGCAAGAATGTGCAGACTTGGTGAGTCTTGTCTATGACCACCCAAACTGTATCCTTCCTGCTAGGGCTTCGCAGAAATCCTGTGACGAAGTCTATGGTAATGTGTTTCCACTTCCACTCGAGAATGGGAAGCGGCTGCAATAGTCCTGCAGTCCTCTGATGTTCAGCCTTGACTTGCTGGCAAACTAAACATCTCGCCACGAATCTTGCAATCTCTCTCTTCATCCTATGCCACCAGAAATGTTGCCTTAAGTCTCGGTACATCTTCGTACCCCCGGGATGAATAGAATAAATCGAGCTATGAGCCTCGGTCATCAACTCTTGGCGTAGCTCGCCACTCGAAACGTATAGGCGATCTCCACACCTCAACGTTCTGTCTTCATGAATCCTGAGTCTCGTCTGCATGCCGGCCTCTGTCCTCTTGTAAACTCCCTCACCCAAAATAGGTATTTTGGGTATATTTTATATTATTATATTTATTATAGATGTTGAATTTATTTAGAGTATTCTCTTAGTTAATTAGAAAATAATTTTTTTAGTATATTTACTTATATAAATATTTATTTAGAATTATTTTTAGGCTATTTTAGATTATTGAGATTTTTCCATATTTTTTAGTTAATTAAAAACTAGTAACACTAATTTTCTAGGACTTTGAAGAATTTATTTTATGTTCAAACTTAATTAAAAATATTCCAAAATTTTATTTTAGGTTCTAAATAGTCAAATATATTTTCTAGAAATTTCTGGAAATTTTTTGAATACTTTTAGTATTTATTGGGAGTTATTTAGACTAATAACTAATTTTTAGGACTTGTAAAATTTATTATGCAAGCCCAGGAATATAGAATGGACCCACGTTATTTTTTAGGGTTTATAATATTATGATATATTTTTTGGAATTATTTCAAAATTTTTGGAATAATATTAGTATTTATTTTTAGTTAAATAGATAAAACTAATGTTTAGAGCTTCTCCTAATTATAGTAGTAAACTTATGAATATAAAATTGTCCCAAATATTTTTTTAGGGTTTATAGGTTCAAAATATATTTTATGTAAATTTTCCAGATTTTTATGATTATTTTTAATATTTATTTGGATTTATTTAGATTTAAAATAACTTAAATAATGTTTTGATAAAGACAAATCAAAAACAAATAATATAACAAAAACCAACCAATCAGATTCTGACACGTGTCAGCCTATAAATATCCATTCAGCCACAGGTACATCATATATATATATATATATATATATATATATATATATATATATATATATATATATATATATATATATATATATATATATATATATATATATATATATATATATATATATATATTATAACCCTAATTATCCCATTATCTTAGAGAGAGAGAGATTTTGGAGAATTGCCATCTAGGGTTCCTTCATCTTCCACAAGCCATTGCGCATAACTCTGGACTCCAAACGAGACCTAGTTTCTCGCGATAGAAAGATATTGAGGTTAGCTTTCTGATTATATAATTTATTTTATGAAATTATGAGTATTAAATTCTAGAAAATTCCTATAGCACAGCATGTCCGAAAATAGACGTGTTTCAATACTTTCGCGATTTCGGGAGAACCAGGAATCAAAATCATGAACTGTTTAAAATTTTGGAAATCTAATATCGAGATCATTGATATATTTTTTCCCAGAATTTAATTTGAAGTATTTATATACTGTTAATTCTGTAGAAATTCTAGGTTAGAATTTAACCATCGGTGCACAATACAAAATTTGTATGTGCCATAATTCCCAAACGAATTTGAATTCAGACGAGCCATAAATTCCAGCATATTTTTGATGTTGAAATCTACAGGAAATCATGCATGAAATTTGAGTTTGTGTCGGTTGACTTTTCGGTCAACAGATCGCCTCGATTTGCGTGCCATGAGTCTCGAGTTGATAAAATTCAGTTTCTTTGGACAAAATTTAGGAATTAACATAAAAATCAGAACAATAAAATTAAAATAGGATTTTAGAGTAATTATTCCAGAATTAAATAAATTAAAATAAATTATCTTTTGACGTGATAAATTTGTAATACATAGGCTATTTGGACTGTGACTTGGACTCTGATTCATACCAGGAGCAGGACCCCAGGCAAGATACCTTGCCAAATTACTTACAGTATTTTGCATGCTTAGTATATTTCTGTATATTTATTGTATTTCTGTTTATTCTTGCATGTGTAGTTTTCTTTCAGTCATTACTATGTATTAGATATGTTGACACATACATGGCACTTAGTATCATAGAGGATAATCATTAGGCGTATGGGCTTTTAACCACTCTGGTAACACCGTAGTCACTAGCACGCACTATGGTGGGTCGTGTCCGATGATCGCTACCCCTGCGGTATGTCGATTGATGGAGTCTGAGGGTCGCTACCCCCGCGATATGTCTGCTGCTGATGTCCACTGACGAGCGTGAGGTTGTGAGGATTAGATCGAGTAGCCTACCCTTGCCCATACGTCGAAAAGTTGTCCTCATTTGCATTCATATAGATTGTCCTATACAGCGTACTTATCTATTTTCAAATATGATACATGTTTACTGTATTCAAATTGGCTCATATTTTCTGTATCTTGTTACGTCCCTCTGAGGACCTGGTCCTCTGCCAGGTGTATCTGTTCTTGAGTAATTGCAGGAGCACAGATTTAGATGATTACTTGTGTTACGAGGATGTCTTCTCTTCGAGCCCATGGTCGTTAGCTGGTATTCCTATATTATATTTGTTGTGTTGTACTTTTCCATTCAAGTTGGTAGTGGATTTGTTTCCATCCAACTATCATCCTTAGATATTTATGTTGAGATCTAGTTATATAGATGCTGCTTATTATTTATATCTGATTTTTGCGGATGAGATTTAGATTATACCCTGTGACTTGTGATATATTTTATACCACTTGTGGACTTGATATTCATATTACAGCGTACGTGTGGATTTGGTTTCCATATATCGGATTTGCCATATCCATGCGGCTGGCATGCTTACGTGTCCTAGTCCTACGTATTTTTGGGACTGGGGCGTGACATATTTTTGTGGTGGCCCATGCAGGTCGAGAGTATATTGTCTCGGTTATGTTACTGTACCGAACAAGCCTGCACCTAGGACTAGAGTATAGGATCTCATCCACAATTGACTATGACTCATCTTTCTTCTAATCTATTGTATTTGAATAATTGCATCCTGCTTGATCCCTGTACTCCCATAATAGTTTTTTTAGTATAGTCTCTCCTAGAATATAGAAGTTCCTATTGTTAGATGATAAGTAGGGTAACCTTCCTATTAAGAGTACAACTAGAGTGCTGACACACCACTAAGTTTAGGATGTCTAGTGAATCCTAGAATTTCTTATCTCTAGAATTGGTTTACCATTACCTCCTGATGTGTTATGAGGACTTGAGAGTAGTATAGACACTACTAGAGTTAGTTAGAAGTTTACCATTATGGTTTCCCTTAGCATTGAGAAACCAATAGAAAACCAAAATGAATATTAGGACTGAACCTAACCCACGCCGTTAGATGAGTATTAGAGAACCATAAATTTAGATTCTTGTCTTGAGATAAGCAGACAGTACCTTAGAAAGCCAAGAGCAATGCATAGAATATTTTTCTAATCATACCTCAAACACAGAGACTAGCATACCCCTTTCCCTTGGAAAACCATGATGCTATCTAGAGCCCCTCTATTTTCATATATTGTTCCCCTGTGACCATAGCGTTCGCTAATTGTGCGACGACCAAAATTACGTTCTTTTCTTTATCTTTCAACTCGTGCCACCTGACACTTCTGATAGTAGGCCAAGTAATTTATTTCTTTGTTAAGGACACATAGTTTGCTAGGATTATAGTTGTAATCTTGAATTTTGAAATTTTGTGCTTAGTAGTTAGAACTTGATAGTTAAGTTATTCTTGTAGATTGAGACCTGGTGCTTATCCCTTAGTTTTAAATCGCGTAACTTGTACCATACCTCAATACGAGTTATATTCCCTTTCCCTTGAGGCCAGTAACTGTCCCATTCTTACTATTGACACTTGCACTATAACTAAGAGTTAAGACGACCATGACCTATGTAATATAAGAGGATACCCTAACAAGTACCAAGACCCCTTCTCGAAGACCTTAACAGGAGCTTCTACGGTACCCTTAAGACTGTCACAGTATTAGTTATTATTTTAAGTTGGGTAGTATACCTCACAACCTAGTATCACATAGTCTTTTGACCTATTATTGAAGTGTGATTGAACAACATTAATTGTATACTAGCATAAGACGACAGTGGTTATTCAGACAATAGAAGTTAGATGTCCTTGCCCATATTTGGTCGACTAGCGACATAGACAAGGAGGTTGTATGATAACTGTAGGGATTGTAGAGTCTTTTATTATTGTTGCTTAGTTGTTTTATTTTGTGAACTTGAATTAATTTGTACCTCCTTTCATCATCATCTAGCGTACTTATATTTGCTGCACTACCTTGACTTATGCTGCTATTATAGCCTAGTTTTGCAAGCTTACTCTTTTATCGAGCTTGATCATGAGATATGTATTATTGGGGAGGCCTACTAATATATTTCAGAATCAGTGTATTAAGGTCTAGCTAACCTTAGTGCGCCTGATTCGCCCTTCGTAATACTACTTTACGTGGATTGAGATATGTAGTGATTGGTAGACGAATATACTGGCCCCTAGATATGTTTAAGCGGATCGTATCGGTTACATAACTGTACTAATACGAGCATGCGAACAAAGAATTACCAAAATAGGATTTCAATCCACAACTGCTTTGACAATTTCCATTTGAATTCCTTAAACTCCTTGATCCCGATACTTCTATTCTATTACCTCACCCTTGAACTCTTTATTATTGGTCTCCGTCTTCCCTTATTTCGGAAAGATGAAACCTCGTGCTTGGTATAAGTTTAATACACAGAGAGTACTAGATATACCCCGTAGGCCGATCACGTACTTGAGGATTATTCTTTTATAATTAAGGACATATCATATATGATATAATCGGCGTTGAAGTTTTGAGGATTGAATGACATGAGTAAATAAATTAAGGAATATTTTTCTTAAAGTATATAGCCTTCTGTGATAGATGGGTAAATTCTAAGTTGGGTAGCAGTGCATTGCCAACTTGAGAGGAATTTCTTTTATATTGTGATCAAGTAAGATTAGATTGGGAGATTCAAGTCATTTTAATTTTGAGAAATTTTAAAAGAAGGATTAAGATAATGAGGATTTAACGAATTTTAAAATCTTGATATTGCGGACCAAATATTTATACTTTGAGCACATGATTTAAATTTTGAATATTGAAGGATGAATCATCGATTTAAATTTTGAGGATAAATATAGAATTTTAGGCTTGAACAATTGGTGAATTAGATTTAAATTTGATGATTTGAATTAAAAGTTCAATTTTGATTGTTGGGTCACCTATTTGAAATATTGAGGATGTAAATTGAGTTTAAATATTTGAAGAGTACAAAATTCTTAATTTGAGAATAGGAATAAGATTTGATTAGAATTGTTTATTGTTCAAAGTCTAGAGGAGATTATGATAATTGGAAATGGTGATATAAATTTTGATGTGGGATGTCATATAGACTTGAGTTAGATTTGAATGTTGATTATTTAAAAAAAATCGAGAAGAGATTACGACAGGTTGAATTTTGATTTAAATAGTGGTTATCTTAATTTTGAAGTGATCGCGATAGATTTGAATATATTTTGTTATTTAAATTTTTGGAAGAGATTGCGATTGACGTACCTTATGTACGAATGTGAATGATTTAACAAATTATGCCTTATTTTAATTTTGAGGACGAAATTGTTTTAAGTTTGGTAGATTGTAAACTCTCTCACCCAAAATAGGTATTTTGGGTATATTTTATATTATTATATTTATTATAGATGTTGAATTTATTTAGAGTATTCTCTTAGTTAATTGGAAAATAAATTTTTTTAGTATATTTACTTATATAAATATTTATTTAGAATTATTTTTAGGCTATTTTAGATTATTGAGATTTTTCCATAATTTTTAGTTAATTAAAAACTAGTAACACTAATTTTCTAGGACTTTGAAGAATTTATTTTATGTTCAAACTTAATTAAAAATATTCCAAAATTTTATTTTTGGTTCTAAATAGTCAAATATATTTTATAGAATTTTCTGGGAATTTTCTGAATACTTTTAGTATTTATTGGGAGTTATTTAGACTAATAACTAATTTTTAGGACTTGTAAATTTATTGTGCAAGCCCAGGAATATAAAATGGACCCACATTATTTTTTAGGGTTTATAATATTATTATATATTTTCTGGAATTATTTCAGAATTTTTGGAATAATGTTAGTATTTATTTTTAGTTAAATGGATAAAACTAATGTTTAGAGCTTCTCCTAATTATAGTAGTAAACTTATGAAAATAAAATTGTCCCAAATATTTTTCTAGGGTTTATAGGTTCAAAATATATTTTATGTAATTTTTTTCAATTTTTATGATTATTTTTAATATTTATTTGGATTTATTTAGATTTAAAATGACTTAAATAATGTTTTGAAAAAAGTAAATCAAAAAGAAATAATATAATAAAAACCATCCAATCAGATTCTGACACGTGTTAGGCTATAAATATCCATTCAGCCGTAGGTACATTCATATATATATATATATATATATATATATATATATAACCCTAATTATCCCATTATCTTAGAGAGAGAGAGATTTTGGAGAATTGCCATCTAGGGTTCCTTCATCTTCCACAAGCCTTTGCGCATAGCTCCGGACTCCAAACGAGGCCTAGTTTCTTGCGTTAGAAAGATATTGAGGTTAGTTTTCTAATTATATAATTTATTTTACAAAATTATGAGTATTAAATTCTGGAAAATTCGTAGAGCATAGCATATCCGAAAATAGATGTGTTTCAATACTTTCACGATTTCGGGAGAACCAGGAATCAGAATCATGAATCGTTTAAAGTTTTGGAAAGCTAATGTCGAGATCATTGATATATATTTTTCCCAGAATTTAATTCGAAGTATTTATATACTGTTAATTCTGTAGAACTTCTAGGTTATAATTTAACCATCGGTGCACAATACAAAATTTGTATGTGCCATAATTCCCAAACGAATTTGAATTTGGATGAGCCGTAAATTCTAGCATATTTTTGATGCTGAAATCTATAGGAAATCATGCATGAAAGTTGAGTTTGTGTCGGTTGACTTTTCGGTTAACAGATCGCCTCGATTTGCGTGCCATGAGTCTCGAGTTGATAAAATTCAGTTTCTTTGGACAAAATTTAAGAATTAACATAAAAATCAGAATAATAAGATTAAAATAAGATTTTAGAGTAATTATTCCAGAATTAAATAAATTAAATAAATTATCTTTTGACGTGATAAATTTGTAATACATAGGCTATTTGGACTGTGACTTGGACTCTGATTCATACCAGCAGCAGGACCCCAGGCAAGATACCTTGCCAAATTGCTTACAGTATTTTGCATGCTTAGTATATTTCTATATATTTATTGCATTTCTGTTTATTCTTGCATGTGTAGTTTTCTTTCAGTCATTACTATATATTAGATATGTTGACACACACATGGCACTTAGTATCATAGAGGACAATCATTAGGCGTATGGCTTTTAACCACTCTGGTAACACCGTAGTCACTAGCACGCACTATGGTGGGTCATGTCCGATGGTCGCTACCCCCGCGGTATGTCGATTGATGGAGTCCGAGGGTCGCTACCCCCGCGGTATATCGGCTGATGATGTTCACTGACGAGCGTGAGGTTGTGAGGATTAGATCAAGTAGCCTACCCTTGCCCATACATCGAAAATTTGTCCTCATTTGCATTCATATAGATTGTCCTGTACAGCATACTTATCTATTTTCAAATATGATGCATGTTTACTGTATTCCAATTGGCTCATATTTTCTGTATCTTGTTACGTCCCTCTGAGGACCTGGTCCTCTGCCAGGTGTATCTGTTCTTGAGTAATTGCAGGAGCGCAGATTTGGATGATTACTTGTGTTGCGAGGATGTCTTCTCTTCGAGCCCATGGTCGTTAGCTGGTATTCCTATATTGTATTTGTTGTGTTGTACTTTTCCATTCGAGTTGGTAGTGGATTTGTTTCCATCCAACTATCATCCTTAGATATTTATGTTGAGATCTAGTTATATAGATGCTGGTTATTATTTATATCTGATTTTCGCGGATGAGATTTAGATTATACCCTGTGACTTGTGATACATTTTATACCACTTGTGGACTTGATATTCATATTACAGCGTACGTGTGGATTTGGTTTCCATATATTGGAGTTTCCATATCCATGCGGCTGGCATGCTTACGTGTCCTAGTCCTACGTATTTTTGGGACTGGGGCGTGACACCTCTCTCGTAGACGTCGAAATCTCGCATTTTTAGGCAAGGCTGCCTTGATCCTCTCAATAAATGTGGACTGAACCTCGAGACTGGCCATCTGTCCATCTATGCCTGGCAATACAATCTCAAACCTGAGTTCCTGAAAATCCTCTAACAATTGGCGCTGAGTCATAAAAATATGCCATAGACTTCCTGCTTAAGGCATCTGCTACTACATTCGCCTTGCCAGGGTGGTACTGCAACTCGATATTATAATCTATCATAAATTCTAACCAGCGCCTCTGTCCCATGTTGAGCTCCCTTTGCGTGTAGACATACTTCAGACTTTTTGTGTTCTGTATAAATCTCATCATGCTCTCCATAAAGGTAGTATCGCCATAGCTTTAGTGCAAATATCACTGCAGCTAGCTCTAGGTCGTGTGTCTGATAGTTCTCCTCATGAACCCTTAGTCATCCTGATGCGTAGACTATCTATTCTATCTAATCATAACTCATATCTTCTGATCTTGGCATACAGCCTTCCTGTCTTAACGTCTCCAACACGATCCTGAGACGTCTCTCGTGCTTCTCCTGGCTCTCGAAACATACCAAGACGTCGATGAACACCACTATGAACTTATCTAAGTACTGGTGGGAAACATTGTTCATCAAGCTCATAAATACTGCTGGCGCGTTGGTTAAACCAAACAGCATGACTAGAATCTCATAGTATCCATACTTCGTCCGAAAGGCCATCTTCGTAATGTTCTCTTTCCGTACCTGATCTGATGATATCCTGATCTGAGATCGATCTTCGCGAATACAAAAATGCGCTGCTAAGCTAATCAAATAAATTATTGATGCGCAGCATAGGGTACTTGTTCTTTATCGTTACAACACTTAATGCCCTGTAATCGATACGCAACGTACTGTCCCATCCTTCTTCGGTATAATATGATGGGTACTCCCTATGGAGAAATATTAGCCCGACTGAAACCCTTGTCTAAGTGATCCTCTACTATGGACCTTCAACTCAACCAACTTTATCGGTGCTAGTCTGAAGATGGGAAAATAACTGGCTCGGATCTTGGAGTCAGCTCTATAACAACTCTATCCCTCTGTCAGGGGACAGGCCCGGAAGGTTCTCTAGAATCATATCCTCAAACTCTGATATAATGCGGGGGTACACTGGTTCACTCCTGAAATGTGTGCCTCTAAGGTAGATGGGCACCATACTCCCGGGCTCCCTAAAGAAACTCAGGGTAACCTGGTGGTCTAAAAAAATAATGCAACCACGTCGACAATCTAGCGTCGCGTGGTATTGGCTCAACCAATCCATGTCCAGGATAATGTCATAGTCTAGACTAAATCTCATAATAATTTCTCCCGTTCTGTTTTCAACATCAATCCTCAAAAGAAAAAAATTCCTTGCCTAATGTATAATTTCTCTTCTCCTCAAGGTTTTTCCTAAAATTTTATTCCTAAAATTTCTTCTTTTCGTTATTCATCTCTCCAAGTCACATAGTACAATAATGGTATCACCCAAGCACATACTAGAATTCCTGGAATCAGATCATTATCTTCCAAGTAAGAGCCTAAAATTTTATCTCCTCTAGTCCATGATATCATTTCTGGTATCGCTATCATTTACAACAACTAATTCCTAGCATCGGGCTATGCACCTCCATAAATTATTCTAGGTCATGATCAACAATCCTTCCAGCTCCCGGTACTTCCAAGATCACTGCTATCTCAAGTACGAATAGGGTACTACTGGTTCCAATTCTTTTGCTACCCTTCCATACTAGTTCTAGAATCCAAAAGAACCAATCAATCTATCCTACTCAGGGTAACAATCTTCTCAAAGAATGTTATATGAATTCTGTCTTCTGTCGTCTGGTCTTCGATCTTATTCTGGAGGGAACCATCAGGCTAGAGCATTCGTCTTCCCAAATAATAGGGGACGAGAAACAATGATAACGATATTGGCGAAAACTGAACGAATACAATTGGAAGTCCAAGGGCGATAATCATATACAAGGAGTTTTTAAAATTGATTATGGATTGAGCTCCTATTCAACAATAAATCATAATATCTATTCCTAATTTGAAGGCTCGCTTGGCACAGTCAGGTGACCAAGACGATTTAAAACGAACCTGCATGGGCCACCACAAAAATATGTCACGACCCAGTCCCAAAATACGTAGGACCAGGAATACGTGACACGCCAGCTACGCATTCGACCAGACTCTGGTCTGACTCGAATACGTATAAGCTGTAATATAAAGGGCACTATCTAGATATCCCAAAAATATAAACCTCTATGTCTCAATCCACAATGTACAGTAGTATACAAGAAAGAGCTATATGTGCTTAAAGTCGGCCGCCCAATAACACACAAACTCGAATAGACTCAAAAAGAGATGAGTCTATAAAAACTAGGCTACAACAGCAGATGAATAAACAACAAGAAATAAGTAACCATAATTTTGGTGGGAATGATATGAGTACCTGGTACAATATCCGCAAAACTTGCAACTCCATCAACAACTACAAATGCTCAGTAATCGTCTATGCTGCAAAACTGGCAGGGAACCAGGTCCTCAGAGGGACGTAACAAGGTACAGAAATACAGCATGCCAAGTATAACAGAAAGTACAAGTACAATGACAGGGTACTCTATCATAACCAAACAAGTGTGACAGTTTAAAGACAACGTTTGACGCGTGGGCTGTCCAAAATAAAACCGTAGCTCCGGACACGGAAACACACGGGACGTACCGCAGCTCCGGGCAAGGAGTCACACGGGGGATACAACTATACTAGATACAGGATCAATACAGATACAATACAAATACATATATATAAGCCCGTGCAGAGGAGCCCAAATGTCTAGTAACTGTCTTCCCCTTTCCAAGCGGTCAACGATGGTGCGCTGAACCTGAACCTCTATCTAACAGTCTCGACACACAGAAATAACTCAACCGACGCGACCCTAAGGTCGTCCCAGTCTCTGGTCATGATGTCAGTATCAGGATACACGAATCTGGCACGATCACAGTGTATGAGTGTGTCCTGGGGTGTCGATATACTCAGGTACGTACATCGAGGTGTTACGAACATCTAACATTCATTCTAAGACGTTACGAAGAACGTCTGCACCCGGTTGTGATCCAGATGCGAAGTATCGATCGTTAACAAAATACGTGCACAATGTACATAAAGAAACAATAAATATCTGTAATCTAAAATACAGGGTGGCAAGGTACACTTGCCTGCGTCCTGCTGATGACGGGGATCCGGTACCACGTCCAAGTCCTCAGGTCCCGTCGTACCTGATTCGCTTGAATATCCTGGAGAGATGAGTACGTAGTGCTACGTGAGATATCAGATGCCACCAAATACCTATGAGAGTGCTGATAATGTTCAGCTCAAAAAGTGTTCTTACAGCTAATAGAGAACTAGTGGCAAGCTTAGTGAGGAGCCCAATCAAGCCCACAGATGTTGTTTAGCTAAGTGACATTCGATCATCGAAGGCTACTAAATCAAGCAATCTATTTATAACTCCATGCAAGCAAAGCTCGTCCAGACGTTCAGTAGACTGACTGAAACATTATGTTATCCTTATCAAGCACGTCGCGACAGTTTCTACAACCTTCCTATCCTCGTACTGAAGAACAATGCAGAGGGTAGGAACCGCCTCCATTGCAAGCGAAGAACAATCCATAGGCAGCTTCTTGCACAAGTTCGCGACAGTGGATAGAGCAACTCTCTGAGAGCTCGGCGAGAAGAATTCAACGTAAGTCAAGACCGCCATTATCGTCCCCGCCTGCAGGCACGGCACTGGCTGCTTCCTCGAGATCTTCTCCAGCACTTGTAAACACTGTTCTACGACGTCGACGTACTCGATGGCTAGAAGCTTCCCGCATAGAACCGACAATGCGCCGTGCCTGACTAGCGAGTCCACGGACCGCGGCATGACGTCGTATAGGTACGTCAGGGCCCGGACTGCCAGCAGCATGATCTTTGGGTTCCCTTCCCGAGAGCCATATCAGGCTGGGAATCACGCGCTCCGTCGGGAAGCTGGCCGGAACAAATCCATCCAGGAAGAAGAAGAAAGGAAGAAGAAGAAGAAAGAAAGAAAGAAATAAATATGGAGGGGAGTGGCTCGATTTTCTATGTAGAGGAGAGATGAGAGAGGAGAGAGAGAGGGGGATGGGATTTCCTAGGTTTTTGGGGATTAGGGCCGGCATGGGGAAGAGGGAGGTGATGGTAACTTTTTATAGGGGGTTGCGTGATGAATGGAGGGTGGTGATGTTCCCATTTCAAATGAGTGGTGAGGATGTTACATGAAGGGAATTGGTTTCTTAATGAAAAATAAGGGGAGGAGAAAAGTTGACTACGGTCAAAGAAGAGGGTGGCCTCTCCATTTGGCCTTGACCAATGAGGATGTGCCACATGTTACAATATTTGCAATTTAGCCCCTTAAGTTTGGGTAATTGCACAAACACATGAAATGATAGAAAAATTATGGGAGAATTGGTGTTTGGTGTTTTGTAGGGTGAGGGGTATTGTGTGTTTGGCATGGACTTAATTAAATGGGCATTGGGATTAAATGGGGATTAAAAATGGGATTAGTCAAAGTTGGTATCTCCGATTTAATTATAATAAAAGTGTCTCACACTTTTAAATTAAATGGGGGCACTTGGGGTCTAAATTTAGAAATAACACAAAGGTCAAAAATGGTGTGGGCTTGGAGTCAGTCTTGGACCCTTTAGTTGGTCCGGCTCAACGGGTTAAGTTGGTGTCTCAAAATTGAAGGTAACGACACAGGTGTCCGACACAAAATTAAATATGGGATTTTGGAAATGGGAAGTTGTGCAATTAATTTAAGGCACAACGGATTTGATTTTGAGTGACGGAAAAGTCCAGTACCTAAATTGGCGGGTCAAGTCAAAAGTACAATAGTCCAATAGAATTTATGGGCTGATGTTGGGCTCCGAATAATTCAACAATGGTAGGGCGCGCCAAGGGTTTAATTAATAAATAACAAACATATGCAACCCTACTCTAAACCTCAAACATCTGCTGCTAAACCAAAATTTTTCAACCCATACCTGACTATCTATAGAATTAATTGAGGGGGGTTTACATCCACACCGAAGTTTTTTCTTGCTCTTCCAATCTCCTTAGGATGGATTTGAAATGAAGAAATGAGGGTAGATTTGGTAAGGAACAGATTTGGGTTGAAGTGGATTTGGGGAAGAACACTTGGGAAATAATGAAGTGAATGAAGTGGAGAGAGAGAGTGCTCCCCCTCTAGTTATTAGGGCCGGTCACTCTAGCTAAGGTTAGGTCCATGCAAAATGTCTCATTTGCCCCTCATTATGTCATGAAGGGTTTAACTAATTAAGGAGTTTAACTAATTAATGAATGGGATATTCTATTCATTCTCTCTACTTTAACTAGTCAACCAAGACTAATTAAATGGGTTACACTATTGGTCATGACAAATCTAGTTTGGTTCAAGTCTAGTTGGGTTCACTTAAGTTCAATAACAATTAGTCTAACTAAGGGGCTAATCATACACCATCATCAATATATATATATATTAAATATTTATAAAGTATGAATATAACAATATAATTATTTATGAAATGACAAAAATAGCCCTATCCTGAAAAGTGGTAGTTACAATCCTAACCTCCTTAGAAAAATTTTGTCTTCAAAATTTAAGAAAGAATTAGCACTACACAAGCAAGTAAATAAAATACCTCACGGCTCGAATAGATAAGGGTACCGCTTGCGCATCTCGGCTTCCCTCTCCCAGATACTCTCCCGGAGAGTGATGCCTCCACGCGACGCGTACCAAGAGAAACGTCTGGTTCCGCAGCACCATCTCCCTGCGATCCAGAATCTCCACTGGTTGTTCTGGATAACTGAAAGTCGGACCCACCTCGATCTTCGAGTGATCTAATACATGACTAGGATCTGCCATGTTCCATCTCAGTTGCGACACATGGAACACGTCATGTACTCCCTCTAGTGCAGACGGCAAGTCTAGCCTGTAAGCCACTGCACCGACCCTCGCAAGAACACCGAAGGGTCCGAATCGTGCCATGTGTCAGAGAAATCCGCAAGAACACCGGATCACCAACCTAGAACAAAATACCGTCTTAACACTCAATCTACAACAAAGCAATCACAAGCAATATAAAACAAAACCTACCTCAAACTCCAAATGTCTCTGTTGGCTGTCGGCCCAATTCCGTTGTCTGTCCTGCGCCACCCGAAGTCTATCTCTAATAATCTTCACCTTCTCGGCTGCATCCAAAATCATCTCTAGTCCCAACAAGACTCTCTCACTAACATCATTCCAAGATAAAGGAGTTCGATATCTCTGTCCATACAACGCCTCAAATGGTGACATATCAATACTGACCTAGCATTCGAGTCCTAAGCAGATTTATAAACAGCTACATCAAATTTGATATAAGATATATCAACTTATTAGTTACAAATTTGGAAGCAACATAGTTGTTATACATCAAAAGTCAATTAAGCAATAGAGGAAATGCACAGAAATTTTATAAGAAAAACAACATACAAAATCTGCAGCACGCAAAAAAGGTGTTAGATCTCATTGTTGTAAAGGTCATACATCACATTGAACTTAGCTACAGGATATTGTAAAGTCACTAAAGGTTAGACCAATATCTTGCTCTCAAATTGGTGGTATCTAAATTGCAATTTCATTATATTACAATATCTACAAAAGCATTATTTTCCTTCAAATAACTAGGAGAAAAGAAAAGAGCAATCATTTATCTTGAGTGGTTCCTCCAATATAGTGCTTCATAATTAATACCATTTTAGCATCTATCATAGAATCTGTAACTATTGTTGAACTAATTTTAATATAGTATTCATCCTAAAATATGAAGGGCAGTATATAACCTGTAGGTTCTGGAGGATGTCTGCATCTTTTGCTTTAATTAGTTGGTCTCTAGAAAAGGTGTAATAAAACATAATACACCATATTCGGATTTCGTACTTCCTCTTCAACTTGACAATATTTTCCACCGTCCCCCTCCATGATCTTTTCTCTTAAAATAAATAAGAACTTCATTTTTGCAAGACTATTTGATCCCTGTTTTCATGTTTTCTAGCTGTGTGATGCAAGACATTCCTGGAGAACCTTCTAAAATGAAACAATATAGGTTTAAAACATGGTTTGGAGTATCTGTAGTGGAATCAGAGGAGTGACACAAACTTGTTCGAATAGTTTGACAAAAAAATGTTTAGATATAGAGAGAGGTCATTTACATCACTAGATGGGAACAACAACAGATTCAATCTCATATCTTTCATAAAAAGGAAATTCACAAAAAAAATCACCAATTCTCTCTAATTCTTGTACTACCAATGAAGACTCTTATATAACATAGTACGTACTTGCCTATTTGGGATGCACCAGGAAGAGATATAGCATGTTCCCTGTAATCCTCCAGCACATGCTTCACTTTAGCTTTCTTTGCGAAAGAAAATTTTGTTCTTTAAGAATGGATGTCTAAAAGAGAAATTTCACAAAACAAAAAACTAAGCTTTTTGCAAGTGTAACTACAGGGTTACCTCTTCTTGACTGCCATAAAAAACCAGAGAAGACAGTTATTTTGAGCAGAAAAGACAGTACCTTTCTTATAACAACATAGTCTCCAACCTCATATTTTTGTAGAAGTTTCAGCTCATACTGTCCATTTTGTGAAAAATCTGGTGTTAGTATCACCATATAACCCTGGATTTACCTGAAAATTACACTAAATAAACCTGAAATGACTACATATTAGTATTACCATAAATGACATTTTATACAAGAAAACTCATTTTTGTGGTGATATTGAGTTGGTAGTATATTTTCTAGTAAAACCGACTCAGTCTTTTATTGAAAATTATATTGTTCTATCCAAAAGAATCTGTTTATACATTGCAACATCAATATGCATATTGATCAGGTAGAGTGATATAGTGAACTTAGGAGTTCATGTCTAGAAAAATAATACTCAAAAACTTGGGAGTTCATTGCAACATCAATAGATTATTTAGTTTTTTGTAGTATCTTTGAAAGCCTAGCATGCAACCTATTTCAATTCCAGAGTAAGTGTCAAACATGTCTTGATTAATTCAATGATATAAAATGTTGGAAGAATCACCAGGAGGTGGACGCAAAGGTATTTTCTGGAAAGAGCATGGATCCACTTTTGTTCATAATCATGTATAGTATGTTGAACAAACATAAGCAACTATAACAAGTAAAAAATTATTTCTAATCATTTGTAAGCAGTGTTATAGACACAGGATACCCCTATAGGAATAGATGATACAAATATTTTAGGTACATATGTAGTCCAATATATTGCATAAATTCAGACACGAATTCAATGAAGAGAAATACATCAGAAAACTAGATTTGTGACTTCAATGAATCCACAATCTCCACCAAATCCTACTAAAGTTAGTTATACCTAGCTTTACGAAATTGTACAAAAATGTATATGCATCAGCCTTGACGCTTAATTCCTTAAAAATGCAGCGTAAAAACTTACATCGACCTCAATGGTATGATAGTTCAAAGACGAGATCTAATATCCATCAGGTTACAGCTCATCAATTCAGAAACAAGTTCATCAAGAACCTATCTTCTTGATGTAAGTAAAACTCATAAACTCCACCAAAAATCCCACAGTAAAGTTATGAATATGTATCAAGCATTAAGTTAATCTTTTTTCAGATTAAAATTAATCCAAATCCTATCTTTGCAACGTTACTGAATCCACAAACTCCATCAAAACTCTAGTAGAGTTGGTGAATCCCCAAACCCCGCCAAAACCCTAGAACCAAGAAATTGATCAAAGATAAAGCTCGTTGAACGCGTACAAGCCCTAAATCTCATCAATTCAAAGAGGAAACAATCAAAACCCTAGATTTACGACCTTACTATAACTCCCAAACCGACCCATGAACCTAGTGGAATTAAAACTCCACTAAAACCCTAGCTTTGCAAAGTTGGAAAAGATGTTGCCATTTAATAAAACAAATTCTTGAATGACACTTTCTAATTCATTGATATATATATATATATATATATATATATATATATATATATATATATATATATATATATATAGACTTAATGACCCATAGCAATAGCAATAACTAACTTCTTTAGACTATATAGAGAGAAAGGGTTTGGAGGGAAAACAAATTGCATCAACTAAACATGCTAAAATTTACATGTATGCTGCAACAACTAAAGGTTTTAGAGGAAAAATAAATTGACAACAATTTAATCATGCTGTTAGATGGTAGCTTGGAAAAATGTTGTCTTTCGTTGGAACCTTAGGACCAAGGTGCATGTATGTGTCATTTGATTTATTTTTATTAAATGACAACAACTTAACAACTTTTATGATATGATTATTTTGATAACAAAAAATGTCCTGAAGACAACATTTGTTTATTTATAAAAGGTAGTTCATTAATTGTCCTTGTTAACAAAATCCGTTTTTGTATATAAGTTTACAAGAATAGAACTTCACAAAAAGAGTTAAGACAACAAATAGGTTAGAAACTGCATGTCTTCAAAGAGGATATAACACTACTTTATGGCTCCCGGATGACGTGGCCGGCTTGGATTGGAGGGTGCCAAAATTTTCTCGAGTGAGTCACCCAAGCTAATGGGGGGGGGGTTGTGGATTTGACACATGGATGGGGACAGAATTGGGGGCCAAGGAGAGGGGCCATTAAGTGTTTTGAAGGGGATATCGCATTTCTGTTACACTAGTTGATTGGTCCTTTAATCTAATAAAGGGGTCCTTGAGGCGTACCTGTTTTTTTCTAAATAGAAGTCAAGGTGTTAATCAATGATGCCAGGACAGGATAAGTTGTTTGGTGATGATAATAACACTTCAACATTTTTTTTGGAGAATACTCAAGTGCTACTTAAGTAAGTTACGTTCATGGAAGATTACTTTTGTTGAAGTATATTGATCCTCTAATCTAATAAAGTATATATTGTGAATCTGAGATGGAGGATAAGGGTAAGAGGCGTCTAGTTTTAGATGAAAATGTTTGGATATTTTTTTTTAATTTCCTACATAACATTTGGGGTCCGACGTAACGTTTTGGACTATGTGCACACTTTATTACATGCTTTTGGGCTAACTACCCCTAAACTCCCACCATTTATAAATGGAAGGAATAGTACGCCCCCCGTGGCTCGATCCACTAATCTACCGCCATCCAGCCGGGATCTTATACATTTTTCGATAACCACAAGAGCCACTCAAGTTCGATAAATTTTTGGATAATTACTCACAAATGAAGAACACCAAGTATATATAGGAGTCATTCCCCTTAGTAGCCCACTACTCATAATGGACATTCAATCCGGAGTTAACTGTCTATTAAGTGAATAGTTACTATAGTAACTCTCCTATTAAGCAGGTAGTTACTTCCCTGGAGCAACCGAAGAGTCACGCGCATAAGCAACATACAGGAGCCACACGTAGAAGCTGCCGCACAAATTCTGTTGCACAAATTCTGCGTGCAATTCTGCCACAAAGACTACGCTCAAACGGAGCAAAAAATTGTCACTTTGTCCGAGCCCGAGTCGCAAAGTCCCTCCTAAGAAAATTCCTAAAGAAAGAGAGAAAAAAAACATAAATGTTTACAACCTTGGACCTCTAGAAAAATATTCCACCATCTTAACTACATAAGCTACCACATCCTATATGCACATGTCAATACAAAGCGTAGTCTTATATTGAAATACATACATGAGGTTCTAGGCGATGTGAGACTATATTTCTATAGTCCAATTGTAGTGCCCCGCTCCGCGTCGTCACTATGTATCAAGGTGAGTGGACAGAACTTCGTTCTCTGATTCTTGCACGCCTTAATAATGAATCTGAGTTTTTGAATGCTTGTTTGCTTAAAGAGAATGATAGAACCTGCCTTGCATGCTAATAAGAGAACTCACCTAGCTTATCTTTGAAACGTATATGTATGCTTAATAAGAGATCCTGGAACACTTGTCTAAGAGTATGAGTTTGCATGAACATGTTCCACTATCGCTTGTGCTCCGAGAGAACCATATCGTGTGCTTGAATTATTCAGTGAGGGCGGCTAGTCCGCATCAAAGATATATGGTCTGATGGTTCGTCTCGTTTGCATCCTAGAGTTTATTTGATAGTGTTTCATGCATTCGCATCAGTCGGACAATGGCTATTGGTGGAGAGCTGAACCATGTGTCACGGCTGCTACAGAGATAGTGGAAAGCAACCATGAGTCACAGCTGCCAATAGCATCAGATAAATGAGTCATTGGTTAGCTGGATCAACCGCTGCTGATCCTGAGTTACTCGGGGACCGCACTACATATAAGATAGTTTATTGTGTTGGCTTCATAGAGGATTGCCCCTAGATGTGCATTAGTCCATAGATGTGCATTTGTCCCTAGAGTCTTTGAGTATAGCTCACGAGACACGCTGCGCACACCCTGATAACAGAAAGATCGGGTTGTCTTGTCTGCTTGCTTAATATTGAATACAAACTCTGTTTTCAAAAGATGTTTTCATAAACAAAGTGACATAAATCCGTTCTTATGCTGCATGTAACGAACATAGCTAAAACTAGAAAGATCACTAGTAATGTAATATTTTATAACATGATTACTTAGTATTGGTTTTAGTGAATGTTTGCTTCTGTTCAGTTGTTTATACTCACCAGTACTTATAAAAGTGCTGACTCACCAATAATTTACTTGCTTGCAGGTACTGGATCGTCCGAGGGAGCGATAGGTATGCCTCATCCCCAAGACCCAAAAATTTGTGTTTCGATTGCCTCGAGCTGCTTTCATATAAAGGGACATATTGTATGGAACGATGTATTTGTAGTAAAGAGAACCCAGTCCCTCGATTTGCCCTGAATACTCAGATGGATAAATGCTTCCAACAATGTCCCTCCTCTGCTAACTCGATTGATGCGATGATAGCTAAATTTTAACGATGTTGCCTTGTGCGGGTGCAATCCCAGGCTTGCACGGCATCATGTCCCAGTATCAAACGACCATACACGTCCCGCGGGAGTGCAGAGGCACGGTGTTTCGCGTTCGGTCCGACGGGAGAAATGATGGTCGGGAGGCCTTCGGGGCCGGGGCGTGACACCAATTTCAAAAATCCTAACAATATTTCACATATTTCAATATATGGGCTGAGCGTTCCCTACAGTGATTATACATCATGCAATAAGATAGATTTCGCTTATGACTTGAATCTTTTCGCATTGGTCAAACAACAGTATGATACATAATGAACTATGCCTTGAATTCAGTACTATAATCATTATTCTTTTCACTCACACAATGATATCAGATGTGCCTCTGGTCGTACATTAAAGGGCCAGTACTGACCTGATATCAGTGTATGCATCTTGGGTGTCTACATGCTTATCCTCAAGAGATGACCTATATTTCTATTCAAACACTTAGGTGAGTTATTTTCAGAGAGTTCAACATTACCCTGCATGAAATATTTTGCTACCTTGCGGTGCTACGTCGCCATGACATGGTTCAAAGTCGAGGTCCTACCTTTTGGTAGTGTTATACCACTGTAGCATGATGTCCCAGCCTCTTTGTAATATTGTATTACTATTCTTTATGTGAGGCTTGTGGCCTCAGAAATATTTATAGGTGTATGGATTTCATAATGTTTATTGTTGAATTGCATAAGGTTATATTCTATGGTGACCGATTATTTCTTTGCAATGTCAAATTATGGTGTTTCGTGGGTAGCTTTAGTTTGGGGGTGTTGAAGCATATCAATGATGTTATATCGATTAACATTGTAGCAAGTATAAACTAATTTCAGATGCCTTCTAGCAGCTTCCCAACAATTATACTTTTCAAAATTAGAACCCCCTAGACAATATGGTTATCTGAGCTGAATCTCTTCAAAGCACATTGTAATGATTAACTTCAGTTGAAATCATTGCCCACACTATCAGTTGAAATTAAGAATTTTGTTGTCGTCATTTCTTTTTTACTCATTGACTTAATGTATCATAGATATTAATACAATTCTATGTAACAAAGTGAATTATCTGATCTCTTCATCTAGACTCTTTCTAGCGTCGGTGTACTTTGAGGGTGCCCCTTAGTTACATAAAAATTTGCATATCCAAAAGATAGGTCTAGCAACCATACCATTTGGTGATCAATTTAAGTTTTCTAACATGACTTTCTTATGCTCATAGCTATCTCCATTAGGAACTTGGCTCCAGCATAGCGGTTTTCTAGTGTAGGAGAACTTTGAGGGTGCTCCTTAGTTGTATGAACTTAATATTGGTAATATATATATATATATATATATATATATATATATATATATATATATATATATATATATATATATATAATATTTTTCAAAAATTTGATAATAAAAGAAAAGAAAATAAGTGTTATCGGCCTCCGAAAAAGTCATGCACAAAGCACTGCCCTAAGAGTTGATCCGAGGTTTATGTGCAGACGTTTCTCGGAAGCTCCTAGTGGTAAAACTCCCCTGACTACCGGGTTCTCTTCGTTGCACACAACTCAGAGAGAGAGACCGAATCTAGCTCTGCCCAGAGCAAGAATTTAGAGAACATAATATGGTTCGAGAGAAGAATGAGAGAAAGAGATTTCACGTAGAAAAATTTTATGTAGGAATAATTGAGAAGAGAACCTCAACAAATATATAGGGAGAGAACCAAGCCTTCACTACAAACAAGAGAATAAATGCTATTAATTCAGGCATTTAATGAGTAATGAAAAAGGAAAAATGTGGGAAAAAATTGGCAAGTAAACAGAGCTGTCACATGTTTAAAATATGGGAAATGAACCTGGATATAGGGAGTAATAAATGTCCAACGTACACAAATTGAATGAGTCAAAATGGTTCAAAAATAAAGAGGAGCAAAAAGATTTTTGGATCTCAGCCCGAACCCGAAGAGTAAATTGGATCGGCATTTGGCGCCGGCAGGTGTGGGCACATACCCGCACCCGTTACGCGCGCCGAACCGAACCGAGCCGAGCCAGGCCAGGCGACGGTGGAGCGCACATGTGGCCCAAGGGGTTCCCCACATAACATCTTAAGAGAACAATGAAGAAGAACTAATATATACATACAAGGGGGAAGATGTCTAACCGATGTGGGACTAAAGCAAAATAAGGAAGTTAAGATTTTGCTCACATGTGTATGGACATATATATATAGCCAACAATCCCCCCCCCCAAAAGTTCAAGTTCTGAAATAGAAGTGACAAAGAAATTAAAAGTGAAGAATTTATGGACAGGTATATACTATGCATATATGAGATTGACTACAGCCATGACTCTCACTTAGTAACTAGTATCTTTGTCTGAAGAAGTGCTTGATGAACTATGCCTTTAATCAGACTTCTAGTACCATATTCAGAAAATAGCACACACGCTAGAGGTTCTGGGTCTAACATGTGGCACTTTTGGTTAGCCAAGCGCACTTATTCCAAATTTATGAGAGTTGTCTGGGATCGCCCTGTCCCATAGTCGCGGCATTCACGACATCTCATATAGGTAAGTCCTTAAGAGTTGGAGATAGGTGTCAACCCCGCATATCATCTTGGAGCTATTGAGAGTTTTAAAACTCATCCTAACTATATCACTCAGGAATACAGTCACCATAGGGATAGAAAATTATTGTACGCATATACAACCACTTGGACATTATTGTAATGAGATTTTAATCTCGGATCAGTGTTCCATAAAAGTCACCTAAGTCCAGCTTGTTCCTACCTATTGAACCGGCTTCTTGGGATCTCCAGTCAGACTCGGTTGGGTTGCTACTGCTGTTGACTTTAGTTATGGGCTTAACCCCATCCCCCTCGATGATTCTAGGATCAAAGTCCTAGACAGACCCTTCACCAAGTGGTCTGTAAGGTTCTTTTCTGACTTTATATAGTCAAGAACCACATATTTGTCCAATAAAATCTTTATATACTTGAAGCACAGCTGCAGGTGTCTGTTTATCTTAGCATTCACAGAATCATGCTTTAGTAGTTCTATAACAGATTTATTATCACAGTTTATAAAAATTATAGGAATAGGACTAATAGAAATAGGTATATGCATAATAAGGTTTCTTAGCCATTTGACTTCTGTACATGGAGTATCCAAGGCTATCATTTCGGAGTCCATTGTACTCCTAACTATGATAGTTTGTTTACAAGAGCCCCAGAAGATTACAGCTCCTCCTAGAGTGAAAACATATCCAGTAGTGGATATTACATCATGTGAGTCAGTTACCCAGTTTGCATCTGAATAACCTTCTATGATATCAGGATGTCTAGTATAGTACAACATATAATTTAGAGTACCCCTAAGATATCTAAATACTCTTTCTAATGCTGTCCAATGTAACTTATTTGGGTTACTAGAATATCTACTTAGTCTCCCAATAGCAAATGCAATTTCAGGTCTGGTCCTGTTTGATATATACATGAGAGAACCTATCATCTGTGAATATATGTGTTGTTCCATGGGAGAACCCTCATCCTTCTTGAGAACAACACTACTGTCTTAGGGAGTAAGGGCATATTTTTTATCAAAATACTCAATTTTTTTAGCATTTTCTCGATAGAGTGTGCTAAGGATAGAGTATATCCCTCCTTGTATTTGGACAGTTGCATGCCTATAATCAAGTTGGCTTCACCTAGATCTTTCATATCAAACTGGCTGGATAAATAGTCCTTGGTATTAATTATCAATTTTAGTGATGATCCAAGAATAAGGATGTCATCTACATACAAACATAAGATGACACAACTTTCATCTATAATTTTAGAGTATATACATTTGTCATACTCATTTGGCACGAAAGCATATTCTGAGATGACTATGTCAAATTTTTTGTATCATTGCTTGGGAGCTTGCTTTAGGCCATAAAGAGATTTAACTAATCTGCAAACTTTCTTTTCTTGGCCTTTAGCAATGAAACCTTCATGTTGCTCCATATAGATTTCTTCCTCTAGGTTCCCATTTAAAAATGCTGTTTTTACATCCATTTGATGGATTAGCATATTATGAATGGATGCTAAGGCTAGAAGGATTCTGATAGAGGTGATCCTAGCTACAGGTGAGTAGGTATCAAAATAATCTAATCCCCTTTTCTGGGTAAAACCTTTGGCTACTGATCTAGCCTTGTATTTCTCTATAATACTATCGGCTCTAAGTTTCTTTTTTAATATCCACTTACAACCCATGGGTTTACTACCTAAATGTAGGTCTACTAGAAACCAAGTATTGTTCTCCATGATGGAGTTATACTCAATTTTAATGGCTTCTTTCCAGAAAGGGGGCATTAGGAGAAGATATTGCTTCTTCATAAGTTAAGGGATCACCCTCTATCAAAATGGTGAAGAAACCTTCTCTTAAGTTCTTTTCAATTCTTTCTCTTTTACTCCTTCTAGGTTCTATATCTTGTTCGGGTTACGAACAAGATATTTGAACATGAGAGCTAGTGGACGGAGTAAGAGAAGAGTTGAAGGGAGAGGAAGAAATTCTATCTTTGAAAGGATATATATTTTCAAAGTAAACTGCATCTCTTGCTTCTATAATAGTATTGTTAGAGATTTTATTTACTTCTGAGTGAGTAACAAAAAATCTATTGGCATTGCTGTCTAGGGTATATCCTATGAATACAGCATCTAAAGTCTTAGGTTCAATCTTTCTCTTTTTAGGTTCAAAAATTCCTACTTTAGCCAAATATCCCAAAACTTTGAGATAATAGATCCTAGGAGCTCTACCTTTCCATAATTCATAGGGAGTCTTATCATTAGACTTACTAGGAATCCTATTAACGATGTAACAGGAAGATAATAATGCTTCTCCCCATAAATTATCGGGAGCACCTGAGCTGAGGAGCATGGCATTCACCATGTCTAACAGAGTGTGATTCTTCCTATTAGCAACTTCGTTGGACTGTGGTGAATATGGAGCAGTTACCCCCATGCATTATTCCATGTTCTTTACAGAAATTGGTTATATCATTTGATGTATACTCCCCACCATGATCTGATCTAAGAATCTTAATCTTTCTCTCTAACTGGTCTAGAACTTCATCTTTGGTTTTGAGAAGATAAGTATAACAATAATTTGAATGATCATCTATAAGGGTAACAAAGTATTTCCTAAATCCTTGGGTCAAAACCATATTTGAGTTACACACATCACTATGAACTAGCTCTAGAAGGTCAGAGTTTCTTTCTACAGATTTGAAAGGTAGCCTAGTATGTTTGGCTTGAACACAGATCTCACACTTGTGTTTATCATCTATTGGAGTCTTAGGAATAAGATCTAAGTTTATCATCCTTCTTAGGGAACCTAGATTCACATGACCTAATCTACTGTGCCACACATTTGAAGATTCTACATTAAAAACAACAACATAATAATCTGAAATTTTATTCACGGTACTCAAAATGAAAAAACCATCTCTTACAAATCATTTTCTAATAAAAGAGACATTCTTAGAAAATACTATTTTATTTGCCTCCATAACAATCTTGTACCCTGAAGCTACAAGAAGAGACCCACTAACTAAATTTCTTCTGATAGACGGCACATGCAACACATCATGAAGAGTTAGAGTTTTTTCTGATGTCATCTTTAGATATATTCTTCCTCTTCCTATAATATGTGTCGCTGTACCTCCTCCACCTGATTTCGGATAGTTTAAAAAACAGGAGCGATAAAAAATGAACATTAGCTCTAGAATTTAACCACCAATCGTCAGAATGGTAGAAAATGTTGACTAAGGGTTGATAGCTTACAGACCTGAAGGAACTAGAAGAGCCTTTGAGAAGTATGTTTGCTTCTGGTTTGGCTGGACGTTTTTCTTTATAAGAAGTCTGGACAGCTTCCTTCTTCCTATAAAAATAGTTGGTGGCAATATGGTTTATTTTATCACACATAAAATAAAATCTTTTCTGATCCTGAGTCTGACCGAAGTTTCTTGGATTATGGTGATGTTGGTTTTGGTAGTGAGGCTGAAGGTTCTGCTTCTTCTTGAAGAGGTTACTTTTGGGTTTGTGATGATGATGAGGCTTTGGTTTGCCTTAGAATTCTACTAGGTTTACCTTATCTTTAGACTCAGACTTATGTTTAGATCTTAGCCTAATTTTTTTTTCTGTTCTAATTTTCTTTACGACTTGAGAAAATGTAAGGTTACCTTGAGTATGAATAAGGTCTTTTTTAACATCAGACCAAGAATGAGGAAGCTTGTCTATTAAACAGCCTACTTTATACTCAGTATTCTGAGCAGCGATAGTCCTCATCCCTCTCCATTCTCAATCAAAAACTCTAGCAAAACACAAGCACGAAAGCACAAATCTCAAGCAACAATCAAATCCAGAAAACATTTTGCACAAATTTAAGAATATCTATGGACTTATTGTATGGAACGCTCTATTGCAATACAATATCGAGCACATCTCAAAGTCATAGCAACAGAATAGGCAAAGGAATCAAATCGCTCTGATACCAATATGTAGCACCCTGATTCCGTGGAATCGATAGTCGTCCCCCGGGCGTGATGCCGTGCATGCCTAGGTTGTGCATCGCACAAGGCTAAGATAATTTTTGCATAACGAGCACATATTCAGAGTACGCAGATAAATTGAAACACAAAGTTGAAACATGAAAAAGTTTTCTTTATTGATAATGAACATCTTTTACAAACTCTTGAATGAGTCAGAAGGTTTCCGCTCGGGCTTACAAAAGTTGACACAAAATGAGATAGCTATCCTGTACATTACATCATTTACTAAAACTTTAAATATGGGACCTCCAAGCGGGACGATGGATGCGATGATAGCCAAACATTAATGATATTGCCTTGTGCGGATGCAACCCCAGGCTCGCACGACATCACGTCCTGGTGGCAAATGACTATACTCCCTGCGGGATCGCCGAGGCGCGGTGATTCACGTCCGGCAGGGACGGTGGTCGGAAGACCTTCAGGACCGGGGCGTGACATAATGGTATCAAAGCGATTCGATTCTTTTGCCTATTTCGTTGCTATGACTCTGAGATGTGCTCGATATTGTATTGCAATAGAGCGTTCCATACAATAAGTACAAAGATATTCTCAAAGTTGTGAAAACAGTTTTATGGATTTGATTGTTGCTTGAGAGTTATCTTTCGTGCTTGTGTTTTGCTAGTGTTATTGATTGAGAATGGCGAGGGATGAGGACTATCGCTGCTCAGAATATCGAAAAGTTTTTCCTTGAAGTTTCGAGGACAAAACTTTTTATTGGTGGGTAAGTATGTAGTGCCCCGCTCCGTGTCGGCACTATGTACAAGAGATATCGATTTGCTGACTCAAAATAATATCTTCCTTAAGAGCTCCATGTTGAGGGAGAAGATTGTAATGCCCCGCTCTGCTTCAGCATTATGTATAAGGTGAGTGGGCAGAACTTCGTTCTCTGATTCTTGCACGCCTTAATAATAATCTGAGTTTTTGCTTGCAATATTTTCATAAAAGAATGATAGAACCTGCCTTGCATGTTAATGAACGAACTCACCTAGTTGTTTTTGAAATGAATAAGTATGCTTAACGAGAATCCTGAAATGCTTGTCTAAGAGTGCATGAATATGTTCACTATCGCCTATGCTCCGAGAGAACCATATCGTGCCTGAATGTGTTCAAGTGATAAGTCGACTTGTCCCGCAACAACAATAACTATTCTGATGGTTTATCTCGTCTGCATACTAGAGTTTATTTGATAGTGTTCCATGCATTTGCATCGGTCGTACAATGGCTATTGGTGGAGAGATGAACTGCATGCGTCATTAGCCACCATGGGTTACAGCTGCCAATAGCATCAGATGAATGAGTCATTGGTATGCTGGTCCAACAGCTGTCGATCCAGAGATACTCGGGGACCGCCCTGCATATAGCTAGCTCATTGTGTTGGCTTGGATAGATGGACTGCCCCTAAGATGTGCATTGTGTGTCTAGCTATGTATTTGTCCCTCGAGTCTCATAAGACACGTTGTGCACACCCAGAAACAAAATGAACGGCTTGTCTTGCTTATTGCATATGGAACTCTATTTTTAAAGATGTTTCCAAACTATGTAATATGACTCTGCTATCCAACTGCATGAAATGAACATAGGTAAAACTAGAAAGATCACTAGTAATATAATATTTTATTACATGATTACTTAGTATTGGTTTTAGTGAATGCTTGCTTCTGTTCAGTTGTTTTATCTCACCAGTACTTATAAAAGTGCTGACCCACCAACAGTTTACTTGCTTGCAGGTACTGGATCATTCGAGGGAGTGATAGGCGTGCCTCAATCCCAAAGACCCAGAATCCTGTGTTTCGATTGCCCTGCGTTGCTATTGTATAAAGGGGCATAATGTATGGAACGAATGCCTTTGCTAAGAGAAACCCAAGTTCCTCGATTTGCCCCGAATACTTAGTTGGCTAAATATATTGCATTGCAACAATGTCCCTTTTCGCTGCACTCGGACAATCTGTGCGACTCTGTGGCTTAGAACTCTTACCGCCAGCCAATGAACCACGGCCTTGCACGGACGTGGCTCACGCTCGTGCGACATCACGCCCGGATGGGTCAAAGAGATCGTTCCTCGAGAATGCTGCGCGGTGATTCTCGCCTAACGGGAATGGCCGATTTGCCTGCGGGAGATTGGGGCGTGACAAATTGATATCAAAGTGGAATCGATTTTCTGGCCCAAATTCGTTGTTATGACTCTGAGATATTATCGATATGGTATTACAATAGAGCGTTCCATACAATAAGTCCATAGATATTCTCAAAGTGCAAAATATTTACTGGACTTGATTTACTTGATTGTTTCGATTGAGTACGACGAGGAATGGCACTATCGCTGCTCGGAATATCGAGAAATTTATCCTTGAAGTTTCGAGGACGAAACTTTTTGTTGGTTGGTAAGTATGTAATATCCCGCTCCGCGTCGGCATTATGTATAAGGTGAGTGGACAGAACTTCGTTCTCTGATTCTTGCACGCCTTAATAATAATATGAGTTTTTGCTTGCAATATTTTCATAAGAGAATGATAGAACCTGCCTTGCATGTTAATAAACGAACTCACCTAGTTATCTTTGAAACAAACAAGTCTGCTTAACGAGAATCCTGAAACGCTTTTCTAAGAGTGCATGAACATGCTCACTATCGCCTATGCTCCGAGAGAACCATATCATGCCTGAATGTGTTCAAGTGATAAGTCGGCTTGCCCCACAACAACGATAACTATTCTGATGGTTCGTCTCGTCTGCATACTAGAGTTTATTTGATAGTGTTCCATGCATTCGCATCGGTCGGACAATGGCTATCGGTGAAGAGCTGAACTGCATACGTCATTAGCCACCATGGGTCACAGCTGCCAATAGCATCAGATGAATGAGTCATTGGTATGCTGGTCCAATAGCTGCCAATCCTGAGATACTCGGAGACCGCCCTGCATATAGCTAGCTCATTGTGTTGGCTTGGATAGATGGACTGCCCCTAAGATGTGCATTATGTGTCTAGCTATGTATTTGTCCCTCGAGTCTCACAAGACACACTGCGTACACCCTGAAATGAAACGAACGGCTTGTCTTGCTTATTGCATATGAAACTCTGTTTTTAAAGATGTTTTCAAACTATGTAATATGACTCTGGTATCCAAATGCATGAAATGAACATAGGTAAAACTAGAAAGATCACTAGTAAGGTAATATTTTATAAGATAATTACTTAGTGTTGGGTTTAGTGAATGCTTGCTTCTTTTTAGTTATTTTATCTCACCAGTACTTATAAAAGTGCTGACCCACCAACAGTTTACTTGCTTGCAGGTACTGGATCGTCCGAGGGAGCGATAGACGTGCCTCAATCCCAAAGACCCAGAATCTTGTGTTTTGATTGCCCCGCGTTGCTATCGTATAAAGGGGCATAATGTATGGAACGAATACCTTTTCTAAGAGAAACCCAAGTCCCTCGATTTGCCCCGAATACTCAGTTGGCTAAATGCATTGCATTGCAACAATGTCCCTTTCCGCTGCACTCGGACAATCTATACGACTCTGTGGCTTAGAACGGCCGATTTGTCTGTGGGAGATCGGGGCATGACAGAGATGACTGATCAAAGGTGAGTGGGCAGAACTGCATTCTCTGATTCTTGTACGCCTTAATAATGAATCTGAGTTTTTGAATGCTTGTTTTCTTAAAGATAGTTTCATAAGAGAATGAAATATGCTTAATAAGAGAACTCACATAGCTTGTCATTGAAACCAACTTGTCTGCTTAACTAGAGAACCTGAAAATCTTGTCTAAGAGTAAGAGATTGCTTGAACATGTTTCACTGTCGCTTGTGTTTCGAGAGAACCATATCGTGCTTGAACTTGTTCAGAGAGGGCGGCTAGTACGCACAGAGATAGATGGTCTGCTGGTTTATCTTGTCTACATCCTAGAGTTTATCTGATAGTGTTTCATGCATTCACATCGGTCGGACAATGGCTATTGGTAAAGAGCTGAACCTTGGTCACGGCTGCTACAGAGATAGTGGAAAGCAACTATGAGTCACAGCTGCTAATAGCATCAGATAAAAGAATCATTGGTTAGCTGGATTACCGCTACCGATCTTGAGTTTCTCGGGGACCGAAAAGCATATAGCTAGTTTATTGTGTTGGCTTGATAGATGATAGTTCCTAGATGGTGCATTGTCCCTAGAGTCTTTGAGTATAGCTCATGAGACAAGCTGCGCACACCCTGATAATAGAACAATCGGCTTGTCTTGTCTGCTTGCTTATATCGAATATGAACTCTGTTTTTAAAGATATTTCCAAAAAAAGTAATATGACTCCATTCTTGTGCGGCATGTAACGAACATAGGTAAAACTAGAAAGATCACTAGTAATGTAATATTTTATAACATGATTACTTAGTGTTGGTTTTACTGAATGTTGCTTCTTTTCAGTTGTTTATACTCACCAGTACTTATAAAAGTGTTGACCCACCAATAGTTTAGTTGCTTGTAGGTGCTGGATCATCCGAGAAAGCGATATGCGTGTCTCATCCCCAAGACCCGAAAATCTGGTTTCGATTGCCTCAAGCTACTTTTGTATAGAGGGGCATAATGTATGGAACGATGCCATTATATTCAGAGAACCCTGTGCCTCAATTTGCCCTGAATACTCAGATGGATAAATGGTTGCAACAATGTCCCTCTGCTGCTTACTCGATGGATGCGATGATAGCTAAACATTAATGATGTTGGCTTGTGCAGGCGCAACCACAGGCTCGCACAGCATACGTCCCAGTGGCAAACGACTATACTCCCCGCGGGAGCGACGAGGCACGGTGATTCGCACCCGGCGGAGGCGGTGGTCGAGAGACCTTCAGGACCGAGGCATGACATAATTGACCAGTCATCTCCTGCTTCAACAAGGAGCTCTTAAGCAAGATATCCTTTTGAGTCAATAAATCGATATCGCTTGTACATAGTATCGACGCGGAGCGGGACACTACACAAGCCAAACTCCTTCTTCCCCAATGCTTCTTGAAATCCAAGTTTCTAGTCTCTTTAGATGATGAGAATGAATGAGGTTGGGAGTGATTTGATAGAGATTGGCGGTGGAATGGATCAATTTGGAGAAGAACACCAAACGGGGGTATAATTGGTATGAAGAATGAGAGGAGAGAGAATACCCTCCCACTTTTCTAGGGCCGTCCACCATTCCCTTTCCCTAAGCAATGTGAAAAGGCCCTTATGCCCCTATTGGGTTGTCATGAAGAAATAATTAAGGTGGAAGATTCTTTTCCTAATGAGGGTTAAGCCTAATCCTTCAATCTAATAAAAATATTAATTTAAGTTGGGTCAAAATGGGACTAGTCTAACTAATTATTTAAATGGTCATGTCAAGTTGGTTAGGTCCACTAGAGTCATCTCTAATCAATAGTCCAATCTACCAACAAATAATAATATTAGTCACACACACACACACACACACACACACACACACACACACACACACACACACACACACACATATATATATATATATATATATATATATATATATATATATATATATATATATATATATATATATATATATATATATATATATATTGGTTAGGTCCACTAGAGTTATGTCTAATCAATAGTCCAATCTACCAACCAATAATAATATTAGATAAATAAATAAATTTATTTAATCAATAGTCCAATCTACCAACCAATATATATAATGCATGTTATATATATATATATAAATATATATATATATATATATATATATATATATATATATATATATATATATATATATATATATATATATATATATATATATATATATATTATATAACTTGCATTATATTAAATAAATAAATAAATTTATAACACATTATTTATAATTATACAAAATGATAAAATTATTCCTATTCTAGAAATGTTGTAGTTACAAATCTACCCTCCTTAGAAAAAATTTGTCCTCGAAATTTAAAGATAGTTTTATCTCCTCTAGGTCAGACCCCAAACCCATTTAAAATCATACAAGCACACAATTCAAAAGGAATCACTAATTATGGTCACGCATTATCATGCTCTCTGTCCATCATAGTATCGCAATCTCTGTCAGGGTACTCTACAAACTATATTATAGCACAAAAGCACACAAAATAATAGATGAAAAGGAACATAATAGGATAGGACAAAATAAGCTAACCTATCACATGTAGCGTCGGCCTCCTCGGCCGTCATTGCAAATGCCTTGTCCTGCTGAGGTGGATCCCTACGAGGGTGCTGAGCAGTCTGCGGTGCCACAAGTGGCCTAACTCTACCTCTCTGACCGCGATCTGGTCCATATGGGTTGTTGGAAAACTTATTTACCTGATGATCAGGGGAACCACAATACAAGCACTGTCTGAGCCTCTCCCGATAATTCTCCCAATTATGGCCATGCCTCCCACAATAGGTATAAGGGAAAGTCTATTGAGTCTGCCTTTGAGGCTGCTACGGTGCCTGATGAACTGGCCTCTGTAACTGATGTGTCTGCTTAGCTGGTGCCCTGTCTGGCACAGGAAACTGATGATGTTGGTATATTCTCAGCTGCTGAAAATAGGGTCGCTTAGCTGGACCCGCACTGCTGCTAACTCCTCCTGATACATCCCTCATCCTCTTAGACGTGAGCCCCAAGTCATCCTACGCCCTCTGTGCATCCATCAATATCTTCTCGAAGGTAGCAGTGCGGTGACCCTTAGTGTAGGATTTGATCTCCCTGATCAAACCCTTCCGAAACTTTCTCTCTCTTCCTAGGGGATTCTGCCTCTCCACAAATCTGCCCAGTCTATAAAACTCTGCAGCATACTCATCTAATATGTATTGCAACATGGTTTATAGAGTGATTTTCACCTATTTTAATTAATGTCCAGATCTGATTTACATGGGGATACATGACTTTTGTCATTCCAAATAGGATTGATACATGAAGATATTGGAGAATTTTGACTAGTAAACTTAAAGGTGTAGTATATGTCATTTACGTGGTTATAGTAGACCCTACCCTAAAACGAGGTTAATGCACATAAGTTGTGAAACTCATATTGAGATTAATATTGAGATTAGAGAGACTTGGCACTTGTGCATTTTAGACTCTTACCTAGTCAACCTTGTTGTTGACCCAGTTAGAACCCCCTTACTTGAGTTAGTTTTAGATGAGGTATAGAGTTGTGCTCTTGTACGTACTTAGCATATCTTTGCATGATGACTGATTATTATTATATTATATGTAGGCTCGTTGGATCGTTCGGGCGAGGCTTCGAGAGCAGGACTTTGGCATTCGCAGCTTGAAGGTTCAGGCAAGTATACCTTATCGTATGTACTATTTAATTCAAGTCATTATATGTTGCATGAGATGTTGCTTTAATTATTATATATAACTATACGCATCTAAGAATGACTCGGGTGCATTTGACGATTGCATCGATAAGTAGTGTAGAGACTTAGTCTGTAGCGACTTAGTCGCTAGCAGACTCACCTAATGTTGTGAAGATATTCTAATATCTTCTAAGACCCTGACACTTCTTACACTCATCACGATAAAAAACTCATATTTGGATGCAAGTTGGTGTACCCGACTAGCTATCGGTGCGTGCGACATGCATCACAGTTTAGTGCATAGTAATGTTAGTCTAGTTATTTGAGACCTGACATGTTAGTTACAAAGTATGCACGTCGTGTATTCGACTTGTATATTTGCATTAGAAGGGAAGGATAATTGGTAGGCATATGGGACACACATATTAGTACCCGTAGTGTCCATCGGAGCTACGGGGACTGATGACCTCTTTATTCAGGTTTCGCGGTACTCGGAATGATACAGACGTATATATATACTATGCAAATTTTACGTTCTACGGAGCGATACGGACGTTATATCATGCAGATTCCACGTTCCTCAGAACGATAAGGACATTATACTATGCAGGTTCCATGTTCTTTGGAACGATATGGATGTTACATATTTATGCCTTCACATATCCATATGTACCAAGGTAGTCCTCAGATTGCATTCACTTAGATGGTTAGTACACCCCCTTACTTATTCAGTATTTATATTCGACATATATTTTTGTATCTTGTTACATCCTTCTGAGGACCTGGTTCCCTTCCAAATTTGGATGAGACGTACTACCCAATCGTGTACGGGACAGGAGATGAGGTACACGACTGAGGAGGAGCTTGAGGTGTTACCTTCGGAGTTTTCCTGATCACTGGTAGGCCTTCGGCCTAGGGCTGGATCATCTTTATCTAGTTAGTCGAGGTTCTAGACTAGTTATCTTAACTGTCTTCCCGTACTTTCATTTCAGTATTGTATTCAGTGAGTTTATTCCCACAAGACTTATCTTGGTATTTTATTATGACATTTAGACTCCGTACTTTATTCCAGTATTTATTTCAGCACTTCTTATTTATATTCTATGGATGAGATTAGATATTTACCTGTTGCATGTTAATATTAGTTTGGACTTAGTCCATTTATACAACGTAGTACATCTAGATAAGGCCATCAAATTGGGAACCTAATCTAGTTTGTATCAGCTAGCCTAGTCGTGTGTCGGTCCCATTATATTTCAGGAGTGGGGCATGACACAAAGTCACTGCAAAAATCATAAAGACGTTAGATCTAAGTTAAATATTCTAAATCTATGTGGACATGCGGCCACGCCAAAATATGCGGCCTAGGAACGCATGCGGCCAAGGCAGCCATACAGCCGAGGCGGCTATACGACCCAGACACGCATGCGGCTAGGATAGCCATGCGGCCTAGGAACGCATACAGCCGAGTTAGCCATGCGGCCTAGGAACCCATGCGACAAAGTCAGCCATGCGGCCTAGGCACCTATGTGGCCGAGTCAGCCATACGGCAGTGAGTAGTTGGCGCATAGACGCATCCATGCGTCCAACCGTGCACATGTGTCTATGTAATCCAAAATCTAAAAACCTACCCTTGATCGGGAACTGAACGTAGGCAGGGGAAGAAGTGTCCTTTCCCTTAGCCTTGCCCTTGCCTTTAGAGGTCTTCTTGGCAACAGCAGAAGAGGAGGAGGCCTTGGAAGTCATTGCAACAGTAAGAAAGAAGAAAGAAGAAAGTTTGATGAGAGAAAAAGACCTCTCTCTCTCTCTCTCTCCCTCTTCCCCCCTATATATAGGGGGACTATGCGGCAACAGATTTGGACAATGGTTGTTCAGCGGCCGTTCAAATCTAACCCACCTCGATCTACGAAGCGACGACGGTTGGCGATGACTCCTTGTTAGTTGAGATGCTTTATCCGTTGATGGCACAGAATCCAAGGAGATCCATGCTTGAATCGAAGCAAATCTCCTCATTTAATGAGCGGATAGCTTGTTAGAAATAATTATGCGGCCATGAGAATATGCGGCATGCCCTATAAATACGGCCAATCATGCTTCTTTCAAAGTATTCCAAACTTTTTATTTTGGAAACTTTGAAGGAGGGCTTGTAGAAGCATAAAAAAATTATGCAGGCCGCATAAAGGCCATGCCCCCCTCTCAAAGGAACAACCTAGCCGTAGAGAAGCCACAAATGGCCTAAAAAATATGCGGTAGAGAGGCAACATGCGGCTTGAATAACCAATCCCTAGAGATGCTACATATGGCCTGGTGAATTTAAACCCCCTGATTTTTCAAGAATTTTTAAAAACAATTTTTACACAATTTTCTATAATTTTCTGGAATTAAAACTAAGGTATTTTGTGATTAAATGATTTTTAAATGATGTTAATTAATATTAAAATATTATGAAAATAATATTTTCTGTTGTAAAATAAAAAATTAGACATATGGTAATTTTTCGGGAATTTATTGGACCCCAGAAGCATTTTTAAAGCCCTAAAAACTAATTTATATTTAAACCGAATTAAACCCTGAAATTGAATCCGGTTTATTTGAAAATAAACCAAACCGAACCAAATCGAACCACTGTTAAACCGAACCGAACCAAACCCAACTCTTAACGAGTCGGGTCGGATCCGAATTAAACCCGACCCGGACCCGTTAACCCGCCGAAACCCTAAATCCTCATCCTAACCGACCTTCACTGTTCCGGCGGCTATAAATTCCCTCGAATTCCTCGCTCCACTGCCGAAAACCTAGACTAACTCCTCCCTCCTCCGCCCGCAGCTCCGCTCTGGTCACCCTCAGCCGCCCTCGACCAGAACCTCGTACACCACTCGTCTTCCTACTCCAGAAACCCGACCGCCAGAACCATAACCTCTCCCCTCGCCGCCCTAGCCGTCGACGAATCTTCTCGTCCAGAACCCGCAGCACCGATCCGACCAGTCCTCGGCCGCCCTAGCCCGGAACCCTAACTCCTCCTCCCTCGTCTTCCCTCTCCATCGTATCCCACGGAGAGCCCCGCTCCGCCACACTCCTCCCCCGCAGAACCTCGAGAACCCCTAGCACCTCCGCCTTTCTCCTCCTCCTCCCGACGAACCCCATCTCCGCCTCGCCACCCTCGCCTCACCGTCTCTGCCTCACCTCCAGCCCCGTATCCGCTCAGCCATCTCCTCGAGCAGTTCCCTCTCCGTCTCTCTCCAGCGCCACCCTCCGCCACCCAGGACCTCGCCGTCGACGACCCGCCAGAACCTCGGCCAGCCTCGCCTGAGCTGTCCCCGGCCGTCTCCGCCCTCCTCCGGCGAGCACCGGTGACCTATTGCCAAACCCTAGCCCGGACACAGCAACCGGACACAGTGGACACAGTGTCCCCCTGTGTCGTGTCGACCCACGGACAAGAAGAAAATCCCGTTCCACGGAGCCCTGTTCAGGTAACCCGTTCTCTCTCCTCGTTGCTCCGTTTTCCGTTCCTTCAGTTATAAAGTGTAGGCTGTGTAACCCTCTCGATGCCCGTGCAACCGGCTCGGTACGTCGCGTCCTGTGGCGATCGCAAACTGGGATCCAAAAACAGGAAAAATAACACCCTATTTTCTTCCAGAACTGAGTACGCCCCGCCAAACGGGACGACTTGGTCGCGCACGGTCTTCACCAAAAGGTGCGCACCGTTGATATGGACGTGCAGATTTTCGCAGAAGTTGATTTGGATGTGCGTGCACACCGAAATCAACGCGTATCTGACGACAACGTCCTGTATCCGCCTGTTCTAGAATATGTTGTAACTTTGTGTACACACGTCAGATCGAAACAAAACTTGCGCCATCGGACTCGTAGCAATACGCTGGTCTTGTGACCCAAGTTTGGTTCAATTCTGAGAACATTGACAAAATCGAGTATCGTGGGCCCCACGGCTCCACTTTTTGGGCGAAATTGTGTTCGGCCCATCGGAATCCACATTTGGATATACCGTTGGGTTCGTATTGACATTTAGAGTTTGGTTGACCTATAATTTGTCCCATTTAGAGACCGTTAGCCTTGGCACATTTTTCGGTGCAAAGTGGGCCACACGTGGATCCTACTTTGACCAAAAATTACGGTTTTGCCCCTGTGTCGAAATTGGACGAAAGGGAAGTGCTTTCTAGCTATTTTGCTTATTCTGGGAATGTTGGTGATATCTATTTCAGCATCCGGAGATATTTGTTCTGGGGTCATAGCTTCTGGTCCTGTGTGTTGGACATCTGGACGTTACATTTTACAGCTTCTTGCCAGGTAAGTATACCTTACCATTGTACTGTTATTCATATTCCATATGTTGCATGCATCTTTATTTTCTGTCTTTAGTTTATATATTTTAACTGTTATATAAAATGCAGTGACAGTGTCGTCGCGATATATTTTTATTTATGTATTTGCATTAACCTTGTTTATGAGACTACCCCATTATCATATAGCATCATTAGGTTCATTGGCCGTAACACAGTTGTTACACGAGTGTGAGTCTCATATAGATCATGGACTGCGTGACAGGTCTGGCCTCCTGTACGTATGGGCCGTGCGTTAGGGATAAATATTGTTAGAAACTTTGTATGCTAGAAGACTTAGCAGTTATTAGAGGTCTATGGACATAGCCTATTGTAGTACGGTGGTCCCATCCTTGTTCTTGTTTGATTGCAGAATTGGGATAGGGTACTAAGAATAGGCTATGAACCAAATTATGTCATGGATGTGACATACTTAGAGCATAGGGTGGGGAGAACAACAAGTACCGTATTTGAGCTCCTTTGCACTTTTTCTATTGTGCGCCCAGATTCTCCGCTGGAGATACGGGTGGTGATGACCAATATATATTATGTATTATCAGGCGGGCCTCCGCCGTTCAAAAGATGACGTACCTTTGTACACCCCTGGATCTCCAATAGAGAACCATGCCAAATCCCAGTTTTCAGCCAGATAGCTCACTTGTGGGGAAAGTTGTTCTTAACTGCATTCACTTAGATGGTTAGGCGACTACATTGGATATTTATTTCAGTACTTTATTGTCATGTGTTTTATGTATCTTGTTACGTCCCTCTGAGGACCTGGCCTCTTACAGGTGTATATGTTATTGAGTATTTGCAGAAGCGCAGATTCAGATGGTTACATATGTTTCGAGGATGTCTTCTCTCCGAGCCCCATGATTATTAGCTGGTATTCCTATATTGTGTTTATTGTGTTGTACTTCTCCATTCGAGTTGGTAGTTGATTTGTTTCCATCCAACAATCATCCTTAGATACTTACATTGAGATCTAGTTTCATAGATACTGGTTACATCTTTATATATTGATTTTCTGTGGATGAGACTTAGATGGTACCCTGTAACTTGTGATAGATTTATACCACTTATGGATTTGATATTCATATTACAGCGTACGTATGGGTTTGGTTTCCATATATTGGAGTTGCCATATCCATGCGGCTGGCATGCTTATGTGTTCCTAGTCCTACGTATTTTAGGACTGGGGCGTGACAGTCAAACCAAAGACCAAGAAGCCGCATAGTATACTCTATGCGGCCTGAACGACCGCAGAGCAGGGAGGCCGCATAAAACCCCCTGACACAGCAGCCGATGACTGTCGGACTCTGACACATCATGCATGATGCTGACGCTTCGAGATTCATGAAAGGCGACTGCTCAAAAAAATATAGAAAGTGACATCAGTGCATTAATGACCGCGTCATGTGTACCACGCCACGTGTTCCATCGTATGCGGCTATGTCCTATGATGCCACAATGCCATACGGCCGACGAAAGGCCTAAAGAGAGTTTGCATGCGGCCACAACACCATGCGACCAAAGTGTCCATCGACAAAATGCCAAACGAGTGTTTTTATACGGCCACAATGCCATGCGGCCAAAGTGTCCATCGACCAAAGGCCAGACGATTGTTTGCATGTGGCCGCAACACCATGTGGCCAAAGTATCCATCGACCAAGGCCATACGATAGTTTGCATACGAGCCAAAATGCGGCCCGAGCGTCCAGAAGATCAAAGACCAAATGATAGCTCGTATGCGACCGCGACAATATGCGGCTAAGATGTTATGCGGCTCTCGACTCACAGGATTTTTTGTTACAACCAAAGACGATTTCTCGCACAGTCAGTGCTGACCTAGTGTCCAGTTGACCGAGTCAAGCACACAACAGCCCCAATATCTATTCAACAACATATCCTAACCGAGACCACATGGCAGCTTGTCTGCATCATATGACTGCGGTTACAACCGTATTATGTTGAAGGAGTCATATGCGGCCACCAAACAGAGCCATATGCGGCATCGATAGTCCGTCAACACGACGACTATAAATAACGAGGGTAGCATACCCTATAAGCCCCAGCCAGATACATACATGCACACAAGCTCAGAAGAGAGAACATAAGAGAGCTTCTTCACCCTGTATTGGACGTCAACGGAGCAAAAGAGTCGTTGCACTTCTCAACCTCCATCGTCACACCCCAGACCAAAACCTTGTACTTAGATAATTCTATTTATGATTCTTTGTACTCTTTTTTGTTCTTTATATGCAAAGTTTGCAAGAACTCATTTAATGGCGGACAATTTTCTCCAGTTCTATAAAAAAATTCTAGATCTAGTATTTTTTTCTTCGATTTGTGTATTTTTTTCCTTCAGATCTTGTAGAACTATAACGTTTTATTATAGATCTGAACATTTTTCTTCACAAGTTGTAGATCTAGTATTTTTTTCTTGCTATTTTTGTAAAACTCCTAATCCTAAAAACCATATTTATCTTTTATTTAATTATTTAATTAAATTATAGTATTTATTAGCTAATTAGAGGAAATAAAATTTATTTAATTTTTATTTTAGGTGTTTGTGCACTTAGGGAATTTATGGAGCAATTATAAATTTTTACTAATTTATTGCATGTAGGAGAACCTGTGGACAGTTAATAGCTTAATGGTATGCACTAATACAATTTCTAGAATTATATATATATATATATATATATATATATATATATATATATATATATATAAAGATTAATAAAAGAAAAAGAATAGAAAAAGAAGTTAGAGAAAGAAAAAAAAAGAAATAGAAAAGAGATTTAGATAATGGGTTAAACCCTAACCTAATAACCACTACCCATTACTGTAACCTAAACCCAATAGTCTTAAAACCTACCCAACCCGTTATCTCCTACCCGCTAGTGTAAAGCTAAAGCAGCAGCCGCAGCAGTAATCTACCCCCCCCCCCCCCCGCGAGCGTAGTAATCATCTCCCCTCTCCACCTATGTATATATATACATATAATTCTATTAGACAAAACCCTAACCTAGATCATTCCTCCAATCCCGCGCCGTCGAGACTCCAGCCACCGCGCCGCCGAGACCCCAGAGCTGCCGCAGACAGCCGCGACCAACCCCGACCGACCGCGATCAATGCCGCGTCGCGACTGCAGAAAGTTACTGCGACGTACCTGTATTCAAGCCCCGTTTTCCGTGCCCTCGGTTGACCAAAATCGATCCCGTCTTTACCGGTATGTTCACGATCTATCCCCTTTCCCATATTTTATGTTAGTTGACCTCGAACAGCACGTAAATCTAGGCAAAAATAGCGACCAAGTTGGCAAAAAATGACAACTTTTGGGTATCGTAGAAAACTGCGGTAACTACCTATGTTCACGGACTCGTATCTTCCACTACAGAGATCCGAATTTAATTTTTCTTGTTGGTATGCGAAGACCACTTAACCTAGTTTATTTTCTGTCAAATACAATAATTTATTAACTGCTGTATGTTAAATTAAATTAGATAGAAAATCCCAAAAATATATTTTTTCCCAAATTTCAGAAATTACGATACGGAGCGCGTCCGGCCAAACGGGACTGCCCTGTCGTGTACCAAGTATACCAAAAGGTGCGCACAGTATACCCAGATATGTGGGCTTTTGCGAAAACTGATTCGGACGCGTGTGCGCGTCAGAATCAACCCGTATCCGCGACAAGTCCCTATATCGTAACTTTTAAAAAAAATCTGTGCATTTAGTGCACGCTCGTCAGAACGCGACAAAACTTGCACCATAGAATTTGTGGTATTGCGCTGGTCCTGTGACCCAAGTTTCACGTGATTCTGAGACAGTTGACCAAGTCACCTATTAGCGGGCCCCACGGTTGACTTTTTAGGCAAATTTGTGTACAACATGCCGAAATCTAAAATTGGACGTACCGTTGAGTTCGTATTGACATTTAGAATTGGTTTGACCTATAATTTGTCCCTTTTAGAGACCTTTACCCCTGGCATGCTTTTTGGTGCAAGGTGGCCCACATTTGGAGCCCGCTTTGACCCAAAATTATTATTTTTGCCCCTATGTCCAAATTGGACGAAAGGGTAGTATTTTTTAGCTATCTCGCTTATTCTAGGAATATTGGTGATGTTTATTTCAGCATCCGGAGACGTTCATTCTGAGGTCGTAGCTTCTGATCATGTGTGCTTGACTCCTGGACGTTACACTTTGCAGCTCTTCTTGTCAGGCAAGATACCTTGCCAAATTATTTATAGTACTTTGCATGCTTATTATATTTCTGTATATTTATTGCATTTTTGTATATTCATTGTATGTGTAGTTTCTTTCAGTCATTACTATATATTAGATATATTGACACACACATGACACTTAGTATCATGAGAGGACAATCAGTAGGCGTATGGGCTTTAACCACTCTGGTAAACTGTAGTATCTAGCTCGCACTACGGGAGTATGTCACGCTGGTCGCTACCCCCGCGGTATGTCAATTTCTGGAGTCACACGCTGGTCGCTACCCCCGCGGTATGTTAATTTCTGATGTTCTAGACGGGTATGTGAGTTATGAGGATTAGATCGAGTAGTCTACCCTTGCCCATACGTCAAAAAGTTATCCTCATTTGCATTCATATAGATTGTCTTGTACATCATACTTATATATTTTCAAACATTATGCATGTTTACTGTATTCAAATTGGCTTACTTCTATGTATCTTGTTACGTCCCTCTGAGGACCTGGTCCCTTTCCAGGTGTAGATGTTCATGAATATTCGCAGGAGCACGGATCAAGATTTACTACTTATCTCTTCCGAGGAGGTCTTACCTTCTGAGCATCAGTGATTATCTCTAGCGATGGATCATTTCGCTGATACACTTCTATCATCATCTTATTTATATTGGAGATTTACCCTTCTCCCTCATTTTAGCATTGATATAGTCTTTGGTAGTGGATTTGTCTCCACCCGACTATTATTTTAGATTATTCAGACTCATTATTCTAGTTCAGTTATTTACTTTCTGTGACTTGTTGTGTGGATGAGATTAGTATACCTATGACTTGTGACACTATATTTATACCACATGTGAGTTTATATTCATATTACAGCGTACGTGTGTATTATGGTATCCATATATTAGAATTGCCATATACATACGACTAGCATAATTACGTGTTCCTGGTCCTACGTATTTTGGGACTGGGGCGTGACATATTTTTGTGGTGGCCCATGCAGGTCTAGCGCATATTGTCTCGGTTATGTTACTGTACCAAGCAAGCCTGCGTATAGGATTAGAATGTAGGATCTCATCCACTTATTTAAATCACCGGCCTTGATTTTATTTCGTATTCTCATTTGATTGCTTGCATTGCATCTTGCTTGAATCCTTCTCAACGTCAATCTTCTCTCGTGCTTGATAGGGGTTAGGAAGATGACTTGTACTAGGTATATACACTCTAGTAATCAATAAATACTATTAGTTAAATTTTGTAAGTTGGTAGTATGCCTCATAACCTAGTAACACATAGTCCTATTGTCCTATTAATAAAGTGTAATTGAATGACACCAACTATAAACTTGCATAAAAAGATAGTGTTTACCCAGACTGTAGAACTTAGAGGCCCATACACCCATTTGTTCGACTAGAGACCTTGACAAGGAGTTATTATAAAAACTGTAGAGGCACAACACCGATCTTCTTGGTGAACTTAGATTATTTTGTACCTTCCTCCATCATAATCAAGCGTACTTATATTTTTACTACCTCAACTTATATTGCTATTATAGACTAGTTTTGCAAGCTTATTCATTTATTGAGCTTGTTCATGAAATATGTATTATTGGGGGCCCACACTAATACATTGTCTAAATCAGAATCGGTGTATTATGGTCTGATCAACCATAGTGCACTTGGTTCGCTCTTTGTATCACTACTTTATGTGGATTGAGATATAGTTGACTCAACTTGTTAGACAAATATGCGTGCCCTCTAGACTGGTCAGAGCATATCATGTCAGGTACATAACTGTTATGATGTGAACATGCGAATAGGAATTTACCAAAATAAGATTTCAATCCACAACTGCCTTGGCAACTCCCTTTCAAAATTCTCTAATCCCTTTGAATCTCGTACTTGTATTCTATCATCTCCTCCTTGAAATTCTTTATTGTTGATTTTCGTCTTTCCCTATTTCGGAAAGACAAACGTTCGTGCTTAGTATAAGTTGATACACGGATAGTACCAGATATACTCCATAGGCCAAGCATCCATGATGACAAAAAAAAGAGCGCAGGCACAGGAAGTCGTAGATACATGTACGACCTTTAGCTATATTTGTCATTGCATACTCATAACCCCCTTTATGATACGGGATCTTAGATGTATAAATACACGTAGAATTATATATAAGGTAGCTTAGCATATATGATGATGTATTGATATTCTACCCAGATGGCATACACGCAATGCTAATAGATGACACGTGTAGCAGTAGTAGTATTCTCTTCCTATCACCATCTCGCCCCCTTGGTTGGCTCATTTTCTCTTCTCTATTCATTTCTTATCTCGTGCTTAATTCTCCCTATCATAGTTACATCTTTTCTTGCCATCATGAATTGTTGGTTTACTTCGACCCCACCCTTATTACTGTTAGTTAAAAATATAAATAATTTAGTAAATGATTAATCACTAAAAGATAAGTTTATAATGATAACCCTTATGTATATGCACTATAGCAATATCTATATTCTTTTATTAATTTAACCCTTAAGTAGCATCATTTAACCCAATAGGAATCTGTTAGCTTGTTGAAATAGTTCATACTCCTAATAGTTTTATAAAGTTAGTCAAGACCTTAATTGTTACCCTAAAACCTAGACTAAGTCTAGGAAAGAGTTGAAGGCACTTGTTACGAACTGACAACTATAAAAAATCGCTGGCAAAGTAGCGACAGCTACAGCTAGACCGTTGTAGTAGAGTAGTCGAAGTATTTGCCGACATATTGGTCAGGTGGCATGGCAGTATTAGGCTACGATACTTGAAGATTACAAAGAAAAAATTATGGTTATGAGATTTCAGATAGGTATCCCAAGATTCTTGACCCAATAAATATATTCGTCTTACAACTTAGACAATAGCCTCAAGAGACTGTGACTACTAGTAGAACTCTTGTAAGTTGGGTAGTGTAGATGAGTTAGAAATAGAATAATGTATGGACAATAAATGAGGAAGTGTTAGAAGGCAGACCATGACTTTTAGGAAGCACTGCTAGATAGCAATGCAGTGTAATAGCTATAGTGATTATTATGAATATGGGTTAGTATCAATTTTGAGGACAAAATTTTTGTAAGTTGGGTAGAATATAAAACCCCTAATCCTAAAATTCGTATTTATCTTTTAATTAATTATTTAATTGAATTATAGTATTTATTAGCTAATTAGAGGAAATAGAATTTATTTAATTTTTATTTTAGGTGTTTGTGCACTTAGGGGATTTATGGAGCAATTATAAATTTTTTTTAATTTATTCCATGTAGGAGACCCTGTGGATAGTTGATAGCTTAATAATATACACTAGTACAATTTCTAGAATTATATATATATATATATATATATAAAAAGATTAATAAAAGAAAAAGAATAGAAAAAGAAGTAAGAGAAAAAAAAGAGATTTAGATAATGGGTTAAACCCTAACCTAATAACCACTACCTATTACTATAACCTAAACCCAATATTCTTAAACCCTACCCAACCCGTTATCTCCAACCCGCTAGTGTAAAGCTAAAGCAGCAGTAATCTATGCCCCCCCGCGAGCGTAGTAATCATCTCCCCTCTCCCCCTATGTATATATATATATATATATAATTCTATTAGAGAAAACCCTAACCTAGATCATTCCTCCAACCCCGCGCCGTCGAGACTCCAGCCACCGCGCCGCCGAGACCCCAGAGCCGTCGCAGACAGCCGAGACCAACCCCGACCGACCGTGATCAAAGTCGCGTCGCGACTGCAGAAAGTTACTGCCACGTACCTGTATTCAATCCCGTTTCCCGTGCCCTCGCTCGACCAAACTCGACCCCGTCTTCACCGGTATGTTCATAACCTATCCCCCTTCCCATATTGTATGTTAGTTGACCTCGAACATCGCATAAACCTAGGCGAAAATAGCGACCATATTGGCAAAAAATGACAACTTTTGCGTATCGCAAAAAACTATGGTAACTACCTATGTTCACGAACTCGTATCTCCCACAACAGAAATTCGAATTCGATTTTTCTTGTTGGTATGCGAAGACCACTTAATCTAGTTTATTTTTTGTCAAATACAATAATTTATTAACAAATGTATGTTAAATTAAATTAGATGGAAAACCCGAAAACATACTTTTTTTTAAATTTCAGAAATTGCGATACGGAGCGCGCCCAGCCAAACGGGACCACCCCGTCATGTACCAAGTGTACCAAAAGGTGCGTACAGTATACCCAGACGTGTAGGCTTTGGCGAAAACTGATTCGGTCGCGTGTGTGCGTCAGAATCAACCCGTATCCATGACAAGTTCTCGTATCGCAACTTTTGCAAAAACCCTGCGCATTTAGTGCACGCTTGTCAGAACGCGACGAAACTTGTGCCATGGGATTCGTGGTATCACGCTGGTCCTGTGACCCAAGTTTCACGCGATTCTGAGATAGTTGATCAAGTTGCCTATTGGCTGGCCCCATAATTGACTTTTTGGGTGAATTTGTGTACTACTCGCCGGAATTCAAAATTGGACGTACCGTTGAGTTCGTATTGACGTTTAGAACTGGTTTGACCTATAATTTTTCCCTTTTAGAGATCTTTACCCCTGGCGCACTTTTTGGTGTAAGGTGGCCCACATGTGGAGCCCGCTTTGACCCAAAATTATTGTTTTTGCCCATGTGTCCAAATTGGACAAAAGGATAGTATTTTTTAGCTATCTCGCTTATTCTGGAAATATTGATGATGTTTATTTCAGCATCCGGAGACATTCATTCTGAGGCCGTAGCTTATGATCCTATGTGCTTGACTCCTGGACGTTACACTTTGCAGCTCTTCTTGCTAGGCAAGATACCTTGCAAAATTATTTAAAGTACTTTGAATGCTTATTATATTTCTGTATATTTATTGTATTTCTGTATATTCATTGCATGTGTAGTTTCTTTCAGTCATTACTATATATTAGATATGTTGACACACACATGACACTTAGTATCATGAGAGGACAATCAGTAGGCGTATGGGCTTTAACCACTCTGGTAAACCGTAGTATCTAGCTCGCACTACGGGAGTATGTCACGTTGGTCGTTACCCCCGCGGTATGTCAATTTTTGGAGTCACACGCTGGTCGCTACCCCCGCGGTATATCAATTTTTGATGTTCTAGACAGGTGTGTGAGTTATGAGGATTAGATCGAGTAGCCTACCCTTGCCCATACGTCGAAAAGTTGTCCACATTTGCATTCATATAGATTGTCTTGTACAGCGTACTTATATATTTTCAAACATTATGCATGTTTATTATATTCAAATTGGCTTGCTTCTATGTATCTTATTACGTCCCTCCGAGGATCTAGTCCCTTTCCAGGTGTGTGTTTGATAATAAACGAAAGAAATAAAACAAGGTTCATACGAAACCCTCTCTTTGGTTTACAAACAAGAAGTACAATTAATCCTATACGAGGATGTCAAGTATAAATTTTAATCTGGGTAAATATTACTATAGGAGTCTGATCTGCAGTCGATCACTTTGTCCCTTTGACCACACGATGATGAAGAAGTGACGTAGAAGAAGGAGAAGCTTCAAAGATTGCAAAGGGGAGTGGATGCTCGATGCCAAAATCGTTGATCGCTACTCTCTGCCTGCGCTCTACTCTCTCTGTTCTTCGATTTTTTTGACTTCTATTTCGACCTTTTGATCACCATTCTTCGACCCTGGACCTCTGTCAATAGAGGTCTCTATTTATAGGGTTTTAGTGACAGTAACCATCCAGTCAGCGTAGAAGCCGGACAGTGGAGAGTATAGCACTTTTTACGCGCGGTTACAATAACTGCCACCCACGTATAAATGATCTTCTGAATCTGCGTGTGACGCGTATCCCATTATGAGATAATGCATATAACTGTTGCGAAGTTCACGGCATGAAAGCCACGTAGGTAGCTGTCCCTCGCGTAGAAAAGGTTGGCGTAGAAGCCAATAACTGTCACCCTGGCGTAGAAGCCAAATGGTTGTCAAGTTGGAGTAGAAGCCGAGTAGTTGTCAAACTGGCGTAGAGGCCAGGTAGGCGTAGAAACCTAGTAGGCGTAGAAGCCTGATGCTGCATGGATAGGTAGCTAGCGTAGAAGATAGCCGATCCTACTTTCTTGACTGAGGTCTTGAGCTAATTCTGGACCAAATAGCCTCATTACGCACCAATATAAATATAGCCTGAGTTGGCGTATTCTGAGGAGATAGCATACGGCGTACTCCTTATATCTGAAAATAGCCAGGTCGACATATTTCAAGGAGGTAGCGTACAACGTGCTCCTATAGCTGAAAATAGCCTGATGGCGTAATATGCAGAGGTGATGATGTGGACGTATTAGCCGTAATTATGGCTCATCCAGACTTTAAAAATTGAACCAAATTCCGTGCATTAAATACAGAGATCTGCCCCTGTCACGCCCAGTCCCAAAATATCGAGGGACTAGCCACGTGGCAATGGCCAGCATCACGCACCGATGGACAAACCCAATTTAATGGATCCATCGGGCATACTTAAGTTGTATTACAATAGTCAGGGTTTACTAATCTCATCCACAGAATAAAGACAGCAATATCAGCAAAATAAACAAACAACATCCAGTCACAAGTAATTAAAAATTGGGGAACAACCCGATATAAAGTCTGTTTTCTTTTGACAGGAAAATAAAAAGTTTATTTGGCCATAAAAATTGAGCATGGAAGAAGCAATTATTCAGGAGAAGTCCTCAGCGATCACCTCGTCATCAGGTACTGGTACTATTACGAGAAGTGCTCATGTTCCGTATACCTCTGGATAAACCTCGTCTGCTAATCCTGGGAACATAATCCGGATCCAGGTCCTCAGGGGACATAGCAAGGTACAAGAAAGCTCAAGCCAAAATAAATGCAGTGCAGAAATAAAGGAAAACAATAGGGTAAATAATTAAACCAGCTAAGTGTTATGCAAGTGAGAGTTTAGTCATACTCAGGCTGAGACTACTACAGAATCAATGTCGGAGGAACCTATAGCAGTATTTTCTCGAAGGGCCAGTACGGTACCAAAGCTTTGTGTCAGAGTCTAAGGCACTTCCATTAAAGTATTATATATATATATATATATATATATATATATATATATATATATATATATATATTCAGCCTTTTGTATGGTAAATCTCTCCCTACCCAATGTAATCTCACGTCACAGTTCCATAATGTCTCATGTTCATGTCACGCAAGATTAAACTAATGCAATAAGTCAGGATAAAATCTAAGCATGTAAAATGTATAAGTCATAAACCTGTATCCTAAACAGAATCACCTTGAATATTCAAGAAAATTCTGTCTCATGATTCGTGTCAAGTGTCCTAGGTATAACGTACTTGATATGACAAGTACTAGAATGTAAATGTCACGATATCCATCTCTAGGTGACGTTACACAATCCCGCGTACGGTGTTGGCACCCGACTATTAATCGGAAGCTAAGTAAGTAACACGGCCCTAGGTTTGAGCATGTATAACAGTCACAGAAAATAAATTAAGAGACCAAATTTATTCAATATACTGCAATTTATGGCAAGGTACACTTGCCTGGATTTTCAGATCCAATTGTAGCTCTGGCTTCAGCGGGGATTGCAGGCAGTACTCCGGTTGCTGAAATAGATATCATCATCAGATCCAGAAAATATTAATCAGCTAGAAATGCCTGTCCTTGAGTCCAATTTGGAGACAAGGGCAAAAATAATATTTTCAGGTCAATGCGAGGTCCACATGTAGGCCGCTTTGCACCGAAAAATGTGTCAGGGTCAAAGGTCACCAAATCTATCTAACTTAGTGTCAACAAGTCAGGAACGATGATATGAACCCAACAGAACTTTCAGAATTGGATTCCGATGAGCCGTTCTCAAAATCGTCCGTCAAGTGGAGCCTGTGGGGCCTACGACACGCGATTTTGTCAAAGTTCTCATAATCGAACCAAACTTGGCTCACAGGACCAGCGTATTGCTATGAGTCTGATGGTGTAAGTTTTGTCTCGATCCGACGTGTGTACACTAAGTTACAGCGAGATTCAGAAAGGTCGGATACGGGGCGTTGTCGGCGGATACGCATTGATTTCGGTGTGCACGCACATCCGAATCAACTTCTGCAAAATCCTGCACGTCCGTATCAACGACGCGCATGTATCAGTGAAGACCGCGTGCGACCAAGTCGTCCCGTTTGGTGGAGCGTACTCAGTTCTGGGGTAAAATAGGGCGTTAGTTTTCTTTTTTTTGGATCGCCGTTCACGATCACCACAGGACGCAATGCACCGAGCGGTTTGCACGGGCACCGAGGGGGTCATGCAGGCTATGCGATACAATAGACGGAATTGAAAATGGGGCAGCGAGGAGAAAGATATGGATACCTGAACAGGGCTTCGGGAAACTGTGAATTCTTCGTGTCCGACACGTGTCCGACACGTGTCCGAATCGTGTCTGAGCTAGGGCACAGGTTCTGTGTCGCTGGGAGTGGGGGTTCAGGCCGGCGGAGGTCGACGAGGGCTCGGGGATGCCTCGGTGAGGCCGGGCGGCGCTCGGCTGAGTCGGCCGGAGTCGGCTGCGGGTGATGCAGCCTCTGGAAGTGTCGGCTCGGTTGGGGCGGGATGGCCTTGGTCGGACGAGAGCGGGCCGAGGTCGGGGGCGAGTGCTGGAGGGGCGGGCTCGGGGCTGCGGGACGGCGAGGAAGGCAGCGAGGGCTCCGGCGAGGTCTAGGGCTCCGACGAGGTCTAGGGGAAGCGGGGAAGGAGGCGGAGGTGAGGGTTTATATAGGCCGAAGAGGGGAGAGGGAGCGGCGGCGGTTGCAGTGGCCGGAGGCGAGCGGACAGCGGTTGCGGGGAGGCCAATCGGCGACGGCGGCGGCGAGGAGGTCAGGGGTCAGGTTCTGAGCGGTTTGGGGGAGAGAAAGTGTTAACGGGTTAATGGGTTTCGGGCGGACGGGTCGGGTCAGGGGATCCGACCTGATCCAAAATACTACGGGTCGGGTCTGGGCTGGTGTGTCGGGTCTGGGTTAGACCCGGATCCGACCCGCTAAGGATTGGGTTTGGTTCAATGAACCCGGTCCGGTTCAGAAATTGGTTTGGTTTGGTTTATTTAAAATAAACCCGGTTTATTTTGGTTTAATTAATTAATTAGTTTTTAGGGCTTTTAAACTGCTTCGGGGGTCCAATAAATTCTCGAAAAATTATCCTATGTCTAGTTTTTCATTTTACACCATAAAATATTATTTTCATAATATTTTAATATTATTTATTATCATTTAAAAATTATTTAATTATTAAAATACCTTAGTTTAATTTCAGAAAAATTTCAGAAAATTCCAGAAAATTTTGAAAAATCCAAATTTAAAAATTCTTGAAAATCAGGGGGTTTGCATTCTACCCCCCTTAAGAGGATTGCGTCCTCGCAATCAAAGAATAACCGGTCAACAGAGATGACACGGTTGCAAAATTTATTCAAAACAGAAAATCAAGGTTGAGGGTTTAAACACATAGGGAAAATTATTTTCCTAATCAATAAAAGTTATGCAATTTCCCAAATGTAGGAAATCTAGAAAATTACAGTTTTTAGAAAACCAGTTTTATCCTTTAAAACTTATCAGTTTAACATTTATAAAACATTCTAAATTATTGTCAAGTTCAAAATTACTAGGTTAACACTAGGTTATCAATTATTAGCAAGTTAAGACTATCAGGTTAAGTCTAGGGTCATGAACCAGCAGGCACGAACTACAGAAATGCTAGAAATGAAACTACAAAAACTTACGCGCATTAGCTACTCCATGATTCTGTGCGTCTCCCACAGTCATCGCGAAAGCTTGTCCGCGTCCTTGAGGTGGTGCCCTCTGCTGTTGCTGGGCTTGCTGGTAGGGTGCTGCTTGAAGTGCCAAGGGTGGCCTTGGTTGATGTCCTCCTGGTGCTGGTAGAGCTTGTTAGTTTGCCCTTGGTGCTCCTTCTCTATGATCAGGGCAATCCCTCACTACATGCTGTTTGGATCCGTAACCTAAACACAGTCCGAATTTACGTCTACACTCCTTCTCAACATGGCCAATCTTGCTGCAGTAGTAATAAGTAGAAAGAGTCAGGGATTTGGATGCAGTTTCCTGTGGTGCTTGATGCAGATGAGGTTTTTTGGCAGCTTCTCCATTCGTTGCTCTGGCTAGTGCTGATGTGGAAGGCCTCTTCAGGTTGGATTCTCGTCTGATGACACGCTCCATACGTCGAGCTGCAGCAAGGACGTCTGTGTACGAAGTAGGTACGACGGATTCGATCATTCTTTGTAGCTTGAATTTTAGCCCATCAAAGAACTTCTCAGCCTTTTCTTCTTCTGTTGGGATCAAGGTAGGGGCGAAGCGACTTAGACGAATGAACTCCACGTTGTACTCTTCCACCGTCATAGTATCCTGAATAAGGTGATTGAACTTGTCCTGCCATTCTGATCGAGCGATAGCCGGAATGTACATCTCTTGAAAGAGTCTGAAGAACTCTTCCCAAGTAACTTGGTCTGGACCGAGTCGTCTCTCTTCAGATAGCCACCAGTGATGAGCATTGCCCGTCAATTGCATTCTGACTGCAGTCATCCAATGTTCCCTTGGTAGCTCAGCTGCTTCTAATTGATGTTGTATGTTGGTGAGCCACTCATGAACTTCTGTGGGCTCCTTCTTGCTTGAGAAGGTATGGGGCTTCAGTTGGCGGAAATCAGTAATAGAGCCCGTCGGTTGCCGTCGAGCTGGTAGGTTGGCTTGCTCCAGTGCATTTACTAGACTGTTCCTCAAGTAATCAGCCTTGCGACGCTGAGCCTCGTGTTGGACTTGTTGCTGGGCTTGCATCATTGCATAGATCATCTGGAATATTTATTGCCCGTCAATTGGCTGCCTTTGAGGAAATACAGGCATCGGTGGAACGAACTGCGGCAGAGGTGGAATATCATCACACCGAAATCTAGAAGCTTGCTGATCTGCTTGGCTGCTTCGGTGAGTAGAGGGATCTCCACTCAATAGCGTCACTTCATCTTCTCCATAGGTGGCTTCAGCACCTATTGGTGTTCTTGCTGGAGTTTCGTCGTTTACTTGTGAATCCATTACTCTGCATCAAAAATAAACTATAAGAGGCACACAGGAATCAAGGCAAGATGCAAGTCAAAAATTAGTTCGAATACGATATAGATATCAAAAATGATTCAAGCAAGTGGATAAGATGCTAAAAACTTATCCTATTCTTATTGCAGGCCTGTTCGGTCCCTAAGTTGAAACCGAACAATTTAGTCGTTGACCTGCATGGGCCACCACAAAAATCATGTCATGTCCCAGTCCCAAAATATCGAGGGACTAGCCACGTGGCAATGGCCAGCAGCACGCACCGATGGACAAACCCAATTTAATGGATCCATCGGGCATACTTAAGCTGTATTACAATAGTCAGGGTTTACTAATCTCATCCACAGAATAAAGACAGCAATATCAGCAAAATAAATAAACAACATCCAGTCATAAGTAATTAAAAATTAGAGAACAACCTGATATAAAGTCTGTTTACAAAAGTTATTTTGACAGGAAAATAAAGAGTTTATTTGGCCATAAACTGAGCATGGAAGAAGCAATTGTTCAAGAGAAGTCCTCAGCGATCACCTCGTCATCAAGTACTGTTACGAGAAGTGCTCCTGTTCCGTATACCTCTGGATAAACCTCGTCAGCTAATCCTGGGGACATAATCCGGATCCAGGTCCTCAGGGGACATAGCAAGGTACAAGAAAGCTCAAGCCAAAATAAATGCAGTACAGAAATAAAGGAAAACAATAGGGTAAATAATTAAACCAGCTAAGTGTTATGCAAGTGAGAGTTTAGTCATACTCAGGCTGAGACTACTACAGGATCGGTATCGGAGGAACCCATAGCAGTATTTTCTCGAAGGGCCAGTACGGTACCAAAGCTCTGTGTCAGAGTCTAAGGCACTTCCATTAAAGTATTATATATATATATTCAGCCTTTTGTATGGTAAATCTCTCCCCACCCAATGTAATCTCACGTCACAGTTCCATAATGTCTCATGTTCATGTCACGCAAGATTAAACTAATACAATAAGTCAGGATAAAATCTAAGCATGTAAAATGTATAAGTTATAAACCTGTATCCTAAACAGAATCACCTTAAATATTCAAGAAGATTCTGTCTCATGATTCGTGTCAAGTGTCCTGGGTATAATGTACTTTATATGACAAGTACTAGAATGTAAATGTCACGATATCCATCTCTAGGTGACGTTACACAACCCCGCGTACGGTGTTGGCACCCGACTATTAATCGAAAGCTAAGTAAGTCACACGGCCCTAGGCCCTAGGTTTGAGCATGTACAACAGTCACAGAAAATAAATCAAGAGAACAAATTTATTCAATATACTGCAATTTATGGCAAGGTACACTTGCCTGAGTTTTTAGATCCAATTGTAGCTCTGGCTTCAGCGGGGATTGCAGGCAGTACTCCGGTTGCTGAAATAGATATCACCATCAGATCCAGAAAATATTAATCAGCTAAAAATGTCTGTCCTTGAGTCCAATTTGGAGACAAGGGCAAAAATGATATTTTTAGGTCAAGGCGGGGTCCATTTGTAGGCCGCTTTGTACCGAAAAATGTGTCAGGGTCAAAGGTCTCCAAATCTGTCCAACTTAGTGTCAAAAAGTCAGGAACGATGATACGAACCCAACGGAACTTCTAGAATTGGATTCCGATGAGCCGTTCTCAAAATCGCCCGTCAAGTGGAGCCTGTGGGGCCCACGACACGCAATTTTGTCAACGTTCTCAGAATCGAACCAAACTTGGCTCACAGGACCAGCGTATTGCTACAAGTCCGATGGAGCAAGTTTCGTCTCAATCCGACCTGTGTACACTAAGTTACAGTGAGATTCAAAAAGGTCGGATATGGGGCGTTGTCGGCGGATACGCATTGATTCCGGTGTGCACGCACATCCGAATCAACTTCTGCGAAATTTTGCACGTCTGTATCAACGACGCGCATGTATCGGTGAAGACCGCGTGCGACCAAGTCGTCCCGTTTGGCGGGGCATACTCAGTTTCGAGGTGAAACAGGGCGTTGGTTTTCCTATTTTTGGATCGCTGTTCACGATCAGCACAGGACGCGATGCACCGAGCGGTTTACACGGGCACCGAGGGGGTCATGCAGGCTACGTGATGCAACAGACGGAATTGAAAATGGGGCAGCGAGGAGAAAGATATGAATACCTGAACAGGGCTCCGGGAAACTGCGAATTCTTCGTGTCCGACACGTGTCCGAATCGTTTCTGAGCTAGGGCACAGGTTTTGTGTCGCTGGGAGTGGGGGTTCAGGCCGACGGAGGTCGACGAGGGCTCAGGGATGCCTCGGTGAGGCCGGGCGGCGCTCGGCTGAGTCGGCCGGAGTCGGCCGGAGTCGGCTGCGGGTGATGCAGCCTCTGGAAGTGCCGGCTCGGTTGGGGCGGGCTGGCCTTGGTCGGAAGAGAGCGGGCCGAGGTCGGGGGCGAGTGCTGAAGGGGCGGGCTCGGGGCTGCGGGACGGCGAGGAAGGCAGCGAGGGCTCCGGCGAGGTCTAGGGCTCCGGCGAGGTCTAGGGGAAGCGGGGAAGGAGGCGGAGGTGAGGGTTTATATAGGCCGGAGAGGGGAGAGGGAGCGGCGGCGGTTGCGGTGGCCGGAGGCGAGCGGACAGCGGTTGCGGGAAGGCCAATCGGCGACGGCGGCAGCGAGGAGGTCAGGGGTCGGGTTCTGAGCGGTTTGGGGGAGAGAAAGTGTTAACGGGTTAATGGGTTTCGGACAGACGGGTCGGGTCAGGGGATCCGACCTGATCCAAAATATTGCGGGTCGGGTCTGGGCTGGTGGGTCGGGTCTGGGTTAGACCCAGATCCGACCCGCTAAGGATTGGGTTTGGTTCAATGAACCCGGTCCGGTTCAGAAATTGGTTTGGTTTGGTTTATTTAAAATAAACCCGGTTTATTTTGGTTTAATTAATTAGTTTTTAGGGCTTTTAAACTGCTTTCGGGGTCCAATAAATTCCCAAAAAATTATCCTATGTCTAGTTTTTTATTTTACACCATAAATATTATTTTTATAATATTTCAATATTATTTATTATCATTTAAAAATTATTTAATTATTAAAATGCCTTAGTTTAATTTCAGAAAAATCCCAGAAAATTCCAGAAAATTTTGAAAAATCCAAATTTAAAAATTCTTGAAAATCAGGGGGTTTACAGCCCCCATCACGTACATTAACTGCCGAGACGTGCCTCAAGTTCTGTACGAAGAGCAGCTTTTGACGTGTCGGTTCATTTGTCTCTTGTTGAGCGTAAAATCTCGCATCAGCCTGTATAAAACTAGGCAGCATATTCCCTTGAATGCATAAAAGCACTCTGTATCAAGGAGATGTCACTAAACGATGTTCTGGGTCTCTGTGCCGCACCATCATTATAGCCATCGTCTGGGAAGTCATGCAGTACTCTTTGTCAGGAGCCAGACGTCAGGTTCACTGCATGATTTGACAGGTTCATTCGAGGAATACGAAGAGTTCCTCGTACAACCTCCCACTGCATTAAAAAGCGAGTAGGTTTTACGCCAAAGTGGCGATGTAACAACCCTTTTACGCCGGAGCAGCCTGGAAATACTGTATTATGCGGGCTGTTCTGGAGCTATATTTTATGCTGTACTAGCGATAAAAGCTCTGTTTGTACGCCGATGGCTCTGAAGTCATGTCTTACGCCACACGGCACTGAAATACCGCGTATAACTCTACAGCGTATTTTTCATGCTTCTACAAGACCCCCTTCAAAGTTTTCAAATTCCTCGTAATTTGAAACATTTTGAATAAAGCATGAAACGGTCAAGTCTGACTCGTTCCTCGAGGCTGATTTCTTGGCAGATTCTTGGGTATTTGTTGGGATTTGGTGTGTTCTCTTTTGCCTATATAAAGGCTGAGGAGTTAACCTCTTCTTCCCACATTTCCTTCACCACACAAAGATGATTGTCAGAGTTCGTTGGGTCAACTTAAGGAAGAAGAAGACCATGTTCTTCCAGCATATAAGGAGCCGAAAAAGAAGGCGTCTTCGAGCAAATATCCTCTGCATCGATGGATCATGGAAGGATATCATAGCTTCCTTTGCTCGGGATAATCAGCAACTTCATATGGCGATTCGTCCAGGAGAGAGGAAGGGTCGTATTAGACCACACAGCTTGCAAGCTGTATTTTCTCCCGTCGTTGGTGGACGAGGGCAGACAAACTAGACCTGTCTTCGAGTATTGAGTTGGGTCTAAAACCTCAATTCAATCTGTCATGGCGTATGGAGGATGGGCTCTTGAATAATTTAGACAAGCCCAGTTGGGTATCCTCACGCCATTAATCATTTTCTTGTTCATCGACTGTGGAAGTCCATGAACTGCTGCAGAAGACGAAAAAGATCTCCACCAATACGAGAACCTGACAGAACAGACTCTCGGCATAATCTTTAAATGAGGATGAGAAAATCCTTTGTAGACGGGATTTCCCTTATATGTAATCATGAAGATGAAAAAAACCCTTTGTAGACTGGATTTCTCTCATATGTAATCAGGATTTAATAAAGTTGTCTTCTCTTACGCATCTGATGATTTACCATATTTTTTGCTGTGATGAAGTCTGAATATGTGTAGCTTCGACACATCTGAATAACTTTACGCCACTCTAAAAAAAGAGTATTTGGTCCCGTCCTGTCTTTTACGCATAAATAAGGACGCGTATAAAATTGCTTAGCATTTAATTCGAATATTCGAACTGTCCTGTTGTTAGGAATAAGGAACTGCGTAGAATTCTGAACTGGCACTTCTCTGATAAGAAGAATTTTTGTTCAAACTATCATCTTCAAGAATGATTTCCCGAGAACACCTTGAAATAGGGCAAGAAATGGTTGTCAAAACTGACCACGCTTGAACTGTCGAGAAAATATTCTGACTGGATTTCGGATTAACTTCCAATCGACCCAAGGAGAAGAGTCATATTCAATGATAAACTCTGTATGCTTTGGGTACTTGGGGTGTTTTGAGGCCAATAAGGAGCATCTTCTGCGTGAACCCTTGTAATTGACCGCCTTGAGATTTGTTTAGATATACGTATATTCTGGCCTGTGTATTTTCAGATATACGGAAAGTCATAGATCTGTAATGTAGATGAGCATAAGATCATAAGTTTGTAGCCTCTCGAGCGTAAAAGCTGCTGAGCATAAGAGCATCTGGGCATAAAACTGTAGATTTGTAGTCTCTGACAAGAAAGCTTTCGAGCGTGAAGTCGTCGATTTGTCGCCTCTGAGCGTAAAAGCTACCGAGCGTAAAATTATAGATTTGTAGCTTCTGAGCGTAAAGTCGTAGGTTTGTAGACTCTCGAGCGTAAAAACTACCGAGCGTAAAAGCATCCGGGCGTAAAACCGTAGACTTATAGCCTCTGAGCGTAAAACCGTAGATTTGTGGCTTCCCGAGTGTAAGAGCTCTTTAGCGTAAAATCACGAATGTGCTCTGCACGAAAAACTTTTTGAATTCGCTGACTGTTCGTCTTCCCTAAATGATAGGCTGACGTGGTCCCGAATCATAACCGAGTATTAAATATCGAATTTGGTTAGGGATTCGAGGAGTCCATCTGAACTCAATATATACCCCAAGGCCTTCAGAGAGAAAACTCTTCACCTGTCTTTTGCAAAAGAAAAACCTTCGTCTCTTTGAGAACTCTCTTTTGTTTCTTCTCCGAGCACTCTAAGTTTTTTAGCAATGGCACCGAAACCAACCTTCGCTCTAAGGGAAAGAAAGCTGCCTTCTCTTCTCGCTCCTCTGCCCAAGCACGAGCGACTCCGATCGGGCAGAGCGAACCTCGCTCTGAACGAAGCGTCCCACCGACGAGCTGTGTACCGGGCGTTATAGGTAAAGCTTTTGGGACGAGAAAAATAAAGAAAACCCTTCGCACACGTTGTACTTGGATGCGCTAGGTCATCTTCTTTGCTGAACGCCTCTTCGAGGAAGATGATGCACAAAGATGTTTCATCTTTTACGCCCACATTTCTAATGTGTCAGCGTAAAAACTCCATATTTTGCAGTCTGGCGTAAAAGCTTTGACTGTCGAAATTTGGCGTATACTATAAATTTTGGGTGTTACGCTCTGGATGAAAATTCCAGCGTAATAACTCAAACTTTGGCAGTCTGGCGTAAAAATACAGACTGTCAGATTTTTTTGTATAGTGCCAATCTTGGATTATACACCTGGGAATGAGATTCCAGCGTAAAAATTTAAGTTTTCACAGTCTTGGCGTAAAAGCACAGACTGTTGATCTTTGGCATAATCTGCAAGATATAACGTTTAGTATAGAAATTGACTTGTTTTTCTTGCACTTTGTAGTTAACTTGCAGATATCTCCGTTGGCTGAGGTGATGGGTTCTGCTGCTGGGATGCTGAACTCCAATTACCTAGAGGATTTGTCCCATGTGACATTTCCTATTTTTGGACCCCAGTATCCTGAAGGAAGGGGAAATCTGATATCGTCTCAAGGAGAGCGAATGTTGTTGAGCATGATCAACGGGGAGCCCATGATATATATAGATGGGGCCCAATATATAAAATCGGCTTTCCTCTTCCGGGATATGATCGACAAACAATCCCAGACGAAGTCCAAGAAGGAAGACTGGGTTTTTACTACTTGGGGTCTGGTCATGTACCTGCCCAGGATGCCGAGAGATTATCCCATCTCGGCATTCTTTCATGCCACGCATCCGAGGAGGATGTCGTGGACTCTGACTCCCAATCTTCACGGCCAACCGGGGAAGATATTTTACCAAAAAGGATCCGACCAAGGGTCATTTGTAAGTCGCCCTTCCGGCTCTGTAATGCCCTTCAGGGAATTATTTTCGGGTAGTGTCCCGAGTGAAGACACTGCACTGCTCCAACCAGTCCAATTATCGACTTTCTGTAATGACTTCATGGGACAAGGAGGAATATACCCAAAGGTTAATCCTCGGACCAATGGGTGGCTTACCCCTACAAATCTTCGATGGGCTCGTTTAGTTGCCTGGGCCCTGAAGCATTTTCCGACTGAACTGGAGAGCATTGGTCTGTACGCGGCTGTGAGTGCTACCAGTGTTGGGTTACCTCTAAACCCTAACCTGTTTCTGGCTCTGATGGAGCGGTATATATCGCTCACCGGGACTTTCGCCACTCCGCTAGGGGAGTTGGGATTGGCCCTCCACGAGATTGCAGAGATTTTGAGACTGCCAATGGGGGATACTATTTATGAAGAGTATGTTCCCACAAACCGGGAGCTGGGGGATACAGACCCTCGAGTGGTGGCCATGTACCATGAGCTGATGTGCCACTACCTTGCTTGCACCACCTTTTATAATGAGCCCTCTGATTTGGCTCATATCAACAAGTGGGCGTCCTATCTCTTCTTTCATCATGCCAGGGCTGCTAAGCCAGACAAAGTTGTGGATAGCAGGGATAAGCCTCTGAGCCTTCTGAGCGTGCTTAATGCTCACGTAGTCGATGACCTTATTGAAGACGCTGGGGCTTCAGATCAGGTTCTCGATGAGGAGATAGGGAGTTATCCTGCAGGCACTAAAGCCTACAGTTATATGAGGCATTACCGCAGGCCTCTGTCAAGGGAAGCTCAACTGGCTGGCTTCCTCTCTATATGGCTATGCCGACTGGTAGTATCTGGCATTAAATCTTCGGATCGCATTCACCGCAACACCTTATGGCCTGCAGTACGTCTGGTGTTCGGGACAAGACTGGGCCTACTCCCTGCCATGGTATGCCGCATACAAGCTGGCCTGAGGGCCATTACTGATGGGCTGCTTGTCGATGAAACACGGCGTGACAGCTTTCCCAGGGTAGAATTACCGTTCCTGTATTTGATGGGATGGCTAATTCTCCATAATCCCAGGGTGATGTCTCCCGGCTCTGGCAGTAGTTCGGGGAATAATTTCTTGTTGAATTATAAGAATTTCACCTGGAACATGACCACAGTTATATAATGTCGACGAGCGTTAAATTTTGCTCACAGCTGGAAGCTCTTCTGCTCCGTCCCTACTGTACATCTCAATCCACAGGGGATGAGACTTCAGGATTCAGGTGAAGGAAAGACCGTTCTTTCTCCTGAAGCTTTTTATTGGTTGGTCTGCATTAGACCTTCCCATTTATTGTACAGAAGTGAGGACCACTACTTCTTGGAGCCGTATCTGCCTAGTTGGTTCACCAGGCAGTTCGGGTATGACCAGTTGCACGTGGGAAACGCCATCACCAGCTTCAAGTCCAGAGGTGGACTTATCGACGGAGCCAGAGGATGGCGGTACTTCATAATGGGTTGTACTGGAGCGGCCTTCACCATACCTGCGACATCTCTCTCCATGGAGTTGCGCATCCTCCATTCGTACGCCCAGTTTTATGTGGCCATTAATACCTTCCATCGCGATTTTGATATACGTAAAAGTTTTATGATGCCCACTTATAAGTCTGCTGGAAGAGACGATGTCCCATCAGTCTCCTCTGACGAAGGTGAAGACCCTGTCGGTACAGATGAGTTTTTGATGACAGTACCGAGAGGTGTAATACCTCCGCCTGTAGAGCCCCTTATTATTCCTGGAAAGCGACGGGCTCCTATTCTGAAGGAGGCTTCCCCTTGCAAGAAGAAAAAGACTGTCAGTGGTCCTGTCAGGACTTCCCGCCCTGAGGTTCCCAGGAGTGAACCTGTTGTTTCCCCTATTGGGGATAAATTTTTGACTAGAGGTCCTTCGCCTATTAGAGAGGGAACCTCCATAGTTCCGGCTGGCAGTGCCGAAGATTCTTTGCTCGAGGCTGCTGTCGCTGCTACCACTTCAAGTAGTGGTACGAGGTCGCCTTCGAGGCCGAGCGAAATAAGAATATCTTTATCCAGACCAGCAACGAGAGTAACCCCTGCTGCGTCTGTAAGTACATCCAGCGAGATTCCATCTGATGAGCCTCGAGTGGATCTTGGTAAAAACCTGGAGGAGTACCTGCCAGTGTCAGTTGGCACACCCCCTTCTCCAGGTATGACAGCTCGCTTAGCATCATTAAGAAATGATTTAGCTGTACTAGCTGCCGACGCGACATATATACCATCGGCCATGGGTAAATGTCGTCTTTATGCCTCTTTTAGAAAAATTAACATCATGTTGATATTAACTTTCTCTTGTCTTCTTTTCAGGGAAAGACATCTATGGGAAGGGCAGCGTCGACGCAACTTTTGGCTTTGTTGCCGCTCCTGCCGGTGACATAGAGGTGCCCGACTTCAAAGAGGAAACATTTTTGGGTGCCGGCTCGCCCGAAACAGTTCCAATATCTCAAGAGGAGGATGAGCCTGTCATTACGACTATGCCTCCTTTGAGTACGCCAGCCACCTCGGCCGTTGTCGGTGCCTCTACCTTTGTCGCGCCCTCTACTGAAGTGACGACTGTAAAGACACCCTCTGCAGTCGTTCATGGAAGGGAATTCGCCAATATTGCAGCCACTCCCAGCACCCAATCTGATTTTGCCATGCTGATTGAGTAATATACTAGTATCTTCTACACCACTTTGAAAACGCTGATATCAATGGTGCTGGAGAAGAATCTAGGTTTTGAGGCTCTGAGGAGGTCCTCCCAATTTGTGATAGCGCCGATCAAAGATTTCAACGACGCTGGAAGAGCTGATACACTGGAGCAGATAGTTAATGGTTTGGAATAACCCATTAACAATTATTTGCAATTATCCCAGGGCAGCATTGACGACCTGATCCAGGATGAATATGACTCTTTGACTGCGAGGCTTGTTGGGGAGATGGAAGCTCTGAGTAAGTCCATCAAGGCTCAGCAGAAAGAGATGAATGAAGAGCATGCCTCATTGGGTTATGTCATTCCCCAGATGGCCCAGTGCGATGCCGAATATAAGGAAGAGTCAGCGAGGATCCGCCAATTGGAAGACGAACTTGCTAAGGCCAGGAGAAGGCTCTCTCTTTGTCGGCAGCTCAAGATGTGCTGAATGACCGAAGGAAAGCATCTCAGCAGAACCTGGCACGTGTGGGTATTCTCTATGCGGATTTTGTGCGTCATTGGTCTGAAATGTCTGCCTTGAACAATGAGGAGGCAAGATTGGAGCGGGCTCGAGCTACCGTTTTAAACTTCAGGACTGAGAAGATGGCCGCACTGGCACAGCAGATCCGTGATTTGACTGCTCCTCCCAAATGATGTATCCTTTTTGTTTCTCCTGTAATTTCTCGGAGATAATAAAGAAACATTTTCTGACTTTGTGGGCCCATTATTTTTAGAATATGATAGGCTAGGGTGAAAGTAATATCAGAGATATCATTAACATGACATTCTTTCGTTAAGGTTTTGTTGAATGTAAATCTATTCAGAGTTAACATGAACCTAAAAGAATATAATCCAACTAAATTTGTATACTAAACACTATCAGAGGTATCATTAACATGATAGGTTTACAAATTAGTTAAGGATATCTATTCGGAGGTCACATGAACCTGATAGAATATGATCCAGCTAACCTTTGTATGTAGTATCGTCAGAATAAGATCTTCATCATACTCCGTTAAATGAATGAGATCAAATATAGTACTTCTTTGGAAATTTACAGTTGATAGTAGCCATTGCCAAATTTCTATTAGGCTTGGCTAATCTGTAAGCGCGATTTGCAATCATATAAGAGCCTTCTATTTCTTTATGATTGTTTGCGCAAATTTTGGACATCATACTAGAGATAATATGGACGTAGTATGATACCATATTTGTTGAGGACATCCCACTGGGGGATTTTTTTTTTGTGGACCTATTACTTCTTGTGCACGAGAGTGCAAGTAATAAGTTTAGGACAAGCCCTGCCAGAGGTAATATGGACGTGGCAGTTTTTTGTGGGCCTAACACCACTGGCGTGCTTAGAGTTAAGTACGGGTGCTAAGTTGAGATAACAACCGATATCAGAGGTAATATGGACATGATAATCGATAGTCAAAAACTTGAAAAGTTTGTTCAGAGGTAATATGAACATGACATACTTTTGAGTTGTGACTCCATTGGGGATGGAGATATATATCTGCTCAGAGGTAATATGGACATGGCAGTTTTTGTGGACTCAACACCACTGGTGTACTTAGAGTTAAGTATGGGTGTTAAGTTGAGATGACAACCGATATCAGAGATAATATGGACGTGATAATCGGTAGCCAAAACTCGGAGGGTTTGTTCAGAGGTAATATGAACATGACAAACTCTTGAGTTGTGACTCCATTGGGGATGAAGGTATACATCTGCTCAGAGGTAATATGGACATGGCAGTTTTTGTGGACTTAACACCACTGGCATACTTAGAGTTAAGTACAGGTGCTAAGTTGAGATGACAACCGATATCAGAGGTAATATGGACGTGATAATCGATAGCCAAAACTCAGAGGGTTTGTTTAGAGGTAATATGAACATGACAAACTCAGCTGGGGAAATAAAGAAATATTTGGACAATAGTTCAGAGGTAATATGGACGTGAACAACTGTCCGAAAAATTTACTGTGGAGTGATTTTCTTGAGTGGGGATAGACCTGAAGAATCCTCTGGGGAAACTTTAGGGACTAATCATCCGATACCTTCTTGAGGGAACAAATTGTCACGTTAAAGTAAAATCAATTTGCAGTGATTGTCCCCTCGTTTACAGATGCAAAGTGATGACTTTGGCGTCGATCATCTTCTGGATTCTCCTTTTCAATACATACCACGCCCTTGTGGGGTGATGAATATACCGATAAAAGAGACAATAATCTGGGTCATCGACTTGGCCCGCCCTCTCAGGATATCTGATGTTGGGTAGCCGAAGTTTGTGTTCCTTCATCAACATATTGAAGATTTCAATGATGTCATCTTCATTGAAGGAGAAAGTCCCTTTTGGTCTTCGGGCTCCCGATGCCTGAGTTTTACGGTCTTCCGGGAAGATCGTCATCGTTGCATCATCTTCGAATTCAGAGGGAATTCTATCCCTAGCTCTGGATGCTGCCCCATTTTGTTGAGGTAGGCTACCCCCAGACCTGTCATGGCTGTTGTCCACATAAGTTGATTTAGAAGTACCTGCCTCTGGTATTACAGGATCAGGCTCTGGAGGTTTGGAGTTTGCAAGAGATGAAGTATACCCCAACCCAAAACGGGTTCGTTGACAGTAAGAATTATCATGTAACGGTGTTCTTCTGCCTTTTTCATAGTCGAGGCCTTGTTTCAACTTCAAATCATAGCCCATGTTTTGTATGATCTTTAAAGCTTGTGGACTAGACCTGTGGATTTGCATTTTGCCACCCTCAAACTCGTAAAATTCTTCTTGTACAATCGGTCTACTCCGCATGCGACCGAAGACTATTGGATGCTGGTCGTCGTGAGTCGGAGGAACAATAAAGGCAGCATTTTTATGTTATCCATATGTCATGATGACATTAGATGTTGATGCATCTTTCCACATGATCTCTCCACGTTTGACAGTTAGGGGGACTGATGCCTGGTTATGACTCCTGTCTTTGCGTTTCTGGATCAAGAATTCACGCAAGTCAGGAGGACTAATAGAAGAAGAAGAAGAAGAAGAAGAAGAAGAAGAAGGCTTGTTCCTCCTGTTTACATCAGTTGGCATACGGATGTTCAGAACCATAACTTTTTCTCTGCCACCCGTATATAGCAGTTCAGCCATCTGAGTAGCAGCTGATCCCCGAGGAGTGTGTCTTTCCGCAAACTGGACCTTTTTTACGCTGAGGGGCTTAACCTGGCGTAATCTGGAACTCTGCTCAGGTTGACATAAAACGGAGGAAGCCCTCAATCGGCCATTAGCTTCTCGCGTAATCTGGAGAGCGGACAGATTCTTCTCTTGCTGGCGTAAAGATCGAGAAGTTGAGAACTCCGCCACTTGCTTTCCCTTGAGTAGATTGCAGGGACCATCTGCTTTTCCAAGGAGGGCAGATGCATTTTTATGCGCGGAGCGCGTTTGGAATTTCTGATTTGGCGCTGAGGCATTATCAGAAATTTTGTCTGCCACGTCACAGACGAGAGACAGAGTTTTATGCGCAGAGCGTGAAGCAGACTTCTGGGTTAGCACTGAGGCATCACCAGAAGCTTTGTCTGCCATGTCACAGACGGAAGACAGAGTTTTACGTGCGGAGCACGAAGCAGACTTCTGGTCTAGCACTGAGGTATCGCCAGAAGTTTTGTCTACCACGTCACAGATGGGAGATAGAGTTTTACGCACAGAGCGCGAAGGTTGCGAAGCTACAACCTTGTTGGTCGGAGAAACCGGAGAGTCGGCAGGAATGGTAGGGGATGTCCGGGGCATCCATACCTTACGCAGTTTCCTGTTTTCTTGAACGGAGAGGAAGTGAGAGCTACCCCCTGCTCGAAGCATGTCTTCGTAGGCTGACTGGTCGAATTGGACGACCAGGGTCTTCTTCATTGATCCTACTGATACTGCATCGTGTTGAGCAATTGCTTTCTCGTCAGATGAGAAAGAGGTCCCCAGCAGAGTCGCTATCTTGTGTTTGATAATAAACGAAAGAAATAAAACAAGTTTTATACGAAACCCTCTCTTTGGTTTACAAACAAGAAGTACAATTAATCCTATACGAGGCCGTCAAGTACAAATTTTAATCTGGGTAAATATTGCTATAGGAGTCTGATCTGCAGTCGATCACTTTATCTTTTGGACCACACGATGATGAAGAAGTGCCATAGAAGAAGGAGAAGCATCAAAGATTACAAAGGGGAGTGGATGCTCGATACCAAAATCATTGATCGCTACTCTCTGTCTGTGCTCTACTCTCTCTTTTCTTTAATTTTTTGACTTCTATTCCGACCTTTCGACCACCATTCTTCGACCCTGGACCTCTGTCAATAGAGGTCTCTATTTATAGGGTTTTAGTGACAGTAACCATCCAGTCAGCGTAGAAGCCGGACAGTGGAGAGTATGACACTTTTTATGCGACGGTTACAATAACTGCCACCCACGTATAAATGATCTTCTGAATCTGCGTGTGACGCGTGTCCCATTATGAGATAATGCGTATAACTACTGTGAAGATCACGGCATGCAAGCCACGTAGGTAGCTGTCCCTCGCGTAGAAAAGGTTGGCGTAGAAGCCAATAACTGTCACCCTGGAGTAGAAGCCAAATGGTTGTCAAGTTGGCATAGAAGCCGAGTAGTTGTCAAACTGGCGTAGAGGCCAGGTAGGCGTAGAAACCTAGTAGGCGTAGAAGCCTGATGCTGCATGGATAGGTAGCTAGCGTAGAAGATAGCCGATCCTCCTTTCTTGACAGAGGTCTTGAGCTAATTCTGGAGCAAATAGCCTCATTACGCACCAATACAAATATAGCCTGAGTTGGCGTATTCCGAGGAGATAGCATACGGCGTACTCTTTATAGCTGAAAATAGCCAGGTCGGCGTATTTCAAGGAGGTAGCGTACAGCGTGCTCCTTTAGTTGAAAATAGCCTGATGGAGTAATATGCAGAGGTGATGATGTAGACGTATTAGCCGTAATTATGGCTCACCCAGACTTTGAAAATGGAACCAAATCCCGTGCATTAAATGCAGAGATCTGCCCCCATCACGTGCATTAACTGCCGAGAGGTGCCTCGAGCTCTGTACGAAGAGCAGCTTTTGACGTGGCGGTTCGTTTGTCTCTTGTTGAGCGTAAAAGCTCGCATCTGCCTGTATAAAACTAGGCAGCGTATTCCCTTGTATGCATAAAAGCACTCTGTATCAAGGAGATATCACTAAACGATGGTCTGGGTCTCTGTGCCGCACCATCATTACAGCCGTCGTTTGGACAGTCGTGCAGTACTCTTTGTCAGGAGCCAGACGTCAGGTTCACTCCATGATTTGACAGGTTCATTCGAGGAATACGAAGAATTCCTCGTACAACCTCCCACTGCATTAAAAAGCGAGTAGGTTTTACGCCAAAGTGGTGATGTAACAACCTTTTTACGCCGGAGCAGCCTGGAAATACTGCATTACGCGGACTGTTCTGGAGCTATATTTTACGCTGTACTAGCGATAAAAGCTCTGTTTGTTTGCCGATGGCTCTGAAGTCATGTCTTACGCCACACGGCACTGAAATACCGCGTATAACTCTGCAGCATATTTTTTATGCTTCTACAGTGTAGATGTTCATGACTATTCGCAGGAGCACGAATCAGGATTTACTACTTATCTCTTCCGAGGAGGTCTTACCTTCTGAGCACCAGTGATTATCTCTAGCGATGGATCGCTTTGCTGATACACTTCTATCATCATCTTATTTATATTGGAGATTTACCTTTCTCCCTCATTTTAGCATTAATATAGTCTTTGGTAGTGGATTTGTCTCCATCTGACTATTATTTCAGATTATTCAGACTCATTATTCTAGTTCAGTTATTTACTTTCTGTGACTAGTTGTGTGGATGAGATTAGTATACCTGTGACTTGTGACACTATATTTGTACCACATGTGAGTTTATATTCATATTACAGCGTACGTGTGTATTATGGTATCCATATATTGGAGTTGCCATATACATACGGGTGGCATGCTTACGTGTTCTTGGTCCTACGTATTTTGGGACTGGGGCGTGACAATTTTGTAGTCTTTTCTTCAGATCTTATTTTTGTACACCATTTTATTGTAAATCTGGACCATCATATTAAAAGCTAAAAAAAGTTTTGTTCTTGTCAAATAATTATAGATCGGTACATATTTAAGTTTGATGTATAGTGCTTTTGTATATTTATAGATTTGAACAATTTTCTCCGGTTCTATAATATTTTCTTCTATTAAAACTAAAGGTGACATTATATTGAGCTAGTATCAATCTATTTTTTGTTATCTTCTTAATTTCTACTTTGTTTTGCTAAGTTGTTATGCTTATATTTTTCCTTTTTATTGTAATTAGGCAGTAATGATGGAGAAAATTGAGAGTTTTGAATAACCCAATTTTTAGTGACTTTTGTAGCATTCCACATCTTTTGTGATGGGTTGAAGAGACAGTAACCTACAAGGTTGTCTACACTCTTCATCACATGAGAGATTTGTAGAGGTAACAAATATTGTTATTTTTGCCAGTGAGATTAACTTTTCCTAAATCTGAGCCAGTACTTATCTAGTTTTTTGTTATCTCCTTCATTTCTACCATGATTTCCTGAGTTCTTATGCTTATATTTGTCCTTTTATTGTAATTAGGCAGTGATGAAGGAAAAAAATTGAGGGTTTTGGATAACCCAATTTTTAGTGACTTTTATAGCATTTCACATCTTCTGTGATGGTTTAAAGAGGCAGCAACATACAAGGTTGTCTGCACTCCTCATCACATGAGAGGTTTGTAGAGGTAACAAATGTTGCTATTTGTGTCAGTGAGATTAAATTTTCCTAAATCTAAGCCACTACTTATCTAGTTTTTTGTTATATTCTTTATTTCTACCATGTTTTACTGAGTTCTTATGCTTATATTTGTCCTTTTTATTGTAGTTAGGCAGTGATGATGGGGAAAATTGAGGGTTTTGGATAACCCTATTTCTAGTAACTTTTGTAGCATTTCACATCTTCTATGATGGGTTGAAGAGGCAGCAACCTATAAGGTTGTCTACACTCCTCATCACATGAGAGGTTTGTAGAGGTAACAAATATTGCTATTTTTGCCATTGAGATTAACTTTTACTAAATATGAGCCACTAATTATCTAGTTTTTTGTTATCTTCTTCATTTCTACCATGTTTTGCTGAGTGGTTATTCAACTTTTGCCTACTGAGTAAATCTGCATGCCTTGTTTGTTGTGTGTGTTTTGTGTATGCTTTCAGCTGACTATCTATAACTATTTTTTCTTGGTACCATATGCCAAAAAATTTCCCTTTTGTAGGTTGATGGATTTTTTTTGATCCTACGGATCGTACGATACTGGATATAGTGTCAAGCACTCTCAGTGTTATTATTGTCATTATAGCATTGGTGGGTGAGGAGTAAAATGAACGAACATGCATTGCTAGAGAGCCTTCCGAACTAAGAACACAATGGAGAGATGCACACATGTATCAGATATTGTGGGAAGGTAAAGACAAATGTGTATCATATCTTATGATGAGCACGATATCCTTCTATACCTTAGTACATATGCTAAGGATTAATGGGTCGCTTCGAGATAGTCGTCGGGTTTGGGTGGAAGAACATGTGGCAATATTTGTGTACATGTTAGGGCACAATTCAAAGAACAGGGTATGGACTGTTGACTTTGTGTGTTCTGGAGAAACGATCTCAAGATACTTTAATCTAGTACTTGGGGCTATATTTACTCTACGTGAAGTAGTTTAATGAAGCAACCTGGGTGTAAAATCCGAATAGAGATAAGGCAAAACTGTGAATGGTTTTCTTATTTTAAGGTAAATTAAATATTAGCTAAAGTCTAGTTTTTACCAAATTAATAAGTTTGTCACCACCCCATTTACAGAGCCGGGTATTTTTATTTTTTTTTAATTTAGTTAATTGTGTATTATTTATATTTAATTGTATTTATATTTAATTAATGATTGTATTATATTTTATTGATTATTTTAGGATTTTGGCTAGCTTGGACCCATGTCAGACCCTAGTGGACCCATGTTCGACCCAGCCCACACCCTTGTGAGAATTATTTTGGGGCTTAGGAATATTTATTATATTTTTAGAAGGTTAGTGGGAGAGATTTGGAGCTAGTTTGAGTGCTTTTGGAACCCGAAACCCGAAACCAAGTCAAGTAGGGGCATTTTGGGAAATTGGAAACTTGTAATTCCCTTTATTAGTGTTTGGCCGGTCCCCCCCAACCCCATTCCACCCGTGAGAACCAGCACAGCAGCCCCTCTTCTCCCCCCTCTTCATTCCACTCTTCTTCTTCACTTCTTCTTCTTCTCCACTTCTTCTTTCTTCTTCCTTCTTCTTCAAGGTGAGTTTCTCTTCCATTTTTTTCCTTCTTTCTTCCATTTCTTCTTCTTAATTGAACCCTAACCTACATTCATTCCCAACCTAGGTGGGTAGAGCCTAGATTTGGTATTGGAGCTAGATTTGGGAGCTTGGAAGCTTGGTTTGGAGGATTTGGAGCATTTTGAAGACTTTGGCTTGGGATTCCAACTCCCAAGAGGTAAACCCTAATTTTCCCTCTTGTAATTATTTTTATATAGTGTAATTAATAGTTTAGAATCTTCCTAGACCCTAAGGCTACCCGTGTGAGGAAGTTGGAACTAGTTTGGTAGTGTTTAGAGACTTTAACACTAGGTTTTGTGTCAATTTCGGGTGGAATCCGAATTTGGCCCAATTTTGGGTGATGCCCTAGGTTAGACGGACCTAGGTAGACGTTGTCAGGTATCTTGAGGGTGAGTGCGTGTCTCCGTTCGGACACGGGAAGCCGTGTCGCGGAGAAACGGGCGTTTCGGGCAAATTTGGGGCTTTTCGTCGTCGCCGATTCTAAGTGCGTGCGCGTTTCCGCCACGGACCTAGAATCGATGCGGGAGCACTTTTTCTAGGATCTAGGCATTGTTTAGAGCGCGTGGATAAATTTTGGGCCGATTTTGAGTTCGTTTGGTGTGCGTTTCAGGAGATTTTCCGAACCGTGCACCGCGTGTTCGTCGAAATGATCGAACGGCCATTTCGACTTGGTTTCCTTGTTTCGGGCTTGTGCGCGCGTTGGGTTAGTATCGGGGAGTGTGTGCTAGAGTTTTCGAGTTATATTTTATATATTTATAGGTGTTTGTGCGTGTTGGGGTCGTTGGGCGTGCGTTGGTGAGCGTTGTGGGCGTTGTGTGCGTTGTGTTGTGTGTTGCGTGTGTGTTGTGTTTATATATATATGTGTATATATATATTTGTGTGTGTATTCTATATTTATATATGTATGTGTTTTTATGTTTGTGTGAGTGTGTTAGTGAGTGCTTGTGTGTGTGTTGGTGCTAGTGTATGTATGTAGGTGAGTATGTGTGTGAGTGTGAGTGAGTGTTTAGATATAGATATATATATATATATATATATATATATATATATATATATATATATATATATATATATATATATATATATAAGTTTGAGTTTGTGTGTATATATGTATATATATTTATATATATATGTATGAGTGTTTATGTGTGTGGTTGTGTGTTTGTGAGAGTGTGTGCTAGTGTGTATGAGTGTGAGTGTGTGTGAGGGTGTGTGAGTGTGAGAGTGTGTGAGGATATATATATAATTATATGTATGTGTGTGAGAGTGTATATGTATAGATATATATAGATATATGTGTTTTTATATATATATATATATATAGATATGTGTTTGTGTATATGAGTGTGTGTGTTTGTGCATATGAGTGTATGTGTTAATATGTGTGTATAAATATATATGTTAGTAGATGTGTTAGTGTGTGTATATATATATATATATATATATATATATATATATATATATATATATATATATATATATATATATATATATATAGGATTGTGTGTGTATATATATATATGTATGTGTATATATATATATAGATATATATATATATATATGCGTGTGGTTGTGTGTGTATGTGAGAGTGAGAGGGGGACTGAACTGGACTGGACAGCAGCTGCAGCAAGCACAGCAGCAAAAGGGCAGCGCACGCAGCAGTAGCCGCTGCAGCAGAATTCGCGAGCAGCAGCAGCCGCGCAGGCGCCGCGGCACGCGCCGCGGCAGCAGATCGCTGCAGCAGTAATGGCAAAGGCAGCAGCAGCAGCAAGCAGTTTATGCCGCAGCAGCAGTAGCTTTATGCAAGGGCAGCAGCAGCAGATGTTCGCGGGAGCGGGGTAGCTTAGTGTGAGAGAGATATAGGCATATGTTTATCATTATAGATAGATATATAGATAGGTATATAGATGATAGCTAGATAGATAGAAACATAGATAGATAGATAGATGATAATTAGATAGATATTAGATAGAGGGATAAATAGTTAGATAGGTAAGTGGATAACTAGTTAGATAGACAACTAGGTAGATAGATAGTTGATGGATAGGTAAATAGGTATAAATATATAGATATATCAATAGATAGATAGCTAGATCTATAGTTAGATAGATATATAGATTGATAGATAGATAGACCCATAGATAGATAATTAGATGGATTGATAGTTAGATACTTAGATTGATAGATAGACACATAGATAGCTAGGTAAATAGATAGATGCATAGATAAATAGATAGATAGATAGATATCTATAGTTAGGTAGATAGGTAAATAGATATATGGGTAGATAGATACATGGATAGCTAGATTGATAGATAGATATAGATAGTAGATAGATAGGTAAATAGATAGATAGATAATTACCTAGATATGTTAGATAGATAGATAGATATTAGATAGTTAGATAGATAGATTGATAGATAGCTAAATATTAGATAGATAGTTAGATATCTATATCTATATGCATAGATATATATATAGATATATACATAGCTAGATAGATAGTTAGATACCTAGGTATATATATATATATATATATATATATATATATATATATATATATATATATATATATATATATATATATATATGTATGTATAGGTAAGGTAAGGTAAGGTATATGGGTTTTATGTGTATGTGTGTATGTGTTATGTGTATATATATAGATACTTAGATATGTATAATATATGATAGATATATATTTTAGCCTAGATTATAGCTAGATATATATATGTTTATGCATAGTTAGCTAGCTAGAGGGGTAGTCGGGTTGAGTTTAGAGCGGTATCTCAATACCTTGAGATACCGAGGTATCTCAATACCTTAAGATAACCAAGGTATTGGGTTTCGAGCGGGGTTTTTGAGCAATAGCCTAGGAATAGTATTGGAGTAATTTTTATACGCTTATGTGTATATATTTACGCGTGCTAGCATAGGTTTTAGCAGGTTTAGGCGGGGTATATAGCCTAGGTTGAGGTATCGGATACCGAGGGTATCCCGGTATCTCAAGGAGGCGAGTTTGAGAGTTTTCTAGCTTAATGAGCTAGGTTTGACCCAGAATTTCAGGAGCACTCTAGTTTGACCCAGACGACCGTAGTTGACTCGGTTGACCGCCAAAGTCAAATTTTGACCTAGTTTTGACCCAGAGTTGACTTTTTGACCCAAATTTTACCGGTTTGACCCGTTTGACCTAGAACGACCCTAGAAGCCTATTTTTAGTTATTTTATATCTGTTTAACTCATTAGAACCTTGTTTAATCTTGCTTTTCGTATTAGGTCCTAGCGACAGCGGTTCGGATCGCCAGTTGCTCAGGACGTCAGGCGAGTACATTCTCTGATAGTTTTCATTATCTGATGATTATTATGATTCAGCTTCTAGTATAGTATCATCTGATTACTCTGTCATAACATGGGACACTGACTGGTATTTATGGATTTATTTACTTGCGACACATATATTTTATGTTTCTGGCCTCTATTCTGGAATCACTACTGGCATCACCTACAGGCATCACTACAGGCATCACTCATGTTCAGGCTGGACTCATCTTTATTTACGTGTCGGGTCTTGGATTCACTTGTATTAGTTGGGGCAGAAAAATACTCGAGTAGACATGTAAATATTCCCATCTGGAATCATCAGGAATCACTCCCTCTGGTCTAATCTGGAATGATAGCAGCCGCGCACCCAGTGCGCGGTGAGCCGTACTTACCCCTAGCCGTTTATATGTCGAAACAAGTATTTCAAGGACACCGAGTTCATTATTTATAGTCTAGACTCTCATGCATTTCTTGACTTGTCTCACTTACATGTTTCTGGACTTGACTCACTACATGTATCTCATGCTGGACTCACTACACGTTCATGTGCACGGACTTGATCTTAGCTTAGATTTCCTGTATCTTGTAGTTATTACTATCTTGCTCTGATATCCATGCATCTTTACCTTTATGCACCAGTGATTTATATATTTCTTGTTTCATACTTGTTTCATACTTGCTTCATTCTTCTTGCTACTTGCTATAACTGTTTCATAGTTTTTATCATTTAAATGGAACTGCTGTTAGAGATGTACTTGCTCCAGTCCTGACTGGACATATTTTTTAGAGTATCCGGAGGAGTGGTGTCCGACGTTTTATGGACCTGAGCCTGTCGATGGTGCAGACAGGGACCCTCTAGTTTAGGGGTAATTTTCGGGTTGGAAGCCGGGATCACTGAGATCTTGTTATTGTTTTTATTAGCTTTTAGCATCGGATTTGTCTCCGGTTTTGGATTGAGACCTTGTTTGTATATTATTTTGGATGATGTATTATTATTATTGATGTTGTGGTTGTTGTAGTAGTTGTTGTTGGTTAGATTTTATAGTTGTTAGACTTCTTTGTCATCTTATCGTGCTTAGATTCGTGATTGAGTACTTGATTTATCATTATGATATTGCTCCTCCGTTTGGAGTTAAGATCTTGACATGTTTATATATTGATTGCGTGGTTGCCCTCCTTTTGGAGAGGTCATGGCAGATTTTTTGTAAGTTATCTAGATAGTTGACCTAGACAGCGTTCTACCGCCGATGCTGCGGCGTAGGCTGGACGTATCCACGACTCATGCCCGATTTTTCGGGTGCGGGTCGTGACACATTTTTGGTGGCGACCCCATGTAGGTCTCGATTCGCAATTAGTACGATATCGTTGTGGTACAATAACTTAGTTGTACTGCTGCGAGCCTGCTATAGGATATATGATCTAGGATGAAAAGTGTACTCAATCACGACTAGGAACAATTCTAATCTAATTATTCTGAAATTGTTTTCTTTTGAAATATTACTGTCCTTCTTTGATGATATCGTATTTTATACCGTATTGACTTCTTTTGATCTGTGTTCAGGATGCCTCCGAAGACACGATCCTATCATACCGTTCCAGCAGTTGCTACTGAGAGGTCTGCTACCTCTCGTCCAGCTCGTATTCAGGCAGCTGCTACCGCTCTACTCACCACTCCTGCGGTTGAGGGAGCATCTGCTTCTCTCGGGGATCCTCCTTCACCTGTCGATCCGAGGACTACCCCAGTCGTTCCGGTGGTTCCTCCACCACTTCCTGCTCCAGTAGATGCCGCGCAGTTGTTTGCGTTCTTCAGGGAGATGATGGACGCGCAGCACCGTCAGGTGGATGTGATGAGGCTGGGCATTGAGAACGCCCACCAGGTGGCCATGACGGCAGTGGATAGGGTGGCAAGATTCAGCCACTGGCAGATCAGATTCAGCATTCGAGGCCGGGGAGTATCATCGACTTCCAGAGGATGCGGCCCAAGGAGTTCCGTGGTACAGAAGAGATCCTGTACGCGGATGACTGGATAGAGCAGATTGAGGGAATCTTCAGGCTGGCACAGATTCCAGACAACATGCAGATAGAGGCAGCGGGCAGTCAGATGTTCGACCTTGCCTTGATATGGTATCGCGCAAATACGAGGATTGCGGTGCCAGGGCTTACTTGGGAGGCTTTCAAGAGACGTTTTAAGGAGAATTTTTTCCCAGATGTGGCGCTCAGTGCTTTGGAGAGCCAGTTTGAGGCACTCGTCCAGGGTAGCATGACGGTGGACGAGTACGCAGCGGAGTTCTGCCGTCTGGGTAGATTTGTAGATGGCTTGAGTGAGGCAGCTAAGGCGAGGAAGTTTCGCAAGGGTTTGGTTATGGCGGTCAAGTCTTTGACCAGGAGCGACCGCGAGGCGACTTTTGAGCAGATAGTAGGAGATGCTCAGAGAGCAGAGGATGACTTGGAGCTCAAGTCCAAGAGAGGCAGGGATGATTCAGGCAGTGCGAGTGGTAGTGCGGGACCGGCTAAGCGTCCCTATGTGCAGAAGGCAGCGCAGCAGGGTCAGGATCAGAGAGTGCCCACTTGTGCCTACTGCAGGAAGGCAGGACACACTTGGGATATTTGTAGGAGGAGGCTGAAGGTGTGTTTGTTCTGTGGATCCGCTGCTCACCAGATGCGAGATTGCCCCACTGCACCTCCATTGGGTGGAGCACAGGATCAGAGAGTTGGAGCTAGGCTACCAGTAGCACAACATTATGCCCCGCACCAGCAGAGGGATACACCCCAGCAGGGCAGGGCTTATGCGTTGACGGCCGAGGAGGCCGATGCTACGGGTGTCGGGTTAGCAGGTTTGTCTCTTTATTTTTTTTCTTCCTGTCCTTTCCATTCCTTGTGGTTTGCTTCATTAGTACCTGTTAGATTTTCTTTGTGCTATGGTAGATAGTGTAGTGACCCTGATTGAAACTGTGATAATATGACCAGTAGGACCCTGATCTTGCATGTTGTTTAGGTAGAATTTATTGACTGTGATTGTTGGGGGTTTGACCTAGAGGGAGTGTGATTGACTTTGAATTTCGAGGACAATTTTCTAAGAAGGATAGGCTTGTCACCACCCCATTTCCAGAGCCGGGTATTTTTTTATTTTAATTTAGTTAATTGTGTATTATTTATATTTAATTGTATTTATATTTAATTAATTATTGTATTATATTTTTATTGATTGTTTTAGGATTTTGGCTAGCCTGGACCCATGTCAGACCCTAGTGGACCCATGTCCGACCTAGCCCACACCCTTGTGAGAATTATTTTGGGGCTTAGGAATATTTATTATATTTTTAGAAGGTTAGTGGGAGAGATTTGGAGCTAGTTTGAGTGCTTTTGGAACCCGAAACCCGAAACCAAGTCAAGTAGGGGCGTTTTGGGAAATTGGAAACTTGTAATTCCCTTTATTAGTGTTTGGCCGGTCCCCCCCAACCCCATTCCACCCGTGAGAACCAGCACAGCAGCCCCTCTTCTTCCCCCCTCTTCATTCCACTCTTCTTCTTCACTTCTTCTTCTTCTCCACTTCTTCTTTCTTCTTCCTTCTTCTTCAAGGTGAGTTTCTCTTCCATTTTCTTCCTTCTTTCTTCCATTTCTTCTTCTTAATTGAACCCTAACCTACATTCTTTTCCAACCTAGGTGGGTAGAGCCTAGATTTGGTGTTGGAGCTAGATTTGGGAGCTTGGAAGCTTGGTTTGGAGGATTTGGAGCATTTTGGAGACTTTGGCTTGGGATTCCAACTCCCAAGAGATAAACCCTAATTTTCCCCCTTGTAATTATTTTTATATATTGTAATTAATAGTTTAGAACCTTCCTAGACCCTTAGGCTACCCGTGGGAGGAAGTTGGAACTAGTTTGGTAGTGTTTAGAGACTTTAACACTATGTTTTGTGTCAATTTCGGGTAGAATCCGAATTTGGCCCAATTTTGGGTGATGCCCTAGGTTAGACGAACCTAGGTAGACGTTGTCGGGTGTCTTGAGGGTGAGTGTGTGTCTCCGTTCGGACACGGGAAGTCGCATCGCGGAGAAACGGGCGTTTCGGGCGAATTTGGGGCTTTTCGTCGTCGTCGATTCTAAGTGCGTGCGCGTTTCCGCCATGGACCTAGAATCGATGCAAGAGCACTTTTTCTAGAATGTAGGCATCGTTTAGAGTGCGTGGATAAATTTTGGGCCGATTTCGAGTTCTTTTGGTGTACGTTTCAGGAGGTTTTCCGAACCGCGCACCGCGTGTTCGTCGAAATGACCGAACGGCCATTTCGACTTGGTTTCCTTGTTTCGGGCTTGTGTGCGCGTTGGTTTAGTATCGAAAAGTGTGTGCTAGAGTTTTCGAGTTTTATTTTATATATTTATAGGTGTTTGTGCGTGTTGGGATCGTTGGGCGTGCGTTGGTGAGCGTTGTGGGCGTTGTGTGCGTTGTATTGTGTGTTGCATGTGTGTTGTATTTATATATATATGTGAGTATATATATATTTGTGTGTGTGTTCTATATATATATTTATATTGTATGTATTTTTATGTTTGTGTGAGTGTGTTAGTGAGTGCTTGTGTGTGTGTGTGTTGGTGCTAGTGTATGTGTGTAGGTGAGTGTGTGTGTGAGTGTGAGTGAGTGTTTATATATATATATATATATATATATATATATATATATATATATATATATATATATATATATATATATGAGTTTGAGTTTGTGTGTGTATATATATATATATATATATATATATATATATATATATATATATATATGAGTTTGAGTTTGTGTGTGTATATATATATATATATATATATATATATATATATATATATATATATATATATATATATATATATGAGTGTTTATGTGTGTGGTTGTGTGTTTGTGAGAGTGTGTGCTAGTGTGTGTGAGTGTGAGTGTGTGTGAGGGTGTGTGAGTGTGAGAGTGTGTGAGGATATATATATAATTATATGTATGTGTGTGAGAGTGTATATGTATAGATATATATAGATATATGTGTTTATATATATATATATAGAGATATGTGTTTGTGTATATGAGTGTGTGTATTTGTGCATATGAGTGTATGTGTTAATATGTGTGTATAAATATATATGTTAGTAGATGTGTTAGTGTGTATATATATATATATATATAGGATTGTGTGTGTATATATATATGTATGTATGTGTATATATATATATAGATATATATATATATATATGTGTGTGGTTGTGTGTGTATGTGAGAGTGAGAGGGGGACTGAACTGGACTGGACAGCAGCTGCAGCAAGCACAGCAGCAAAATGGCAGCGCACGCAGCAGTAGCCACTGCAGCAGAATTCGCGAGCAGCAGCAGATCGCTGCAGATCGCTGCAGCGCTCGCGCTGCAGCAGCAGCAGCAGCAGTAAAGGCAAAGGCAGCAGCAGCAAGCAGTTTATGCCGCAGCAGCAGTAGCTTTATGCAAGGGCAGCAGCAGCAGATGTTCGCGGGAGCGGGGTAGCTTAGTGTGAGAGAGATATAGGCATATGTTTATCATTATAGATAGATATATAGATAGGTATATAGATGATAGCTAGATAGATAGAAATATAGATAGATAGATAGATGATAATTAGATAGATATTAGATAGAGGGATAAATAGTTAGATAGGTAAGTGGATAACTAGTTAGATAGACAACTAGGTAGATAGATAGTTGATGGATAGGTAAATAGGTATAAATATATAGATATATCAATAGATAGATAGCTAGATCTATAGTTAGATAGATATATAAATTGATAGATAGATAGACCCATAGATAGATAATTAGATGGATTGATAGTTAGATACTTAGATTGATAGATAGACACATAGATAGCTAGGTAAATAGATAGATGCATAGATAAATAGATAGATAGATAGATAGATATTTATAGTTAGGTAGATAGGTAAATAGATATATGGGTAGATAGATACATGGATAGCTAGATTGATAGATAGATATAGATAGTAGATAGATAGGTAAATAGATAGATAATTACCTAGATATGTTAGATAGATAGATAGATAGATATTAGATAGTTAGATAGATAGATTGATAGATAGCTAAATATTAGATAGATAGTTAGATATCTATATCTATATGCATAGATATATATATATAGATATATACATAGCTAGATAGATAGTTAGATACCTAGGTGTATATATATATATATATATATATATATATATATATATATATATATATATATATATATATATATATATATATATATATATATAGGTAAGGTAAGGTAAGGTATATGGGTTTTATGTGTATGTGTGTATGTGTATATATATATATAGATACTTAGATATGTATAATATATGATAGATATATATTTTAGCCTAGATTATAGCTAGATATATATATGTTTATGCATAGTTAGCTAGCTAGAGGGGTAGTCGGGTTGAGTTTAGAGCGGTATCTCAATACCTTGAGATACCGAGGTATCTCAATACCTTAAGATAACCAAGGTATTGGGTTTCGAGAGGAGTTTTTGAGCAATAGCCTAGGAATAGTATTAGAGTGATTTTTATATGCTTATGTGTATATATTTACGCGTGCTAGCATAGGTTTTAGCGGGTTTAGGCGGAGTATATAGCCTAGGTTGAGGTATCGGATACCGAGGGTATCCCGGTATCTCAAGGAGGCGAGTTTGAGAGTTTTCTAGCTTAATGAGCTCGGTTTGACTTAGAATTTCAGGAGCACCCTAGTTTGACCCAGACTTGACCGTAGTTGACTCGGTTGACCGCCAAATTCAACTTTTGACCTAGTTTTGACCCAGAGTTGACTTTTTGGACCCAGAGTTGACTTTTTGACCCAGATTTCACCGGTTTGACCCGTTTGACCTAGAACGACCCTAGAAGCCTATTTTTAGTTATTTTATATCTATTTAACTCATTAGAACCCTGTTTAATTTTACTTTTCATATTAGGTCCTTGCGATACCGGTTCGGATCGCCAGTTGCTCAGGATGTCAGACGAGTACATTCTCTGATAGTTTTTATTATCTGATGATTATTATGATTAACCTTCTAGTATAGTATCATCTGATTACTCTGGCATAATACGGGATACTAGCTGGTATTTCTGGATTCATTTACTTATGACACGTACATTTCATGTTTTTGGCCTCTATTCTGGAATCACTACTGGCATCACCTACTGGCATCACTACAGGCATCACTCATGTTCAGGCTGGACTCATCTTAATTTACGTGTCGGGTCTTGGATTCACTTGTATTAGTCGGGGCGGAGAAATACTCGAGTAGACATGTAAATATTCCCATCTGGAATCATCAGGAATCACTCCCTCTGGTCTAATCTGGAATGATAGCAGCCGCGCACCCAGTGCGCGATGAGCCGTACTTACCCCTAGCCGTTTATATGTCGAAACAAGTATTTCAAGGACACCGAGTTTATTCTTTATAGTCTGGACTCTCATGCATTTCTTGACTTGCCTCACTTACAGGTTTCTGGACTTGACTCACTACATGTATCTCATGCTGGACTCACTACACGTTCATGTGCACGGACTTGATCTTAGCTTAGATTTCCTGTATCTTATAGTTATTACTATCTTGCTCTGATATCCATGCATCTTTACCTTTATGCACCAGTGATTTATATATTTCTTGTTTCATACTTGTTTCATACTTGCTTCATTCTTCTTGCTACTTGCTATAACTGTTTTATAGTTTTTATCATTTAAATGGAACTGCTGTTAGAGATGTACTTGCTCCAGTCCTGACTGGACATATTTTTCAGAGTATCCGGAGGAGTGGTGTCCGACGTTTTATGGACCTGAGCCTGTCGATGGTGCAGACAGGGACCCTCTAGTTTAGGGGTGATTTCCGGGTTGGAAGCCGGGATCACTGAGATCTTGTTATTGTTTTTATTAGCTTTTAGCACCGGATTTGTCTCCGGTTTTGGATTGAGACCTTGTTTGTATATTATTTTGGATGATGTATTATTATTATTGATGTTGTGGTTGTTGTAGTAGTTGTTGTTGGTTAGACTTTATAGTTGTTAGACTTTTTTGTCATCTTATCGTGCTTAGATTCATGATTGAGTACTTGATTTATCATTATGATATTGCTCCTCCGTTTGGAGTTGAGATCTTGACATGTTTATATATTGATTGCGTGGTTGCCCTCCTTTTGGAGAGGTCATGGCAGATTTTTTGTGAGTTATCTAGATAGTTGACCTAGACAGCGTTCTACCGCCGATGCTGCGGCGTAGGCTGGACGTATCCACGACTTATGTCCGATTTTCCGGGTGCGGGTCGTGACAAAGTTGTAGGAACATATTATAGTTACCTAACCAAATGTATTAATTTGTAGGATTGTATCGATATGATAGATGGAATGCACGTCTAAGCCACTTTGCCTTTATCGGAGGCCCCCCGTTTTAGGGGTAGAAAAGATTCACTAACACAAAATGTATTACCAGCTACTACCCCGAATAAGAAGTTCAGTTACGAGATAGCTGATTGGGAGGGGTCCGCTAGTGATATGACTGTTTTGAGAGATGTCCTCTGCAAGCCTACCCCCAAATGGCCTCAAAATTATCCAAGGTATTACATACCCTTCAACCTCAAATTTATATCTAGTGGATATATAGAGATAAAACTTATAAGTATGATTTATATATAAATATATGGATGTAGGAAAGTACTATCTAGTGGATGATGGATATACAACCATGCATGGATTCATAGACCCATATCGTGGGGTGAGGTACCATCTATCCCAAACAAAAGGTATTCAAAATTACGTAGTAAGATAGAATGTGCTTTTGGAACACTTAAGAATCACTTTTGCATTCTAGGTTCAAAAAAGTTCCACTCTTTCCCCATCCAAGTTGACCTTGTAATTGCTTGTTGTATTTTGCATAATTTTGTACTTGGTGTTGATGCTCATGATGGTTTAGTACTTGAGGAAGTTTACTAGGATGCATCTACAACTTCTGAAAATGATAACGTGTATCATTTCGACTAATTCACGCAAAACAATTCACAATCTGAGCAAAGAAGTGTTAAGAAGACGTGGGAGGATTTTTATGACAATATAGCGGCTGAGATGTGGCATGACTACTGCCATGGAAAGGGTACCTAAACATGCCCCTTTATCACATTTTGTGTAGGATTGGGAGGCAGATTTTCCATTTAACATGCCCCTTTATCACATTTTGTGTAGGATTGGGAGTAAGTTTTTGTATTTAACATGCCCCTTTATCACATTTTTTTAGACTTGGCAGTCAATTTTTATATTTAGTATGTTTACTTCCTTTTTGGTTCAATACAATACCAAGTTGTAGTATATTACCTAAACATGACCCTTACTGTCTGTTGTTACCTTCAGTTTTATATTATTAGCTGTTCGATTTATTCCTTTTTTATGTTTATTTATTAATGTTAAATTTTTTATGTTGATTTCAGTTTTATTGGTATCTGGATCGCGTGTCTGTCCCTATTGTGTTTTTGGGCCGTTAACTTATATACTATACTCGCAACAGAATATCTATTTTATTTGTTCCCTGATATTTACAGGTAAAATGTCTGATAATTTTGCAAAATATGCTAATAACCCCCTTTGCCCCTCCTAAGCTAAAGCGTTCTTCTTTGCCTCCTCCCCAAGCATCCCAACCTGCGAAAGCATTTAGCAACTCATTATCTGACCTAAACTGGGGTAGAACGACGGATCCTTACATGGATTCATATTCGTTTATTCAAAGTGAAGGATCTATTCCGGAGAGGAAAAATAATGAGTTTGTTGTCACTTCTCCTGTAAAAAAGAACAATGCAAAGAAGGGGAAAGGATCAACAAGTGGGGGTCAAAGCAACAAACGTTGGCACCAATCTCATACAGACTTGCTTCTGGCAGTTTTATGTGATGAGGCCAACAATTGTGGTAAGCTCGACAAAAACTTCAAGAAATGCTCTCTCCAAAGAGGGGCTAGTGTTGTCAATGCAAAGTTTGGTGAAAGTTACACTACGGAGAACGTACATAATCATCTAAGAGTGTAAAAGTCAAAATGATTGGAGATTTTAAAGGCTAATAAAATATTGAGGGCCGGTTGGGATGATGAAACTAAAACTGTGATCTTTAGATGATGAAACTTACAACGATCTTGATAAGGTAATGTGTAGGAGTTAATAGAACACTTTTAAAGTTCCATTTTTCGTCACTTAGCTTCTATTACTAAAGTGCCTTTTTATTTTGTCTATAAGCTAAATCAAGGTTATGTTTATACATCAACAAACCTATAAAAAATTATAATTTGTTGAGGGTGTTATGTGGGGATGACCATGCTAGTGGTAGTCAATCTAGATCATGCTACGAACACTATGGTGTCTATGAGAAGGATGTTGTTAATTTGGATAATATGAATGAGGATCCTATTGGGGTAAACATTGAACCTAGTAAATCTTCTGCCCCAACTAAGATGACAACTAGGTCAAAATCCTCACAATCATCGGGTATGAAATGTCGTAGAGAGTTGGTAGATGACTATATGCCTAACTTGGTAAGCTCTTTGAAATTAATTGGTGATGCACTGTAGTGCCCCGTTCCCCCGGTGCGGGGAGCGCGGCTAAGAAACACAAACGGTATCGTTCGATCGGGATAGATTGAATTAAGAACTCGTCCTCGTTATGGATTTGTTTCTTCGGAATCGATTCCCATATTCAGTGGACTGTGCCCCAAGGATCGGCTTAGCGGCAAAGTCAGGAGGGACCTCTCCGCTGCTATCTTTTATTGCCTCAGTTTTCGATGTCGCTTGTTGCTTTCGTGCTTTGAGTTGGTTTTGGGATTTGCTTGTTTTCCTTGAACGGTTTCGATGGTTTTCATTGTTTTTGTTCATTGACTTGCACTTCTATTAGAAGATTGGAAAGAGAGGAAGAAGTATTAATTGAGCTGTTCGTGTGCAGGTGAACGAGCAGTAGGCGGCTTACGAACGGAGTCGTGAAGCGCCTCTTTCCTTCTTCTTTCCAAAATCTAAGTGAGTGGCTACCAACCCGATTAGCTAGCTCTGCTTCCAGCTTCACTCCGTTGCCCCGATCAAACGATACCAAGTAATAATAAAAGAAACCAAGATAAAAGACAAATATACTTGGTTATTATGCTTGTCAATCAAATCTGTGAACTGTTGCCTTATCGTATGCTTATTCGTGCAAAGGTTCTATAAAACGTGCTAAATATAGAACACATCTTGTATATGCTTAATTATTCAGTGAGGCTCTGCAATATGAAATTCTGCTTGTCTGTATTCGTGTTGCTTCAACAGTATAATCTGCTATAAATCAGTTAATATAACGTGCGATCACGGACAACTTGTGCACAAGGAAATCTGGTTCCTGCGGACGGTCGCCGGGGCACTGGGACCGATCCGATCCGGACGGAACGTCTGTATAGTCGTCTGTATCGTCGAAAATGAGGCGTGCAGCGGGGGCTCGCACCCGCGTTGCACATCCGTCCGTCTTGAGACTATAAATCGTCCTTCGTGGTATTATGCCAGTGATCATCTGTATATTTAAACCTGTTGCATACTAACTTGTGTCTTCGTTTCAGGGAAGGCATGGTAAGTATTGTGCAGGTAATTCAGACGGGCAGGTAAAATCCACCGAACGGTGGCACGTTCATTTTCAGTAAATTTAATATGCTGCTTACTTGTAAATAAACTAAGGCAAGATAGAAACCCACAAAATATGCATGCTTCACTAAACAACGTGTTGATTGGTATAGTCAGGCTAGCTCGCCTTCACCAGCATGTTTCGATATGCTGACCCTCGTTGAAACAGGTTCTCCGCACTAAGGCGAACCGAACGAGAAGCCGAAGTCGTCTTCCCGATCCAGTCCAGCTGTTAGCGCATCTTCACCGTACCTTGAAGCCTTTTGAAGCCTGAAGCTGCAACTCTTCATACACAAATGCAGCTCCGTGGCAAAGCGACCCTCCAGCCTGGAGGTCTTTATCGTTTTGAGTTTATAAAAGGATGTAATGTACAGGACTGCTATCTCATTTTGAGTCAACCCTTTTGTAAGCCGTTCGGCATATTAGCTGACTCGTTCAGGAGTTTGTAATAGATGTTCATTATCAATAAAGAAAACTTTTCTATGTTTCAAATCTGTGTTTTAATTTATCTGCGTACTCTGAATATGTGCTTGTTATGCAAATCATTAAAGCCTTGTGCGGGCGCAACTCCAGGCCCGCACGGCGGTCACGACTCGGGGGACGCCTCGGGGCGTGACATAGTGGTATCAGAGCACAGATTCAAAGTTCCTTAGACTTCGTGCTGGAAAAGTTCCTTTAACGATCAAATTCCTATGCGAACTCTTGAACTCGCTAGGCCAAAATGAGATACGTTCATGCAATAAGTCCATAATACATTATGATCCTAATATAATTTACCTTCTTTTGAAGGAATGGATCCAGCGCAATCTGCAGCGCAACCACCGATCGAAACACAAGAGAGCAGTTCGGGTACTTCGGGAAGCTCTCGGAGCCAACGAGGCATGTCTCGAGTCGACCCGCTTGAGCGGGTAATGCAAATGTTAGAATCGCAACGACAACGAGACGATGCTCGCCAAGCTAAGCTCGAGAGTAATCTAGAGACCCGATTCTCAGTCCAACAGAAGCAGGTCGATGCCCTGCAACAGATCGTTCAGACTTTGGCTGCCAACCATTCCGCCGCAACAGCAACGACTCCGGTGGAACAACCCGTGCTTGAAGTGGAGACGCCTCAAATCCCAAGGCCGAGGGACGTGACTGCCTTCAACTTGGGCCATTTCAAGAAAGTCTGCAACACCCCATTCAACGGGACTGAGGACCCAGTGGTAGCTCTAGATTGGCTAGCCGAGATTGAAGATCACTTCACTCTGCTAGAGGTCCCCGAAGATAAGCGCATCGCCTGCGCGCAACTGCAGCTCTGCCTCAACGCACACGATTGGTGGGACGTGCATCGACGATCTCTCCAATTTGATCACGGAGAGTAGGCGATCTCGTGGACGACCTTTCGTGCCGCGTTTGAAGAGGAGTATATACCCCCTCCAGTACAACGTCAAATGGAAAATGACTTCGTGCAATTAAGGCAAGGCAGGATGACAGTTAAAGAGTACTCCGCCGAATTCAACCGACTCTCCAAATTCGCTAGGGCCTATTTACCTGATGCAGCGAGTCGAGCTAGAAGGTTTGAAGGTGGTCTCCGTCCTGCCATCCATTCGCACGTAGTCAATAATCAGTACGGAACAATGCGTGAAGTCATGAATCACGCCCTATCCCTCGAACCGCAGTATCCTCACGTTTCCACTGGCGCTGTGCATACCTACAATCACAAACGCCAAGGCAACGATAGAGGAAACACCGCTACAAAGCGTCCTAACCACGGCGGTCCACGGAGAGGTAACCCAGGGCAACCGTGTGCATATTGTAAGAAACCAGGGCACACAGTTGAAAAGTGCCGCAAGAAACTTGGGCAATGCCTCATTTGTGGTGATCCTGATCATACCGTTCCTGCCTGCCCACTGAGCCGCCTTAATAATCCCTAACGGTAAGTTCTACCCTAAGTTTCGGGACGAAACTTCCAATTAGTTGGGTAGGATGTAGTGCCCCGTTCCCCCGGTGCGGGGAGCGCGGCTAAGAAACACAAACGGTATCGTTCGATCGGGATAGATTGAATTAAGAACTCGTCCTCGTTATGGATTTGTTTCTTCGGAATCGATTCCCATATTCAGTGGACTGCGCCCCAAGGATCGGCTTAGCGGCAGAGTCAGGAGGGACCTCTCCGCTGCTATCTTTTATTGCCTCGGTTTTCGATGTCGCTTGTTGCTTTCGTGCTTTGAGTTGGTTTTGGGATTTGCTTGTTTTCCTTGAACGGTTTCGATGGTTTTCATTGTTTTCGTTCATTGACTTGCACTTCTATTAGAAGATTGGAAAGAGAGGAAGAAGTATTAATCGAGCTGTTCGTGTGCAGGTGAACGAGCAGTAGGCGGCTTGCGAACGGAGTCGTGAAGCGCCTCTTTCCTTCTTCTTTCCAAAATCTAAGTGAGTGGCTACCAACCCGATTAGCTAGCTCTGCTTCCAGCTTCACTCCGTTGCCCCGATCAAACGATACCAAGTAATAATAAAAGAAACCAAGATAAAAGACAAATATACTTGGTTATTATGCTTGTCAATCAAATCTGTGAACTGTTGCCTTATCGTATGCTTATTCGTGCAAAGGTTCTATAAAACGTGCTAAATATAGAACACATCTTGTATATGCTTAATTATTCAGTGAGGCTCTGCAATATGAAATTCTGCTTGTCTGTATTCGTGTTGCCTCAACAGTATAATCTGCTATAAATCAGTTAATATAACGTGCGATCACGGATAACTTGTGCACAAGGAAATCTGGTTCCTGCGGACGGTCGCCGGGACACTGGGACCGATCCGATCCGGACGGAACATCTGTATAGTCGTCTGTATCGTCGGAAATGAGGCGTGCAGCGGGGGCTCGCACCCGCGTTGCACATCCGTCCGTCTTGAGACTATAAATCGTCCTTCGTGGTATTATGCCAGTGATCATCTGTATATTTAAACCTGTTGCATACTAACTTGTGTCTTCGTTTCAGGGAAGGCATGGTAAGTATTGTGCAGGTAATTCAGACGGGCAGATAAAATCCACCGAACGGTGGCACGTTCATTTTCAGTAAATTCAATATGCTGCTTACTTGTAAATAAACTAAGGCAAGATAGAAACCCACAAAATATGCATGCTTCACTAAACAACGTGTTGATTGGTATAGTCAGGCTAGCTCGCCTTCACCAGCATGTTTCGATATGCTGACCCTCGTTGAAACAGGTTCTCCGCACTAAGGCGAACCGAGCGAGAAGCCGAAGTCGTCTTCCCGATCCAGTCCAGCTGTTAGCGCATCTTCACCGCGCCTTGAAGCCTTTTGAAGCCTGAAGCTGCAACTCTTCATACACAAATGCAGCTCCGTGGCAAAGCGACCCTCCAGCCTGGAGGTCTTTATCGTTTTGAGTTTATAAAAGGATATAATGTACAGGACTGCTATCTCATTTTGAGTCAACCCTTTTGTAAGCCGTTCGGCATATTAGCTGACTCGTTCAGGAGTTTGTAATAGATGTTCATTATCAATAAAGAGAACTTTTCTATGTTTCAAATCTGTGTTTCAATTTATCTGCGTACTCTGAATATGTGCTTGTTATGCAAATCATTAAAGCCTTGTGCGGGCGCAACTCCAGGCCCGCACGGCGGTCACGACTCGGGGGACGCCTCGGGGCGTGACATGCACTAGAGACGGGTTACGGGATTTTATGTTGAGAAGTTTGGTAATAGATATGGGATCTAGGGGACTGTTTAAGAGGATGTATTGAATTGTGCTTATGATTATCTTATTGATAATCATCATGATAGTAAGAGGTTTGAAGGTTTGCCTCTAGCATAACACATCAAATGGGTGAAAAAATTCAAATCTGGGATGTTTCTTTCATCCAATGAGAATTAGTTTGATCATGTTTTACTCTACTATTGCTGCCCCCCTTGCTCCCCCCCCCCCTCTTGCTGTCTATGGGTCAATCCTATGGGTTTGATCTGACTTCAGTTTATCATATCTGCAGTTTTGTATATTAATGTGTAATAGTTTTTGTTAACTCAGAACTTTAGTTTGTAATATTTTGGTGCAAGAATACTTGCACAGCATGCTGCACCAGCACTGCTCCTCTGACTTTGGGCATCTGTTAGCCCAAAAATATGTGTAATATTAATGTTTATTATTTATGGTCAGGACTGTATTTTGCACTACTTTCGACATCTAGTGATATGTATTTCAGTTATCTATTTCTTGCTTTCATTCCTATAGTGGATTAACTGCAGCCTATATTAGAAAACATGACTTACTATGTTGTCCTCACAAAGTGTTTTAGCATATTTCTGGTGTCTACACAAAGTGGTCTGATTGCTATTATCATGTAAACTCCCTGATTTTTCAAAATTTTAAATTTGGATTTTTCACAATTTTCTGAAATTTTCTGGGATTTTTCTGTAATTAAAATCAGGGTTCTAATTATTAAATGATTTTTAATTGCTAATAAATTATATTAAATATTATGAAAAAAATAATTTGTGTGTAAAATAAAAAACTGGACTTAGGGAAATTTTCTGGGAATTTATTGGGCCCCGGACCTATTTTTAAACACCTAAAAACTAATTATTTAATTAATTATATATTTTATTTATTTAATTATTTAACCTAAGCCCAACCCAAGCCCACTGGGCCCAGCCCACCGGGCCCAGCCCCAACCGAGCCCGGCCCATCCCATGGCTAGCGGGTCGGGTCGGGTCGGCCAGACCCGAACCTGCCCGCGACCCGACCCGGAGACTTCTTCCCCTCCCCCACGTCCAGAGCCCGTTTCCGCCGCCGCTTTCTCCGGCCACGTCGCTGGAGACCCGCCCGCACCCCACGCCACGACCCTGACCTCCTCCCCGCCTCACCCGGCCACCCACGGAGCCGTCCCCCCTATAAAAACCCATCTCCCCCTTCTTCTCCTCCCTCATCTCCACCTAAACTCTATTCCGGCAGCCTCCGACGAGCCCGACGCCGCCTGTTCCCTCACCGGACCTCGCCAACGCCAGAGCCGACGTCTCCCCGCTGCCCTAGTTCCATCCCGCAGCCCGACGCCACCTCCGCCCTCTTCGACTCCTTCCTCCCAGCTTCCCTCGCGCCGCCCAGACGAGCCCCGGCCTCCGCCGGCTGCTCCCCTACTCCACCTCCCTCTTTCCAGCAGCCCTCGTCGAGCTCTGCTACTTCAGCCACGGCCGAGCAGTCACCGGCCTTCACCTGAGCCGCCGCACCCCTAGCCGGAACCCTAAACCCTAGTTCAGACACAGGACACGGCTTGGACACAGTGTCCAGGACACGAGACGGACACGAAAACCCGGTTCCGAGGAGCAATGTTCAGGTACTCGTATCTCACTCCTCGTATCTCTGATTTCGATTCCATTAATTGCATCACGTAGCCTGCATGACCCCCTCGGTGCCCGTGCAAACCGCTCGGTGCATCGCGTCCTGTGGCGATCGCGAACCGCGATCCAAAAACAGGAAAAACAACGCCCCAATTTACCCCGGAACTGAGTGCGCCCCGCCAAACGGGACGACTTGGTCGCGCGCGGTCTTCACAGATACGTGCGCATCGTCGATACGGATGTGTGAGATTTCGCAGAAGCTGATTCGGATGTGCGTGCACACCGGAATCAGTGCGTATCCGCGGACAACGTCCCGTATCCGACTTTTCTGAATCACGCCCTAACTTTGTGTACACACGTCGGATCGAGACAAAACTTGCGCCATCGGACTCGTAGCGATACGCTAGTCCTGTGACCCAAGTTTGGTTCGATTCTGAGAACGTTGACAAAATCGCGTGTCGTGGGCCCCATAGGCTCTGTTCGACGGGCGATTTTGTGATCGGCTCATCGGAACCCAATTCTGGAAGTTTTGTTGGATTCGTATCATCGTTCCTGATCTGTTGACACTAAATTTGGCTAATTCGGAGACCTTTGACCCTGACACATTTTTCGATGCAAAGCGGGCCCACATATGGACCCCGTTTTGACCCAAAATTGCTATTTTTGCCCTTGTCTTCAAATTGGACTCAAGGACAGGCGTTTCTAGCTGATTGATATTTTTTGGATCTAATGGTGATGTTTATTTCAGCAACTGGAGTACCGCCTGCAATTCTAGCTGAAGTCAGAGCCGCAATTGGAACTAGAACCACAGGCAAGTGTACCTTGCCAAACCCTGCAGCTTGCTATTTAATTCCTTGGCTTAATTTTGCATCAGTGGGCAAGTATAGCTTGTCAACTCGCAGTGATTCCTGTTATAGTATTTTACTTGAGTTATTATAGATTCATATATAAACTTGTTTAACTGTTCAACCCAGGACCGAGTGACTTTACTAAGCGTCCGATTAATAGTCGGGTGCCAACACCGTACGCGGCGTTGTGTTTCGTCACATAGACATGGATACCGAGACCCTGTATTTCTCGTACTTGTCTTATCAAGTACATCATGACCCAGGACACCAGACACTATTCATGAGACAGAATCTTCCTGAGATATTCATGGTGATTCTGTGTAGGATACATATGCCTGACATATACAGTTTACATGCTTAGTTAATATCCTGACTTGTTGCATTAGCTTTGATCCTGCATGTCATGGACATGAGACGTGAGATTTCATTGGGTGGGGAGAGTATTGCCATAACAAAGGCTGATTATATTATATATATTGACATCTGGATGTGTCTTAGTCTCTGACACAGAGCTATGGCACCAGTTCTGGCCCTTCGAGAAAATACTGCTATGGGTTTCTCCGACACTGATCCTGTAGTAGCCTCAGCCTGAGTATGACTAAAACTCTCAACTTGCATCTCACTTAGCTGGTTTATTTATTTACCCTATTGTTTCTTATTTCTGCACTGCATTTATTTTGGCTTGTATTATCTGTACCTTGTTATGTCCCCTGAGGACCTGGAATGGACTATGTCCCCAGGTATAGCCGAAGAGATCTACCCCGAGGTGTACGGAACAGCAGCACTTCTCGGAACAGAACAGGAACCTGAGGACGAGATCGTGGCAGAAGACTTCTCCTGAGTACCGGCTCCATATACTCAGTATTTCTATTTCCAGTTGATTTATTTTCTGTCTATTTGCATTCGATATACCAGACATATTCTCGGGTTGTTCTCCGAGACACTCTTGTTGATATATGCTAGTTTAATTTCTCTTGCATTTATTCTGGCTTTGATCTGTGATTATCTGTTGTGGATGAGATTAGAATAGTCTGTGACTTGTAATAATTGTTCTATTTCCTGTTAGACTACAGCTTAAGCATGTCCTGATGGATCCATTAAATTGGGTTGTCCATCGGTGCGTGCTGCTGGCCATTGCCACGCATTCAGTCCCTCGATATTTTGGGACTGGGGCGTGACATGATTTTTTTTTTTGGTGGCCCATGCAGGTCAACGACTAAATTGTTCGGTTTCAACTTAGGGACCGAACAGGCCTGCAATAAGATAGGATAAGTTTTTAGGATCTCATCCACTTGCTTGAATCGTTCTTGATATCTATTCGAATTAATTTATTGACTTGCATCCTGCCTTGATTCTTGTGCGTCTCTTATTGTTTATTTTGGATGCAGGAAAATGGACCCATAAGAGTGTAACGAGACTCCCGCCGGAATACCACAAGCTACAGGTGTCACCTATGACGACGAAGTGACACCAGTCGGAGGAGTTCCATCAACTCAACAGAGCCAGCAGGGAGGTCAACCTACCTCCAGATTTCGGCGTGATGACATCCCACCTCCGCCGTAGTTCATTCCACCAATGCCTGTATTCCCACCAGGACAGCCGATTGACGGGCAACAGATATTCCAACTGATCTACGCGATGGTGCAAGCCCAGCAACAAGTCCAACACGAGGCTCAGCGTCGTGAGGTTGAATTCTTGAGGAGCAGCATCGTAACTGCACTGGAGCAGGCCAACCTACCAGCTCGACGGCCATCGACGGGCTCCATCACTGACTTCCGCCAACTGAAGCCCAGTACCTTCTCAGGCAAGAAAGAGCCCACACAAGTTCATGAGTGGCTCACCAATATTCGGCATCAACTTGAAGCAGCTGAGCTTCCACGGGAACGTTGGATGACTGCCGTCCGAATGTAATTGACGGACAATGCCCATCACTGGTGGCTATCCGAGGAGACACGGCTCAGACCAGACCGAGTTACTTGGGAGGAGTTCTCCAGACTCTTCCAGGAGATGTACATTCCGGCTATCGCTCGATCAGAACTTCAGGATAAGTTCAATCGCCTCACTCAGGATACTATGACGATGGAAGAGTACAAGGCTGAATTCATCCGTCTAAGTCGCTTCGTTCCAACATTGATCCCGACAGAAGAAGAGAAGGCCGAGAAGTTCTTCGACGGATTAAACTTCGAGCTACAGAAACTAATTGGATCCGTCGCACCAACATCATACTCGGATGTCCTTGCTGCGGCTCGACGCATGGAGCACGTCACCAAGAGAGAAACCAGTCTGAAGAGGTCTTCCCCATCAGCAACATCCAGAGCACCACAAGAAGAATCTACAAAGAGACCGCACCAACAGCAGAAAGCAACCACTCCATAAGTGATAGTCCTTGCTACTTGTCACTACTGTGGCAAAGCAGGCCATCTAGCCAGGGAATGCCGACGCAGGTTAGGACTATGCTTAGGTTGCAGATCCAGACAGCATGCAGTGAGAGACTGCCCTGAGCGTAGAGAAAGAGCACCAAGGGCGAACCAGCAAACTCCACCAGCGCCTCAAGCAACACCCTACCAACCCGCCCAGCAACAGCAAAGGGCACCACCTCAAGGACGCGGACAAGCTTACACGATAACCGTGGAGAACGCGCAGACTCGTGGAGTAGCTAATGCTCGTAAGTGATTCGTAGTTATCCGTTTCTAGTCTTGTTTTAGCTCGTGCCCGTTGGTTCGTGACCTCAGCCCCAACCTAGTAATTTGCAACTTGTTAATAATAACCTAGTTTTCTGACAGTTGTAGTTCTCTTGCTTTAACTAGATTTCTTTACTCTTGAAAGTGCATAACTTTTATTCTTAGGGAAACGGTATTTCCCTAAGTATCTTGTGATGTGTTTCGAACGATACTTACAACCGTGTCATCTCTGCTGACCGGTTATTCTTTGATTGCGAGGACGTAATCCTCATAAGGGGGGTAGATTGTAAACTCCCTGATTTTTCAAAATTTTAAATTTGGATTTTTCACAATTTTCTGGAATTTTCTGGAAATTTTCTGTAATTAAAATCAGGGTTGTAATTATTAAATAATTTTTATTTGCTAATAAATTATATTAAAATATTATAAAAATAATATTTTGTGTGTAAAATGAAAAACTGGACTTAGGGTAATTTTCTGAAAATTTATTGGGCCACTGGCCTATTTTTAAACACCTGAAAACTAATTATTTAATTAATTATATATTTTATTTATTTAATTATTTAACCTAAGCCCAACCCAAGCCCACTGGGCCCAGCCCCAACCGAGCCCGGCCCATCCCATGGCTAGCGGGTCGGGTCGGGTCGGCCAGACCCGAACCCGCCCGCGACCCGACCCGGAGACTTCTTCCCCTCCCCCACGTCCAGAGCCCGTTTCCGCCGCCGCTTTCTCCGGCCACGTCGCCGGAGACCCGCCCGCACCCCACGCCACGACCCCGACCTCCTCCCCGCCTCACCCGGCCACCCACGGCGCCGTCCCCCCTATAAAAACCCATCTCCCCCTTCTTCTCCTCCCTTATCTCCACCTAAACCCTATTCCGGCAGCCTCCGACGAGCCCGACGCCGCCTGTTCCCTCACCGGACATCGCCGCTACCAGAGCCGACGTCTCCCCGCTGCCCTAGTTCCTTCCCGCAGCCCGACGCCACCTCCGCCCTCTTCGACTCCTTCCTCCCAGCTCCCCTCGCGCCGCCCGGACGAGCCCCGGCCTCCGCCGGCTGCTCCCCTACTCCACCTCCCTCTTTCCAGCAGCCCTCGTCGAGCTCCGCCACTCCAGCCCCGACCGAGCAGTCACCGGCCTTCACCTGAGCCGCCGCACCCCTAGCCGGAACCCTAAACCCTAGTTCACACACAGGACACGGTTTGGACACAGTGTCCAGGACACGAGACGGACACGAAAACCCGGTTCCGAGGAGCACAGTTCAGGTACTCTTATCTCACTCCTCGTAGCTCTGATTTCGATTCCGTCAATTGTATCGCGTAGCCTGCATGACCCCCTCGGTGCTCGTGCAAACCGCTCGGTGCATCGCGTCCTGTGGCGATCGCGAACCGCGATCCAAAAATAGGAAAAACAACGCCCCGATTCACCCCGGAACTGAGTACGCTCCGCCAAACGGGACGACTTGGTCGCACGCGGTCTTCACAGATACGTGCGCGTCGTCGATACGGACGTGTGGAATTTCGCAGAAGCTTATTCGGATGTGCCTGCACACCGGAATCAGTACGTATCCGCGGACAACGTCCCGTATCCATCTTTTCTGAATTATGCCCTAACTTTGTGTACACACGTCGGATCGAGACGAAACTTGCGCCATCGGACTCGTAGCGATACGCTGGTCCTGTGACCCAAGTTTGGTTCGATTCTGAGAACGTTGACAAAATCGCGTGTCGTGGGCCCCACAGGCTCCGCTCGACGGGCGATTTTGTGATCGGCTCATCGGAATCCAATTCTGGAAGTTCCGTTGGATTTGTATCATCGTTCCTGACCTGTTGATACTAAGTTTGGCAGATTCGGAGATCTTTGACCCTGACACGTTTTTCGGTGCAAAGCGGGCCCACATATGGACCCCGTTTTGACCCGAAATTGCCATTTTTGCCCTTGTCTCCAAATTGGACTCAAGGACAGGAGTTTCTAGCTGATTAATATTTTTTGGATCTAATGGTGATATTTATTTTAGCAACCGGAGTACCGCCTGCAATTCCTGCTGAAGTCAGAGCCGCAATTGGAACCAGAACCACAGGCAAGTGTACCTTGCCAAACCCTGCAGCTTGCTATTTAATTCCTTGGCTTAATTTTGTATCAGTGGGCAAGTATAGCTTGTCAACTCGCAGTGATTCCTGTTATAGTATTTTACTTGAGTTATTGTAGATTCATATATAAACTTGTTTAACTGTTCAACCCAGGACCGAGTGACTTTACTAAGCGTCCGATTAATAGTCGGGTGCCAACACCGTACGCGGCGTTGTGTATCGTCACATAGGCATGGATACCGAGACCCTGTATTTCTCGTACTTGTCTTATCAAGTACATCATGACCCAGGACACCGGACACTATTCATGAGACAGAATCTTCCTGAGATATTCATGGTGATTCTGTGTAGGATACATATGCCTGACATATACAGTTTACATGCTTAGTTTATATCCTGACTTGTTGTATTAGCTTTGATCCTGCGTGTCATGGACATGAGACGTGAGATTTCATTGGGTGGGGAGAGTATTACCATAACAAAGGCTAATTATATTATATATATTGACATCTGGATGTGTCTTAGTCTCTGACACAGAGCTATGGCACCAGTTCTGGCCCTTCGAGAAAATACTGCTATGGGTTTCTCCGACACTGATCCTGTAGTAGCCTCAGCCTGAGTATGACTAAAACTCTCAACTTGCATCTCACTTAGCTGGTTTATTTATTTACCCTATTGTTCCTTATTTCTGCACTGTATTTATTTTGGCTTGTATTATCTGTACCTTATTATGTCCCCTGAGGACCTGGAATGGACTATGTCCCCAGGTATAGCCGAAGAGATCTACCCCGAGGTGTACGGAACAGGAGCACTTCTCGGAATAGAACAGGAACCTGAGGACGAGATCGTGGCAGAAGACTTCTCCTGAGTACCGGCTCCATATACTCAGTATTTCTATTTCCAGTTGATTTATTTTCTGTCTATTTGCATTCGATGTACCAGACATATTCTCGGGTTGTTCCCCGAGACACTCTTGTTGATATATGCTAGTTTAATTTCTCTTGCATTTATTCTGGCTTTGATCTGTGATTATCTGTTGTGGATGAGATTAGAATAGTCTGTGACTTGTAATAATTGTCCTATTTCCTGTTAGACTACAGCTTAAGCATGTCCTAATGGATCCATTAAATTGGGTTGTCCATCGGTGCGTGCTGCTGGCCATTGCCACGCATTCAGTCCCTCGGTATTTTGGGACTGGGGCGTGACATATCAGGTCCATGGATATAAATGTGCTTGCTACTTCAAATTTAAGGATAGGGATGAAGCTTTTGGATACTTTCAAAAGCCAAAATATGCTGAAACACATATGCATACTTCCAAAACACAAATTGCCCCTATGAAGACCCTTACAATGTATCTAATTTAAGTTTTTTGCGTTTTTTTTGTCTTTTTATTTTCATGATGTATAAGTTCTTCTAACACTATGGCACTTGGCACTGAAAATATTGTAATATCTAGTTTTATTTCTTTTCTTTGCAAGATTTAACCACTTTTCTGTTTATTTTTCCTTTATTTTGTTTACTTATTTTATATCACCTTTTACTCTTTTACTATAGGCTATGATGAAGGGGCATATATGAGACTTTTTTATTACGTATATATTACTGAGATTGGTGGCGTTCCCTTTCTAGTACATCTGGTGGGTTGAAGAGGTACTTTGTTGCATTCCTCATCATGCTACGAAGGTTGAAGATGTAGCCATCTTCGCTAGTATTCCAATGATATTAAAAGCAAACTACTCTGAGCCACTAAATAATTTTTGAATTTTTTTTCCTTTCTTCATTTCAATCGATTTTCTTTATTTCAATCAGTTGAACTGGTAACCATATTTGAAAAGGTTTCTCTTTATCATATCTGTTGTTATCTTCATTTTTACTCTGTTGTTATCTTCTATTATTACTCTACTGTCATCTCCAGATATTACTATCTGTTGTTATATTCAGGTGTTACTCTCTATTAAGATATTACTAAGGCTAAATTTAGCCTATTGGGGACAGAAACTGTGCGTCTCTTTATCTCCCCAAAACCCAAAGATCTTTACTCCTCTACCAAATATTGGGACTTATACGACAACTCTTTTGAGCCTATAATGAGTTACAATGCGGCTTTTTTTGAGGCAGTGATGAGGTAAAGTGAGGATGCATGCTACTTTTGAATGAGATGGGCATTGGCCAAATTTTTCCCTTAATATTTATTTGCAACTTTTGCTGCAATCACTCATGCTTATTGTGGCCACTTGTTAAATTCGACATCAACTACTCTGAGCCTCATAGTATTTCCCCTACATTTTACTGTTGTTGTTAATAATTTTTTACTTATCTTGATTACAATCCGAGTTTGTCAGATTGGATATTCTTGTTTATAGTATTTTTTTTTCCTGTTGGATATTTAGCTTGGTGAAAATGGACTGTTCTTGTGCAATATTATGATAAATTTTCTGTTGGAGATTATTTATTAATATTAATAACATTATATCCTGGATTGGCTGGATAATTTTGTCTGAATGATGCTCTCGGCATTTGGATATTTGTGATTGTGAACGCTTGGCTCATATTATGCTCCCTTCAGTTGGATATTTCTGATGTTGACATTTTTTTATGATCCATCAAATTTTTTTGCTTGTGAAATCGGTATATAACAATTTTTTTTATGTCTCCAAGTGGTAAGATAATCGCATTCAAATGTGGTGAGCCTAACCGGTTGCATACTGGACTAGCCAAACAATGTATTTCAAGGAAGTGAAAATCCTAACCATTATCCACCTTGCTTATCCAAACAATGGATTTGGACAAAATCCAATGCCAAAATAAGAAATCCTGTTTTACCAAACATGTTTTTGGTATTTCAAAATACAGGATTTCAACTGGAAACCAAATCTGGTTTTACTACTTCCAAATCCAAATCAAAATCCAAATCCACTTTCAGTTTACCAAATAGGTCCTTATGGTAATCGGATGGAGTGCACATTAAATAATGGTAAATAAAGTGGATTGCCACTCAAATTTTCTTATATTTTAAATGTTAACAAGTAACTTTAGGACACATAATAACATATTGAAAATTATGTTAACATTTTTGGAAAAAAAGAGCGGAAACCTTCCCCTAAACCAAAGAGTACCTGCGAGAGAACCAAGCAATACAACATACAAACAAAACACCAAACCACAGAAAAATAATCCACGCAGATAAAGAAAATTTTGACGTGGAAAACCCTTGCGAAAAAAACTGCGGGACTATCGGAGTCCAACCCTGAAGAACCTCCACTAATAGAATAAAGAGAATACATCATCTACAAGCTCCTCCCGATCCAATACGGATCACCACAACACTTAGGAATAGAAAATAGATCACACCACGAAGATAGAAGACAATAAAAAATTATCCAAAATTGATCTCCTCCTCTGAAACGGCCTTCAATCCTTCTTTCTCCTTTCCAAAGTTGCAATGGCACTCTTGCCTCATTTTTTCCTCTTTCTTGAGATGATATGTTACAGTTAGATAAAAATTAGGGTTAGTAAAACCTAATATATACCCCCGAATCCCGCAACTAATCCTGGACTATAGGATACGATCAAAGGATGTATAAAATACCTCTAAATTTTGGTCCAGCCAGCCGACCGAACTCGGACCGAATTCGGCCGAGTCGGTGATTTGCAAGTAAACGAAGACAGCAGCTTTCAGGAGCTTCTGGAGCACCCTAACCGAACTCGAACCAAGTTCGGACCGAGTTCGATTTGGCCTGAACTCTATCTCCCCCTGGACAATAGCTGCTCCTCCTTCCAGAGCTTTTTCGACCTCTCGAATGACTCTCGTCGCCTCCCCGAGCTTCTCTAACCTCAGACGACGCTCATCGCATTCTGGGGTGTTCTCCACATAGCCCCACCCACTCCAATAAATCTTTTCCTTCATAACTATATGGAGGGGGTCATCATCCCGATGATCTGCCTGCAGTACTCAAACTTTTTTCTTGGAAGAATCTTTGTGAACATATCTGCTCCAGTGTCATTTGTATGTACCTTTTCAAGTGTCGCTTCCTTCTTATCAACAGCATCCCGTATCCAATGATACCGGATCTCAATGTGCTTGGACTAGCTATGACATATCTGGTTCTTTACAAGGTGAATAGCACTTTGACTATCGCAAAGCCAAGGATACTGCTCCTGCTTTAGCCTTTTTTTTTGCAACAGCTTCTTCATCCACATCAACTCCTTGCAAGCCTCCATCGCCGCAATGTACTCTGCCTCTATCGTCGATAAGGCAACACACTTCTGCAAATGTGACTGCCACGATACTGCTCCATCAGCAAACATCATCACATAGCCCAAAGTCGATCTTCTCGTGTCTACATCTTCAGCTATATCAACGTCGATATACCCAACCAGCTTCGGCTAATCACCACCAAATAAAAGTATCCAATCGGCAGTGCCCTAAAGATATCGTAGAATCCACTTGACCCCACTACATTGTACCCTTCCAAGATTGGAAGTGTACCTGCTAACTGTGCCGACTACGTAAGCAATGTCTGGCCTCGTACATACCATAGCATACATAAGACTTTCCACAGCTGAGGGATATGGAACCCGCTTCATATCTTCCTTCTCGTCCTCGATAGTTGGACACTGCTCCTTAGTGAACTTAAAGTGAGCCGCAAGGGGGATACTCACTTTCTTCGACCCGTCCATCTCGAAATGCTGAAGTACCCGATGAATGTACTTCTTTTGGGACAAGTGTAGCAGCTTGGACTCTCTCTCTCTCTCTCTCTCTCTCTCTCTCTCTCTCTCTTGACTGATCTCTATCCCAAGAATAGTCTACGTTGCACCCAAATTCTTCATAGAGAAGGCCGCGCCCAGTTGGCGCTTCAACTCAGCTATCCTGGTGGCATTCCGATCCACCAACAGCATGTCATCAACATAAAGCAACAAAATGATAAAATTATCCTCAGCGAAGTACCTCACAAAAATATAATGATCCGATATCGTCCGTGCATATCCATGCTCCCCCATAAATGACTCGAACTTTCTGTACCACTGTCTCGGAACCTGTTTTAGACCATACAAGCTATTTCTCAACCAGCAGACCAAATGTGACTTGCCCTTCTCACAGAATTTCTCTGGCTGGTCCATGTACAACTCCTCCTCAAGATTACCGTGGAGGAATAACATCTTCATGTCCATTTGCTCAACCTCCAAGTCCAAACTGGCTGCCAAATCTAGCACCACCCGAATAGACGACTGCTTGACGACTGACAAAAAGATCTTATCATAATCTATGCCTTTCCACTGACCATAGACTTTAACTACTATCCTCGCTTTGTATCGAGGGCGAGTAGTATCATCTGTCTGCTTCACTCTAAACACCTATCGATTCTTCAAAGCCTTCTTGCCCTTTGTCAACCGCACCAGATCATAAGTAAAGTTGGCCTCCAAGGAACTCATCTCCTCCTGCATGGCCTCCATCCACTCCTGTATGTGTTCGTCTTCCATAGCCTCTGCGAAACTTTTGGGTTATCCTCCGTCAGTCAGTAGCACATACTCACTCGGTGAGTATCTCATAAATGGTCGACGCTCTCTATCGCTCCTCCTCAACAGAACCACTGGTGCTGGATATATATCTACAGCCTCCTCCCCTCCAGGAACTGCCTCATCTGCATGCTCATCCTCCTGAGGGTCACCCTGACCACCATCAGTATGCTGATGATCAAGGTTGGGAGCAACTCTATGTACTGGCTCCCCGATAACTGGATCCTCTGCGATGTCCTCTAGAAACTACTTAAAGCAAAATAACTCTAACTCAGACAATTTCTCAGCCTCAGAAGACATCTCAAAATCCTGAGTGTTGGTCATGGTCTGATCCTCGATGAATACCACGTCCCTACTTGTGTAGAGCTTTTTTTCTACTGGATCGAAGAGTCTATAGCCAAACTCATCCCGACGGTAGCCGACAAAGATGCACCGCCTCATCTTTAGCTCAAGTTTGGATCTCTCGTCTTTCGGTACATGCACGAAGGCCTTACAACAAAAAACTCGCAGGTGATTGTATGATTGCTCTTTGTCGTACCATACTTTGTCAGACACATCATCCTACAAAGGAGCACTAGGAGACAAACTAATAACTTAAGCATCTGTGTAATGTACCTCACCCTAATAGTTTTCCGGCAAGTTTGCTTCTGACAGCAAATACCGTACCCTTTGCATCAGTGTCCTGTTCATCCGCTCCGCTACACCGTTGAGCTGCGATATCTTTGGTGGAGTCATCTGGTGTCGTATCTTTTGCTCTCTGCAATAAGCATCAAAGGGACCGATATACTCGTCGTTATTGTCCGACCGAACACATAGCAGCTTCTTGTCCGTCTCCCTTTCAACAGAGGCCTAAAACTCCTTGAAAGTGGGCAACACACGATCCTTGGTCTTTAAGGCATAGACCCAAATCTTCCTGGAACAGTCATAAATAAATGTTACAAAATAAGAAGCACCACCAGTGGATTTTACATTCATAGGACCATAGACATCTGAGTGAATCAACTCGAGCAACGCCGACTTCCTTGAACTTGGGTAACTTTGGAAAGACACAATATTTTGCTTTCCTGCCAAACAGTGCGTGCACTTCTCCAACTTTGTAGACTTTAGCCCTGGAATCACATTACTGTTCACCAAGTAGCTCATCCCCATCTCCCTGATATGGCTGAGCCGCCTGTGCCATAACTCAGTAGACGCATCAATAGCTACATTAACCTCATGTTCCCCCTGTGTGTTCCATTCCATATAGTAGAGTCCGAACCTCTTGCTTCCTCTAGCAATCATCATCGAACCTCTGGAAAGCTTCCACTGACTGTTCCCGAAGAGACTGAAGAAACCCTCGTCATCCAACCTTCCAACCGACACCAGGTTAAAACGGATATCAGGGACATGACGGACAACTTTGAGAACAAGAATTGTATCCGTCTTTGTCCTCAAATGCACATCTCCAATGGCAACCGCCTTTGACATATGTCTATTGCCCATCTTCAACACTCCACAGTTGACCGTTGTGTAGGTAGCAAATAGTACCATGTTGTGAGATACGTGGGCTGAAGCACTTGAGTCCCCCAGCCAAGAGTTGTCATCGCAGGCGAGGTTCATAACTATCTCATCACCTACAATGATCATGTAGCCTCCATGTGTCAAGGCCGCCGCTGTAGTGTTCTCACTTTGCTTTCCCTTGTCGCCATTCTTCTCTCTCTTCCAAGTTAAACAGTTCCGCTTGATGTGGCCCTTCTTGCCACAATGGTAACACTCCGAGTCCTCGTACCGACCATTGGACCTTCCCTAGCTTTTGTCTCTGCTACCGCCTGGACCCCTGCTTTTACCCCTTCCGTGGCTCTCTGAAATAAGTGCCTCTAAGTGGGATGTGGAAGAAGTGCCCTGAGAACGTCTCCACATCTCTTTATTCAGCACCCCGCTCTTGGCAAACTCCAGACTGACCATGCCTTCCACAGCAGAAGCGATCATAGACACTCTTACGGTCTCCCACGAGTATGGCAATGTACACATCAGCCATAGTCCCTAAACCTCGTCGTCAAACTTGACTCCTATCGAGGATAGCTGGTCAACCACGCCCTAGAACTCACTCAAGTGATCCGTGTAAACCCCCTGATTTTTCAAAATTTTTAAAACTGGATTTTTCACAATTTTCTGAAATTTTCTGGAATTTTTCTGTAATTTAAAAACAGGGTTTTAATTATTAAATAATTTTTAAATAATAATAAAAAATATTAAAATATTATGAAAATAATATTTTTGGGTGTAAAATGGAAAACTGGACTTAGGACAATTTTTCTGGAATTTATCGGGCCCCGGACCTATTTTTAAAACACCTAAAACTATTTATTTAATTATTATTTATTTATTTAATTATTATTTACTGATTATTATTATTATTATTATTATTATTATTATTTCTAACCCAGCCCAGCCCGCGGCTCGGCCCGGCCCATTGGGCCCGAGCCCGGCCCAGCCCTAGCGGGTCGGGTCGGATCCGCCGCTCGACCCGCTATCCGCCCGCAACCCGCACGACTCAGCTCCCCCTCTCCCCGCGTCCTGCGCCGCCCGCTCCGCCCGGCGCTCCGGCCGCCTCGCGCCGCCACATCCTCCACGCCCCTCCGCCAGACCCGGCCTCGCCCCCTCACCCCCGGCCACCCTATAAACCCCCCCTCGCTCTCCTTCTCCGACAAGCCCCCAAACCCTAGCCACCGGACCGCCACCACCCTGCCCTTCCTCCACCGTCGATGCCACCTCGCCGCCGTTAGCCGCCCCTGCTCCTCCCTCCTCCTCTTCTTCTCCGGCGAGGCCACGCTCGACAGCAGCAGCCGGCAGCAACAGCAACTCACCGACGCCGCTGTCGGCCGTCCTGAGCCGCCGCCTCCACCGTGGGCGCCGTGCCGCCCTCCGCCGCGTGCACCAGCCCTCCGCCTCAGCCGCCCGGTCGCCCAGCCGCCGTCCCAGCCGCCGGATCCCCAAACCCTAACCCTAATTCGATTTCCTGTGTCCGGACACATGTCGGACACGATTCGGACCCCGATTTTTGGGTCCCGTTCAGGTGCGTGTATCTTTTTGTTCGTAGCTCTGTTTTCGATTCCGCAAATTGCGTTGCGAAGCCTGTATGACCCTCTCGGTGCCCGGATAAACCGCTCGGGGCATCGCGTCCTGTGGTGATCGTACACCGCGATCCAAAAACAGGAAAAACCAGACCCTGTTTCACCCCGGAACTGGGTACGCCCGGCCAAACGGGACGACTTGGTCGCGCGCGGTCTTCACAGATACGTGCGCATCGTCGATACGGACGTGTGGGATTTTGCAGAAGCTGATTCGGGTGTGCGTGCACACCGGGATCAACGCGTATCCGCGGACATCGCCCCGTATCCGTACTTTCTGGAACGTGCCCTAACTTTGTGTACACACGTCGGATAGAGACGAAACTTGCGCCATCAGACTCGTAGCAATACGCTGGTCCTGTGAGCCAAGTTTGGTTCGATTCTGGGAACGTTGACGAAATCGCGTGTCGTGGGCCCCACAGGCCCCGCTCGACGGGCGATTTTGTGATCGGCTCATCGGAATCCAATTCTGGAAGTTCCGTTGGGTTCATATCATCGTTCCTAACCTGTTGACACTAAGTTTGGTGAATTTGGAGACCTTTGACCCTGACACATTTTTTGGTGCAAAGCGGGCCCACTTGTGGACCCCGTTTTGACCCGAAACTGTCGTTTCTGCCCTTGTCTCCAAATTGGACTTAAGGACAGACGTTTCTAGCTGATTGATATTTTCTGGATCTGCTGGTGATGTTTATTTCAGCAACCGAAGTACCGCTTGCAAATCCAACTGAAGTCAGAGCCGCAAACAGAGCCGGAACCACAGGCAAGTGTACCTTGCCAAACCATGCAGTCTGCTATTTATTTTCTTGGCTTAATTAATCATGACAAGGCAAGAAAAGCTTGTCAATTCTCAGTAGTTCCGGTGATAATATTTTGCTGGATTTCTTGTGTAAATACATATAAACTTGTTTTAACTGCTTAACCTAGGAAACGTGTGACGTACTTAGTATCCGATCATAGTCGGGTGCCAACATCGTACACGATGTTGGGTACGTCATTAGAGGTGGACATTCGATACCCTTACTCTTGGTACTTGTCCTATCAAGTATAACAGAACCCAGGACACTTGACACTATTCATGAGACAGAGTCTTCCTAAGACATTCATGGTGATTATGTATAGGATACAGGACTTGACATTGACATATGTTCCTAGAGACTTTATGACTTGTTGCATTAGCTATGATCCCGCTTGACATGGACATGAGACGTTATGGTCATGATATGCGTGATTACATTGGGTGGGGAGAGTTACACAGGCTACAGGTTGATTTTATATTATGCCGGCGTCGTAGTCTCCCATTGAGCTAGACAACTACATAATATCACTGCAACCGGCTCCCCGACACAGAGCTTGTAGCAGCTTCAGCCTGAGTTCTAGTGATGCTCTCAACTTGCATTTATCACCTAGCTGGTTACATAGTTTACCCTATTGCTTATTTGTTTCTGCACTGCTTATGTTTTGGCTTGTATTATCTGTACCTTGCTATGTCCCCTGAGGACCTGGAATGGACTATGTCCACAGGTATAGCCGAAGAGAACCATCCAGAGATACACCGTACAGGAGCACTTCCAGGAGCTGTACCAGGATCTGAGGACGAGATCGTACCAGAGGACTTCTCTTGAGCAGTGGCTGTATGTAGTCAGTTATTTCTATTTCCAGTTGTTTATTTCTTGTCTATTTGCATTGTTGTACCAGACATATTCTCGGATTGTTTTCCGAGATACTTATTGAGATCAGCTTATTATTTTTATTTGCATTACTCTGTCCTTATCTGTGATTATCTGTTGTGGATGAGATTAGAATAACCTGAGTCTTGTAATATTTTACTGTTAGACTACAGCTTAAGCATGCCCTGATGGATCCATTAAATTGGGTTGTCCATCGGTGCGTGCTGCTGGCCATTGCCACGTGTCTAGTCCCTCGATATTTTGGGACTGGGGCGTGACATGGTTTTTGTGGTGGCCCATGCAGGTCAACGACTAAATTGTTCGGTTTCAACTCAGGGACCGAACAGGCCTGCAATAAGATAGGATAAGTTTTTAGGATCTCATCCACTTGCTTGAAACGTTCTTGATATCCATATCGACTTCGAATTAATTCCTCAACTTATATCCTGCCTTGATTCCTGTGTGCCTCTTATTGTTTATTTTTGGTTACAGGGTTATAGATTCACGAGCAAATGACGAGACTCCCATAACGTCACCATGAGTTGCTGAGGTAACCAACGAAGATAAAGTAACACCAGTAGATAAAGGACAGTCAGCTCAACAACATGCCCCGCGAATCCAGCAAGATGACATTCCACCAACGACGCCAGTTACTCCATCAATGCCCGTAATTCCACCAGGGAAGGCCATGGACGGACAGCAGATGTTTCAAATGGTCTATGCAATAATGCAAGCTCAACAAGAGGCTTTGAGTCGCAGCCTAGTAATTGCACTGGAGCAGGCCAACCTACCAACTCGACGACCAACGACGGACTCTATCACCGACTTTCGCCAGCTGAAGCCCCGTACCTTCTCAGGCAAGGAAGAGCCAACCGAAGTTCATGAGTGGCTCACCAACACTCAACATCAACTAGAAGCAGCTGAGCTTCCAAAGGAACGTTGGATGACTGCCGTCAGAATGCAGTTGACGGATAATGCACATCACTGGTGGCTATCTGAGGAAGCGCGGCTCAGACCAGACCGAGCCACTTGGGAAGAGTTCTCCAGACTCTTTCAGGAGATGTACATTCCAGCTATCGCTCGATCAGAACTTTGGGACAAGTTTAATCACCTCACTCAGGATACTAAGACGGTAGAAGAGTACAACGCTGAGTTCATTCGTCTAAGTCGCTTCGCTCCAACGTTGATCCCGACAGAAGAAGAGAAGGCTGAGAAATTCTTCGACGGACTAAACATTGAGCTACAGAAACTAATTGGATCCGTTGCACCTACTTCGTACTCGGACGTCCTTGCTGCAGCGTGACGCATTGAGCGCATCATCAGGAGAGAGACCAGTCTGAAATGGCCATCCGAAGCACAACAAGAAGAAGCTGCAAAAAGACCTCACATACACCAGCCACCAGAAGCATCTCCACAGGCAATACCTGTTTGTCCATATTGTCACCGGCGAGGTCATATAGAGAACAAGTGCAGACGGAAAATGAGATTATGTTTGGCTTGCGGATCCAGTCAGCATTTACTGAGGGAATGCCCTGAGCGTCGAGAAGGAGCAACAAGGGTAAACCAACGAGCGTTACCAGTACCGAGGTCAGCCTCTCCAGCATTGGAAGTACCGCAAACGGAAGTTCAAAAAGTCCTACCACCAGCTCCAGGAGGATATCAGCCGAGGCCACCCTTGATACCCCAGGAACTACTCTTCCAGCAGGCTCAACAGCAGAAGAATCGACTGCAAGGACGCGAGCAAGCCCTGACGATGACAGTGGAGAACGCGCAGACTCGTGGAGTAGCCAATGCGCGTAAGTGATTTGTAGTTAACCGTTTCTAGTCTTGTTGTAGCTCGTGCCTATTGGTTCGTGACCTCAGCCCCAACCTAGTAATTTGCAACTTGTTAATAACAATCTGGTTTTCATAAAAGTTGTAGATCTTTTGCTTTAACTAGATTTTTCTGGAAAGTGTATAACTTTTATTTTTAGGGAAACGGTATTTCCCTAAGTATCTTGTGTTGTGTTTCGAACGATACTTGCAACCGTGTCATCTCTGTTGACCGGTTATTCTTTGATTGCGATGACGCAATCCTCTTAAGGGGGGTAGATTGTAAATCTCCTGATTTTTCAAAATTTTTAAAACTGGATTTTTCACAATTTTCTGGAATTTTCTGGGATTTTTCTGTAATTTAAAAACAGGGTTTTAATTATTAAATGATTTTTAAATGATAATAAACAATATTAAAATATTATGAAAATAATATTTTTGGGTGTAAAATGGAAAACTGGACTTAGGACAATTTTTCTGGAATTTATCGGGCCCCGGACCTATTTTTAAAACACCTAAAACTATTTATTTAATTATTATTTATTTATTTAATTATTATTTACTGATTATTATTATTATTATTATTATTATTATTATTATTATTATTTCTAACCCAGCCCAGCCTGCGGCCCGGCCCGGCCCAACCCTAGCGGGTCGGGTCGGATCCGCCGCCCGACCCGCTACCCGCCCGCAACCCGCACGACTCAGCTCCCCCTCTCCCCGCGTCCTGCGCCGCCACGTCCTCTACGCCCCTCCGCCAGACCCGGCCTCGCCCCCTCACCCCCGGCCACCCTATAAACCCCCCCTCGCTCTCCTTCTGCGACGAACCCCCAAACCCTAGCCACCGGACCGCCACCACCCTGCCCTTCCTCCACCGTCGGTGCCACCTCGCCGCCGTCAGCCGCCCCTGCTCCTCCCTCCTCCTCTTCTTCTCCGGCGAGGCCACGCTCGACAGCAGCATCCGGCAGCAACAACAGCTCACCGACGCCGCTGCCGGCCGCCCTGAGCCGCCGCCTCCACCGTGGGCGCCGCACCGCCCTCCGCCGCGTGCCCCAGCCCTCCGCCTCAGCCGCCCGGCCGCCCAGCCGCCGTCCTAGCCGCCGGATCCCTAAACCCTAACCCTAATTCGATTTCCTGTGTCCGGATGTCCGACACGATTCGGACCCCGATTTTCGGGTCCCGTTCAGGTGGGTGTATCTTTTTGTTCGTAGCTCTGTTTTCGATTCCGCAAATTGCGTTGCGAAGCCTGTATGACCCTCTCGGGGCCCGGACAAACCGCTCGGGGCATCGCGTCCTGTGGTGATCGTACACCGCGATCCAAAAACAGGAAAAACTAGACCCTGTTTCACCCCGGAACTGGGTACGCCCCGCCAAACGGGACGACTTGGTCGCACGCAGTCTTCACAGATACGTGCGCATCGTCGATACGTACGTGTGGGATTTTGCAGAAGCTGATTCGGGTGTGCGTGCACACCGGGATCAACGCGTATCCGCGGACATCGCCCCGTATTCGTACTTTCTGGAACGCGCCCTAACTTTGTGTACACACGTCGGATAGAGACGAAACTTGCGCCATCAGACTCGTAGCGATACGCTGGTCCAGTGAGCCAAGTTTGGTTCGATTCTGGGAACGTTGACGAAATCGCGTGTCGTGGGCCCCACAGGCCCCGTTCGACGGGCGATTTTGTGATCGGCTCATCGGAATCCAATTCTGGAAGTTCCGTTGGGTTCGTATCATCGTTCCTGACCTGTTGACACTAAGTTTGGTGAATTTGGAGACCTTTGACCCTGTAAACCCCCTGAATTTTCAAATTATTAAATCTTGGATTTTTCCCAATTTTCTGGAATTTTCTGGAAATTTTCTGAAATTAAAATCAAGATTCTTAATTATCAAATGATTTTTAATTGTCAATAAATAATATTAAAATATCATAAAAATAACATTTTTGGGTGTAAAATGGAAAACTGGACTTAGGGTAATTTTTCTGGATTTTTCTGGGCCTCAGACCTATTTTTAAATGCCTAAAAATAATTTTTATTATTAATTATTTAATTAACTGTTTTTAAAATAATAATTATTATTATTAAATATTATTTTTATTTTTATTTTTTCTCTTCTTGGGCCGGCCCGGCCCAGTGGACCGGCCCATCAGCAGCCCAGCCCAACCCTCCTATCGGGTCGGGTCAGGTTGGTCAGACCCGACCCGCCAACCCGCCAACCCGCACGACCCCAGCCCCCACGTCACCCGACTCCACCGCCGCCCTCCGCGCGCAGCGCCGCCCTCCGCGCGCAGCGCCGCGTCCACAGCGCCACCTCCCCCCTCTTCCCCGCCTTGCCCGGCCCCCCTAACCGCCGCCTCCTCCTACTTAAACCCCCCTCTTCTTCTTCCTCCTCCTTCACCCTAACCCTAACCCTAACTCCGGCGATCGGCTCTGGCCTCCTTCCCCGCGCCGGAACCCCATCCTCCTCTGCTCCTCCTCCGGCGCCCCTCTCGACCACCAGCAGCAGCAGCCTCCTCCCCTCGAGCCGCCCCTCGCCGGCACCCGCGTCCTGCGCCACCGCGCCGCCTCCGCCGCGTGCCCACTGCCCCGGCCAGCCGCTCCCCGCCCCAGCGCCGCCTCAGCGCCGCCCCGAGTCCGCCGGAGTCGGTTGATTTCCAGAAACCCTAGGATCCTGTGTCCGACACGAGTCAGACCCGATTCGACCCTGATTTTCTGGTCCCCTTCAGGTGCTTGTAACTTTCGCCTCGTAGCTCTGTTTTCGATTCCGTAAATTACGTTGTGAAGCCTGTAAGACCCTCTCGGTGCCCGGACAAACCGTTCGGGGCATCGCGTCCTGTGGTGATCGCACACCGCGATCCAAAAACAGGAAAAACCAGACCCTGTTTTACCCCGGAACTGAGTGCGCTCCGCCAAACGGGACGACTTGGTCACGTGCGGTCTTCACAGATACGTGCGCGTCGTCGATACGGACGTGTGAGATTTTGCGGAAGCTGATTCGGGTGTGCGTGCACACCGGAATCAACGCGTATCCGCGGACATCGTCCCGTATCCGACTTTTCTGCAATTTGCCCTAACTTCTTGTACACTCGTCGGATCGAGACGAAACTTGCGCCATCGGACTCGTAGCGATACGCTGGTCCTGTGGGTCAAGTTTGGTTCGATTCTGAGAACGTTGACGAAATCGCGTGTCGTGGGCCCCATAGGCCCCGCTCGACGGGCGATTTTGTGTTCGGCTCATCGAAATCCAAATCTGGAAGTTTCGTTGGGTTCGTATCAGCGTTCCTGACCTGTTGACACTACGTTTGGTGAATTTGGAGACCTTTGACCCGGACACATTTTTCGGTGCAAAGCGGGCCCACCGGCGGACCCCGTTTTGACCCGAAACTGCCGTTTTTGTCCTTGTCTCCAAATTGGACCCAAGGACAGGCGTTTCTAGCTATTTGACATCTTCTGAGCGTGATGGTAATGTCTATTTCAGCTTTTGGACTCATCTCTGGAAATTTCCCCAAGAACCAATTTTAATCAGATCCAAACAACAGGCAAGTACCTGCACTTCAAGTTAAATCTTTATATTGTGATAATTAATTCCCTGCTTTACTAGTACCCTTGATGATTACACCTAGTGTTAGAAATGCTGGATTTCATGTCTTGAATATTGGAGTTCATGTCTTGTTTTCATGTCGGGTGGGAGAATACTAGAAGGCATGTAGTTTACCCTTTCCCCTGCCATGTTTAATAGCTGTTGGTACGCGACTGTACCTCAGCCGGATCTCGATTTTCCCTATTTAATAGCCGTTTATGACGGCCGGATTAGCCTTATAAACCCCTACATGCCAACTATGTATTCTAAAAACAAACACAAGTTCACACAGATAGTTTCTGGTCATGTTATATTTCTTGCTGACTGTTGTAGTTTCATTTCCTGTTTCATTTATTTCTGTTTTCTCATATTCCTGTTTACAGCATTTAACTCTGAGATATTGATGTTCTTGTATGTCGTTCCCAATATGATATTCATATTTAATTGTCATAAATATTTAGTTTAACCTTGTTGTGCACTGTGTACTTTGCTCCTTTCCTGACTGGATCTGTTGATTTAGGCGATGATGAGGACATTGCCCCTACATATTATGGTCCCTATGAGGGTACAGATGATACTTATGAGGAACCAGATCCCACCCAGGAGACCCCTGCTTTATTTCTGTTTCTTATCTTATTTAATCGGGTTTGTCCCCGATTTCATTTTGAATTTCTGTACTAAAACATTTGAATCTGTTGTCGTATTTATTTCAGTTGCAATCTTAAGTTTCTGTTCTCATTATTATCTTGCCTATATTAATTGTGAATGAGCTAGTTTAGTTTAGATGGATTTGACCTAGACAGCGTACTACCGCCGACTCTGCGGCGTAGGCTGGACGTACCCACGCACTCGTGTCCGAATTTTCGGGTGCGGGTCGTGACACATTTTTATGGTGGCCCATGCAGGTTCTATCCTAAAATTGGGTAATACCCTAGGACAGGGTATGGAATAAGATTGAGAATTCTAGGAAAAGCTCATTCACAGTATAGGGTCCTTATTTCAATTCTTGATATCATTTCTGCTCAATTTTCCTATCGCCTTTGATTTCCAAGTATTCTATTCTGATCTTCCTATCCCTTAATCTTTCAGAATGGTCCAGACAAGGAACACAGTAGAAGGCACATCAGAACCAGCTGAGCAGAATATGCCCGAGACTCTTGCACTCCCGTCGCCTCCATCTGTTCCGGCAGTTACTCTGGATGGAGCACAGCTACTTGGAGTGTTCCAGGGACTAGTGGAATCCCAGAAAGAACAGACTGCACTCTTGCGGACCAGCCTCTCAGAAGCTCTTAGGTCCCAGGAGTCGCCACTCAAGAGGCCAGGGAGTGCCAAAGACTTCAAAAATCTTAGACCCCTGGAATTCTACGGAACTGAGGGCATTCTCTATGCCGATGAGTGGATAGAGAATGTTGAGAGACTCCTGAAGACTGCTCGGGTCCCTGATGACCTCAAAGTGGAGTCCGCAAGCCTGCAACTGTTCGACATTGCTCGAACCTGGTTCAGAGATGAACCCCAACTATCTGCTCCTGACCTCACCTGGGAAGACTTCAAGAGGCTATTCAAGGAGAAATTCTACCCCGAAGTGGCTCGGAAAGCTCTCGAAAGCCAATTCGAGAGACTGGAACAAGGTACCCTGTCTGTTGATGAATATACTGCTGAATTTAGTAGGTTAAGCCATTTTGCGGAGTACATGGTTCGTACCCCGGAGGACAGAGCCCGTAGATTCAAGAAGGGGCTATCTCCGGATATTCGCCTTGCTGTCACCACCAGCCGAGCTCGCACCTATGAGGAAATCCTGAGCGTGGCACAAGGCGTTGAGAGAGATATGGGGCATAAACTGAAACGAAAAAGAGATACCGAAAATGTGGGATCCAACAAACGCCCTTTCCAACAACAACAACAATAGCAGAGGGCCCCGCAGCAAACTCAGCGTCCTCTCCCTCGAGCTCCAGCACCCCAACATCAGGCTCAAGGACAGAACCAACAAGCTGCTGCTTGTAACTTTTGCCAAAAACCAGGTCATACTTGGCAAGTCTGCAGGAAGAGGCTAGGTGCCTGCCTCTACTGCGGCTCAGCAGCGCATCAAATGAGGGACTGTCCAGCTGCTCAAGGACGCACCGCTGCACCAAAGGCTCCAGCCCAGGCCAGGGCCCCAGCAGTACAACAGAGGGGACCCCCGCTTCCAACACAACAACAACGCTTTGCTTAGCACCAACAGCAGCAACAGAGGGGTGCACCGCAGCAAGGCCGTGCTTATGCAATGACTCTGGAAGAAGCTGAAGCCACAGCAGACGTGATCACAGGTTCTGTGCTTATAAATTAAATACCAGCTATTACTTTATTTGACTCTGGAGCTTCACATTCATTCATGTCAGTAGATTTCCTTATGAAGCATAGCTTAATCACTAAACCCCTTAGGAATTGTTATAAGATCATTACCGGTGGAGGAATTATCCCGGTTAGTGATGCCTGTAACAATTGCCCTATTACATTGTGTGGAAGAGAACTGTATGCTAGGCTACTCGTAATGCCAGTGCCTAGTTTTGATATTATACTGGGTATGGATTGGTTAAGTCAACATCATGCCACTATAGACTGCCACAGAGGTAGTGTAATCTTCAGGCCCCCTGACAAGCCAGAATTTGAATTTGCTAGAGGTTCTAGAGAAATGGGTAATAACAAAATTTGTGGAGCCCTAGTAACAGAAGAATTGCCACTACCCATCATCTCTGAATATCTTGATGTCTTCCCTGAGGATCTTCCAGGCTTACCCCCAGACCGAGAAGTTGAATTCTCTATTGACTTAGTGCCAGGAGCAGCACCAGTATCTCAAAATCTCTACAGAATCAACAAGAAGGAGATAATAGAACTAAATGAGCAAATCAAAGAACTAGAAGACAAATGCTTCATTAGGTCTAGTATCTCACCCTGGGGAGCTCCAGTATTATTTGTGCCCAAGAAGGACGGAATATCCCGAATGTGTATTGACTATAGGGCCTTGAATGCCTTAACAATTAAGAATAAGTATTCCCTGCCCAGGATAGATGACCTATTTGATCAGTTGAGTGGAGCTCGGGTATTTTCAAAGATTGATTTGAGGTCTGGTTACCACCAAGTAAGGGTGAGAAAGGAAGACATCCCTAAAACTGCTTTCAATACCCGGAACGGACACTACGAATTCTTAGTAATGCCGTTCGGGTTGACGAATGCTCCAGCAGTTTTTATGAACTTAATGAACAGAGTTTTCCAGCCATACCTAGACAAATTTGTAGTGGTCTTCATTGATGATATTTTGATCTACTCCAAGACCCCCGAAGAACATGAAGAACATTTGAGGTTAGCATTGGAGACTTTGAGGAAGGAAAAACTTTATGGAAAATTATCTAAATGTGCTTTCTTCCTAGACAAAGTAGAATTCTTGGGACATGTTGTGACTGGAGATGGAATAGCAGTAGATCCTAAGAAGATAGCGGCAGTAGAATCCTAGCCCACTCCAGACTCGGTAGCAGAGATTAGAAGCTTCCTGGGACTAGCTGGCTACTATCGAAAGTTTGTGAAGGACTTTGCAAGAATTGCTGAACCCATGACAAAATTAACAAGGAAGGATGAAGAGTTCACCTGGACTGATGAATGTCAGCATGCTTTTGAGGAATTGAAGAAAAGGCTGACTACTGCCCCTATTCTGACCTTACCTTCTGGAACCGGAGGTTTCGCTATTTATAGTGACGCTTCTGGAAAAGGTCTAGGTTGTGTATTGGAGCAGAACAAGAAAGTAATAGCATATGCCTCTAGACAGCTTCGACCTCATAAAAAGAACTATCCAACTCATGATTTAGAATTGGCAGCTGTCATTTTTGCTCTTAAGCTATGGAAGCATTATCTTTATGGAGAAAGGGTGGAAATATTTACGGACCATAAAAGTCTAAAATATATCTTCACTCAGAAAGAGCTGAACATGAGGCAAAGAAGGTGGCTGGAACTAATGAAAGACTTTGATATCACCCTTTAATATCATCCTGGGAAGGCCAATGTAGTTGCTGATGCGCTAAGCAGATATCCTATGGCGATGTACTTGACTATGGACAGACACCTGCTAGAGGACTTGGAAAGTTTAGGTATTGAAGTAATTATCCCAGGAAAAGAAGGCCAAATGATGAACTTGCAGATTCAGTCTACTTTAATAGACAAGATCAAGGAGACTCAGTTTCAAGACGAAGGCCTGCGAAGCCTTCGAGGACAAGTGCAAGCTGGATTAGTGGAAGATTTCAGAATTCATGAAGATGGATCACTGAGGCATGGCGATAGATTATGTGTACCTCAAGGAGACATAAGAGAAGAAATTATGCAAGAGGCGCACAGATCGTAATACTCTATACATCCAGGAGCCAACAAGATGTACAAGGACCTGAGGACACATGTTTGGTGGCATGGCATGAAAAGAGAAGTAGCCAGGTTCGTATCTCGTTGTTTAGTGTGCCAGCAAGTCAAGGCAGAAAGACAAAGACCTGGAGGATTGCTTCAACCACTACCCATTCCGGAGTGGAAGTGGGAACATATCACAATGGATTTTGTTTCCGGACTTCCAAGGACACCTAGTGGAAAGGATGCAATTTGAGTGATAGTAGATAGACTGACCAAGTCTGCACATTTTCTACCTTTCAAAGTGGGGCTATCTATAGAGAAGCTGGCAGATTTATATATCAGACATATTGTTAGGCTGCATGGAGTTCCAGTAAGTATTGTCTCCGACCGAGATTCAAGATTCACCTCTCACTTCTGGAAGAGCTTACAAGCCAGCTTGGGGACTCAACTCAAATTCAGCACAGCTTATCATCCCCAAACCGATGGACAATCGGAACGTACAATCCAGACACTTGAAGATATGCTCCGTACATGTGTTCTGGATTTTGGAGGATCCTGGGAAGACTATCTACATCTTGTGGAGTTCTCTTATAATAACAGTTACCAAGCAAGTATTGAGATCACTCCATTTGAAGCTCTGTATGGACGAAGATGTCGTACCCCGCTATCATGGGACGACGTTGGAGAAAGAGCCCTGCTGGGACCAGAGATGGTGATCGATTCAACTGAGAAGGTAAAGCAAATAAGGGACAGACTTCGAGTGGCTCAAGACAGGCAACGACATTGGGCAAATAGCCACCGAAGGCCCTTGGAATTTGAGGTAATTAAAATTGTGAATTTCAAGTCAATTTAAATATTTTGATTATGGAACTAAGACTTGATTATGACTTTATTAAAGGTTGGAGAACTGGTATTCTTGAAAATTTCCCCGACACGTTGCACCATTAGGTTCGGAAGGAGTGGAAAACTCAGCCCAAGATTTATTGGACCTTTTGGCATTCAGGAGAAAATCGGAGAAGTGGCATACCGACTGGCATTGCCACCCTCTCTGGATGGAGTCCATAACGTCTTCCACGTATCGCAGCTGAGAAAGTACGTGTCAGACCCCAGCCACATTTTGGATCACTCAGAGCTCGAAGTAGGCCCAAGTTTGACTTACCAAGAGCAACCCGTGAAGATACTGGATTAATCGGAGAAAGTTCTACGGAACCAGGTCATTTCCCTGTTTCGCGTAGCTTGGAAGCACCATTCTTCCGGCGAATCCACCTGGGAGCGAGAAGACGAGATTAGAGAGCGATACCCCTACCTTTTTGAACCCTGAGGTATATTTTAATTCTCGGCCTTTTCTTTCGTGCCTTTATTATTCTTAAATTTCGAGGACGAAATTTTTGTAAGTTGGGTAGGTTGTAAACCCCCTGAATTTTCAAATTATTAAATCTTGGATTTTTCCCAATTTTTTGGAAATTTTTGGGAATTTTCTGAAATTAAAATCAAGGTTCTTAATTATCAAATGATTTTTAATTGTCAATAAATAATATTAAAATATCATGAAAATAACATTTTTTGGGTGTAAAATGGAAAACTGGACTTAGGGTAATTTTTCTGGATTTTTCTGGACCTCAGACCTATTTTTAAATGCCTAAAAATAATTTTTTTATTAATTATTTAATTAACTGTTTTTAAAATAATTATTATTATTATTAAATATTATTTTTATTTTTATTTTTTCTCTTCTTGGGCCGGCCCGGCCCAGTGGACCGGCCCATCAGCAGCCCAGCCCAACCCTCCTATCGGGTCGGGTCGGGTTGGTCAGACCCGACCCGCCAACACGCCAACCCGCACGACCCCAGCCCCTACGTCGCCCGACTCCACCGTCGCCCTCCGCGCGCAGCGCCGCCCTCCGCGCGCAGTGCCGCGTCCACCGCGCCACCTCCCCCCTCTTCCCCGCCTTGCCCGGCCCCCCTAACCGCCGCTTCCTCCTACTTAAACCCCCCTCTTCTTCTTCCTCCTCCTTCACCCTAACCCTAACCCTAACTCCGGCGATCGGCTCCGGCCTCCTTCCCCGCGCCGGAACCCCATCCTCCTCTGCTCCTCCTCCGGCGCCCCTCTCGACCACCAGCAGCAGCAGCCTCCTCCCCTCGAGCCGCCCCTCGCCGGCACCCGCGTCCTGCGCCACCGCGCCGCCTCCGCCGCGTGCCCACTGCCCCGGCCAGCCGCTCCCCGCCCCAGCGCCGCCCCGAGTCCGCCGGAGTCGGTTGATTTACAGAAACCCTAGGATCCTGTGTCCGACACGAGTCGGACACGTGTCGGACACGACTCGACCCTGATTTTCGGGTCCCCTTCAGGTGCGTGTAACTTTCGCCTCGTAGCTCTGTTTTTGATTCCGCAAATTGCGTTGTGAAGCCTGTAAGACCCTCTCGGTGCCCGGACAAACCGTTTGGGGCATCGCGTCCTGTGATGATCGCACACCGCAATCCAAAAACAGGAAAAACCAGACCCTGTTTTACCCCGGAACTGAGTGCGCTCCGCCAAACGGGACGACTTGGTCGCGTGCGGTCTTCACAGATACGTGCGCATCGTCGATACGGACGTGTGAGATTTCACGGAAGCTGATTCGGGTGTGCGTGCACACCGAAATCAACGCGTATCCGCGGACATCGCCCCGTATCCGACTTTTCTGCAATTTGCCCTAACTTCTTGTACACTCGTCGGATCGAGACGAAACTTGCGCCATCGGACTCGTAGCGATACGCTGGTCCTGTGGGTCAAGTTTGGTTCGATTCTGAGAACGTTGACGAAATCGCGTGTCGTGGGCCCCACAGGCCCCGCTCGACGGGCGATTTTGTGTTCGGCTCATCGGAATCCAAATCTGGAAGTTCCGTTGGGTTCATATCAGCGTTCCTGACCTGTTGACACTAAGTTTGGTGAATTTAGAGACCTTTGACCCCGACATATTTTTCGGTGCAAAGCGGGCCCACCGGCGGACCCCGTTTTGACCCGAAACTGCCGTTTTTGCCCTTGTCTCCAAATTGGACCCAAGGACAGGCATTTCTAGCTATTTGACATCTTCTGAGCGTGATGGTAATGTCTATTTCAGCTTTTGGACTCATCTCTAGAAATTTCCCCAAAAACCAATTTTAATCAGATCCAAACAACAGGCAAGTACCTGCACTTCAAGTTAAATCTTTATATTGTGATAATTAATTCCCTACTTTACTAGTACCCTTGATGATTACACCTAGTGTTAGAAATGCTGGATTTCATGTCTTGAATATTGGAGTTCATGTCTTGTTTTCATGTCGGGTGGGAGAATACTAACCCTTTCCCCTGCCATGTTTAATAGCTGTTGGTACGCGACTGTACCTCAGTCGGATCTCGATTTTCCCTATTTAATAGCCGTTTATGACGGCCGGATTAGCCTTATAAATCCTTACATGCCAACTATGTATTCTAAAAACAAACACAAGTTCACACAGATAGTTTATGGTCATGTTATATTTTTTGCTGACTGTTGTAGTTTCATTTCCTGTTTCATTTATTTCTGTTTTCTCATATTCCTGTTTACAGCATTTAACTCTGAGATATTGATGTTCTTGTATGCCGTTCCCAACATGATATTCATATTTAATTGTCATAAATATTTAGTTTAACCTTGTTGTGCACTGTGTACTTTGCTCCTTTCCTGACTGGATCTGTTGATTTAGGCGATGATGAGGACATTGCCCCTAAATATTATGGTCCCTATGAGGGTACAGATGATACTTATGAGGAACCAGATCCCACCCAGGAGACCCCTGCTGCTGAGTAGCTAGCAGTAGCTACCTTTTATTTCTGTTTCTTATCTTATTTAATCGGGTTTGTCCCCGATTTCATTTTGAATTTCTGTACTAAAACATTTGAATATGTTGTCGTATTTATTTCAGTTGCAATCTTAAGTTTCTGTTCTCATTATTATCTTGCCTATGTTAATTGTGAATGAGCTAGTTTAGTTTAGATGGATTTGACCTAGACATCGTACTACCGTCGACTCTGCGGCGTAGGCTGGACGTACCCACGCACTCGTGCCCGAATTTCCGGGTGCGGGTCGTGACAGACCCTGACACATTTTTTGGTGCAAAGCGAGCCCACTTGTGGACCCCGTTTTGACCCGAAACTGCCATTTCTGTCCTTGTCTCCAAATTGGACTCAAGGACAGGCGTTTCTAGCTGATTGATATTTTCTGGATCTGATGGTGATGTTTATTTCAGCAACCGGAGTACCGCTTGCAAATCCAACTGAAGTCAGAGCCGCAAACAGAGCCGGAACCACAGGCAAGTGTACCTTGCCAAACCATGCAGTCTGCTATTTATTTCCTTGGCTTAATTAATCATCACAAGGCAAGAAAAGCTTGTCAATTCTCAGTAGTTCCGGTGATAATATTTTGCAAGATTTCTTATTTAAATACATATAAACTTATTTTAACTGCTTAACCTAGGAAATGTGTGACGTACTTAGTGTCCGATCATAGTCGGGTGCCAACACCGTACGCGATGTTGGGTACGTCATTAGAGATGGACATTCGATACCCTTACTCTTGGTACTTGTCCTATCAAGTACAACAGAACCCAGGATACTTGACACTATTTATGAGACAGAGTCTTCCTGAGACATTCATGGTGATTCTGTATAGGATACAGGACTTGACATTGACATATGTTCCTAGAGACTTTATGACTTGTTGCATTAGCTATGATCCCGCTTGACATGGACATGAGACGTTATGGTCATGATATGCGTGATTACATTGGGTGGGGAGAATTACACAGGCTACAGGTTGATTTTATATTATGCCGACGTTGTAGTCTCCCATTGAGCTAGACAACTACATGATATCACTGCTACCGGCTCCCCGACACAGAGCTTGTAGCAGCTTCAGCCTGAGTTCTAGTGATGCTCTCAACTTGCATTTATCACCTAGTTGGTTACATAGTTTACCCTATTGCTTATTTGTTTCTGCACTGCTTATGTTTTGGATTGTATTATCTGTACCTTGCTATGTCCCCTGAGGACCTGGAATGGACTATGTCCCCAGGTATAGCCGAAGAGAACCATCCAGAGATACACCGTACAGGAGCACTTCCAGGAGCTGTACCAGGATCTGAGGACGAGATCGTACCAGAGGACTTCTCTTGAGCAGTGGCTGTATGTAGTCAGTTATTTCTATTTCCAGTTGTTTATTTCCTGTCTATTTGCATTGTTGTACCAGACATATTCTCGGATTATTTCCCGAGATACTTATTGAGATCAGCTTATTATTTCTATTTGCATTACTCTGTCTTTATCTGTGATTATCTGTTGTGGATGAGATTAGAATAACCTGAGTCTTGTAACATTTTACTGTTAGACTACAGCTTAAGCATGCCCTGATGGATCTATTAAATTGGGTTGTCCATCGGTGCGTGCTGCTGGCCATTGCCACGTGTCCAGTCCCTCGATATTTTGGGACTGGGGCGTGACAATCCGTAATAGACGTCCCATCTTTGTACCACAGACCCATCATCATTCGGATCAGGAATAATTTACATAGCCCGGTCTTCTTCGCATACAAAGATTCCAGATTATCCCACAGTGTCCTCGCATGCTCAATAATGGCAACGTGGTTGTATGCGGGCGGGCATACCTGATGTACCCACACACCTGTATATACTCGAATTTGTCACCTGGGTGTACCCACACACCACGTGTCCAGTCAACGAACTGCCTGATGTACCCACACACCTGTATATACTCAAAATTTTAGTCATCTTCGGATTTGTCACTGGGCCTCTCGGAAGCGAATACCAGCAGATGCAGTTTCTTGACAAATAGCAGATCCTTCATATTGCTCCTCTAGTAATGATAGTTGGTACCATTCAGATTTACCATGCGCACCGACTTCGCGTCCGTCTCTCCTCCCTGGTTTGCCTGTCAACTCCTAATACCCTTCTGAAATTCCAGAACCTAGCTCTGATACCACACTATTGGAAAAGAAGCGAGAAAACCTTTCCCCAAATCAGAGGGTACCTGCAAGAGAACCAAGCAATACAACACACAAACCAAACATCAAATCACAGAAAAATAATCCACGCAAATACAGAGAATTTTGACGTGAAAAATCCTTGGGAGAAAAACCACAGGACGATCGGAGTCCAACCCTAAAGAACCTCCACTAATGGAATAAAAAAATACACCCTCTACAAGCTCCTCCCAATCCAATACGGATCACCACAACACTTAGAAATAGAAAATAGATCACACCACGAAGATAGAAGACAATGAAAAATTACCCAAAATTGATCTCCTCCTCCGAAACGGCCTCCAATCATTCTTTCTCCTTCTCAAAGTTGCAATGGCACTCTTGCCTCATTTTCTCCTCTTTCTTGAGATGATATGTTACAGTTAGATGGGAATTAGGGTTAGAAAACGCCAATATATACCTCCTAATACCGCAACTAATCATGGACCATAGGATACGATCTAACGGTGTATAAAATATCTCTGAATTTTCGTCCAGTCTGCCGACCGAACTCGGACCGAATTCGCCCGAGTCGGTGATTTGCGAGTAAATGAAGACAACAGCTTTCCGGAGAACCCTGACCGAACTCGGACCGAGTTCGGACCGAACTCTGTCTCCCCCTGGACAGCAGCTGCTCCTCCTTCCCGAGCTTCTTCTACCTCTCGAATGGCTCTCGTCGCCTTCTCGAGCTTCTCTGACCACATACGGCGCTCGTCGCACTCTGGGATATTCTCCACATAGGTTGGGAACCCCACCCACTCCAACAAACATATGCCATAAGGACACATGATATCACATCGATAAATATACATTTTATATGGATACTTTTACTAAACGTACATTTTAAGTAAAAAAATTGTTTTACGTCTTACTATTTTAAATGTTAGCATATGTCTTAAGGACACATTGATATATATGTATTTACATCGGTAAGTACATTAAATAAAATAATTTTTTTACTTAAAATGTACATTTAGTGAAGGTCCTCATTAAAATGTACAATTATTGGTATCACGTGCTCTTATAATATATGTTAACATAATACTTTTTAAATTACAGGGAACACTGTGACACTAATCTCTTTGGCAGTCGACACCCAAAGAAGTAAAAAAAAAAAAAAAAAATTTGGTCTATATACCAAAATAGAAAAGACATTCGCTCTGTACAACTCTGCTTCCGTAGCATAGTGGTAGTGCGTTCGCTTCGTAAGCGAAAGGTCGCGAGTTCGATCCTCGCCGGGAGCTTTATTATTATTTTCTAACAATTTTTTTTTAATTGAGTAGAAAAATAATTTACATTTTAGTCGAAATAAAATCTATATTCACCTGTCTGTATTTGTAGATCTCCACACATGTTCAAAATTGTAGGATTGTTCTTCTTAGCTTTATTTGGAACAAAATCATCCATTTTAATTATTTCTACATAAAAACATAACATTGTGACAACACTATTAGATTATCAAGGCTAGGACACTGTTTCAAGGAATATATTTTGGAGCAAAATGTTTATATAGTATACATAAAGTTCCATGAACTATTATCTACCAGAGAAAAAGCACTGAAAAAGAAAAAGGAAAAGGAAAAAAAAAAATGAGAGATAAATTGGTGTGATAGTTATAGTTTCCTAAAAATAAAAGCTTAAAAAACATACACCTATGTTTTAAATGTGTTTTTTACAATTTTAAATGGGTTAACGGTCCAAATGCGATCTTTCTAAAAGAAGTGTTTTATGTACCACAAAATAGAAAAATCTATTTTTGTACTGATTAATGAAGAGCTATTTAAAAAAAATGATTCTTGTTTTCAGACATAAATATCTCGTGTCTTCGTTACAGCCGAGGACTGTGTGACACCATGAGTATTGTTTGGGGACTTTAAATTTAAAAGAACCGACACACAACAAAATAAAAAATAAATCAAACTCGAATGATCCTTGTGATTATTGGAGAGAGAAATAAGACCATGGATGGGTGACGAAAGATCAAGCCCGTATTATTTTTTCTATTTGTTTGATGAAAAATTGGAAACAGTGGGACCCAAAAGACATGCAATGCAGTGTGCACATTACGTCGAAAATCTAAAAAAAAAAAGCACAAAAACAATGTGATTTATAAAAAACATAAATTAGAGAACTATTATTTTGCCTTTTACTAGAGATTAAATAATTAAAACATCCAAACCTATAAAAACATGAAAGGAGCACATGAATTTAGGAGTTGTTTGTTTCGGCGAAGTAGAGCGAACAAGAAAAATTAAAAATCGATATTTTGCGTACGTATTGCGGTGGAGTGGAGAGAAGTAAAAAAATTATCGTTTGAAGGTTAGAAGTAGAAAATTCTAAAATATAGTGTTTGGTTGGTTGTTAAAGTAAATAAGAAAGTATAACTTTTTTGTTTATAAGTGACATGAATAGTAAATAATTTTTTTTGTTAAAGTTTAGAGAAAATTGTATTCCAACCAAACGTGTCAAATGGGAATGGAGATTTTCCATTTTCGTGTTTTACTTCAGAGAAAAAAATTTCGATGTCAAAACTCCAATTCGTGATAGACAAGATTTATTATTTATGTAAAATTATATTATTTTTTTTTGGTTCGGTCTCTTTTGATGAATGCCGACGCCTAGCTAATTATTTAAAGGATGCGGAGCGTCTGTAATCAAAGAGAAATGACAATGTAATTAAAGATGTAAATCATGTCATAATAGTTTTGTAGCTTACCAAAATTTGTGTTGTGTCCGATTTGGCATAGTGTAGGACATGCATCAGGCCAATTGTACATTAGGGCACAACAAAAATTCTATTGTATCCGTGTTATCGTATCCATATCTTAGTGGTATTTGGTGTCCTTTCAACGTAGATACACAGCTTTCGTCAAAGTTGTTTTCCAATTTGTCCTTTCAACATTCTATTGTATCCGTGTTATCGTATCCATATCATAAAAGTTGTTTTTCCAATTCTATTGTTTTCCAATTTGTTTTCCAATGTAATTAAATTCTTTTTTAGATTTATATTTTTGTAATTAAAGATTTTTGAATTTAAAAAATTCTCGCATTTTATATTTGGTATATTTTGCATCCAATTTTATTTTCTGCTGTTAACGGACGTCAAATTATACGTAAAATGACTAATATATCCTTCGCTGACCCTAATCATAATCCAATCATAATCATAATTCTAATCATAATACTAATTCTCTCTCTCCTCCCTCCTTCTTCGGCGGTGGGAACGGCGGCGGTGGTGGCCGGCGCAGAGGCGACATGGGGAGCCGGCGCGGAGGAACTGCGCGCGGGAGGTTGGCGGAGGGCGACCCCAGGGGAGCTGCGCGGGGGGGCGGCGCGGGGGAGGACGGAGGAGCTGTGCGCAGGGGCGGCCGCGGGAGAGCTGCGCGCGCGGGGTGGGGAGGCGGCTGCGAGGGAGCTACGCTCGCGAGGCGGGGCGGCCGAGGGGAAGTTACGCGCGCGGGGGCGGACGGGGGAGAGCTACGCACGTGGGGGCGACTGCGGGGGAGGGGAGGGGATGAGACGCAGGGAGGAGAAGGGGGTGGCCGGGTGGGGGCGCGAAGAGGAGGGGAGGTGCTCGGGGAGGAGAGAGATGGTGGCGCGGGAAGGAGGAGGAGGAGGAGGCCGTCAACGACGCGGGGAGTAGGAGGAGGAGCTAGAGGAGGGGGAGGGAGGTGAGAGGAGGAGGAGAAGGGAAAGGATGGTTTAAAATTTTCTTTTTAATGTTAATTTTTAACGGTTGTTTAAATGGAAGACACTATTTTGAAGAATTTTTTTTTTTTTTAAATTTTAATTTACTATCAAGTAAATCTAAGGAGAAGGTTATTTTCTACTTTACCCGACTGGAAGAGAATGGTACCCACAATATGTGGGTCCAAAATTGCCTCGAGAAGCAATCAAATGAAAAGACAGTTACTGTGACTCATGTTGCATGCCCATATATTGGATAAATTATTGAGTGGGCCAGACTTCAACAAGTGACAATGATGAGGTTTCTTTCCACGTAATTATGTTGAACTACTCAACTAAAATAGAGGAAGAAAATAAAAAAATAAAAAAAATAATGTATTATGTTGTTATTGAAGGAGAGCTGTGAGAGGAGAGCAAAGCTACAAGGCCACTATTTTTTTTTTCAAACGAGAATACATATCTAACACAATAACAGAAAATTAAGGCGAATCCAACTCGTTTCACAATAAGGTCAGTTTGGACATCAACCATAATTCTAGTGTACTAAGGGCTAGATTGGCCTAAAGCTAGGTTTTTTTTTATGGTTTCATTTGATACCAAACATAAGAGACAAACCTACCCGTTTTCATCATCATGAAAGGAAGTTTTATTTAGACAAATTTTAAAGGTAGATCAAAAATTATTTAGGATAGTCTAATTTTTTTTACAAATTTGCTATCAAAAAAATTTATTCGAAACTGTCCAATTTATTTAAGACTGTTGACACTCCTACCAATATACTGGACTGTAAAAAGTTTGGCAGTCTAGTATATTGATAGGACTGTCCAAATTTTTGACAGTTTACCTATTTTAGGACTGACATAAATTTTAACCGTTCTTCCAATAAATTTTGACAGTCTTCACCCCACCCCAAATAGAATTGTCAAAGTTTTTGACAGCCCGCGAGGCGAACGTCCACCGCTGGATCCTCTCCTTCTCCCGCTGTGGCGGAGGGTACGGCGTCGACGTGGAGGAGAGGTTCGGGATAAGGAAGGAGAAGGACGTGAAGAGGTGGATGATCCCGGCGGCAGCGGCGCCGGCAATGTCTTCAGAGTTCGCCTGCGTCGGATCTACAAGAGGAAGAGAGGTGAGAGTGGAGATGGTGAAGGGTATTGTCAGCTCCCAAAGTAAATTTTGGGTTATTCTGAGTAAAAGTTGGTTCAGACTGTCCTGAACAATTTTTGATGTACCTTTAAAGTTTGTCTTTATTTAAACGTGTCATTCATTTTGAGTTTCCAATACGCGCTCCCCGGACAACAAAATAAATGTTTAAATGAACAGCATAAAACGTAATTGTACTCCAAATTAGTCCTAAATAAGATATTCACAGGGTAGCCAAATTGAGTTTCATAACACCAAATGATGGATCATTTACTGATATCACTACATACACAGGAACAATGTCCAACCAGCTGATCAACGAAACCTAGTTTTTATTATTACCAATCAAACACACGATCGAAATCCCCAGTACATAATCACACTCACAGGAAGCGGTTAAGGTACTCATCCACTGTGGTGTACTTGACGTCGGGGTAGAGCTCACTCGCCTCGACGCCAAACGACGGCTCGATCTCAAAGTTGGTGTGGTCTCCCTTGACAAACACCGAGTGCCCGATCGCCAGAACAACGTTCAGAGGCATCGGAGATTCTGTCACCAAAAGCACCAAAAATTAGAATCACATGTCAATGCCTTTGTGTGTTCATATCATATCGATTTCGTGTCCGTGTCCGTGCAACATAGATTGAAAGCCCAAAAAGTTTCAGTGGGGCACGAAACACCGAGTGCCCAATTGCTACAACAACAACGTTCAGGGGTATCGGGGAGATTCTGTAACCAAATCAAAAATTAGAATCACTTTCTAAATTTTGTTTCCGAACAACAGTACTTTGGTAATAAGTTTCAGAAGAGTACCTGTGAGGTTTACTTTAAGCAACAACTCAATGATTGAAATCTAGGAAAAACGGACATTCTAAAATATATAGTGTCATTGTGTGTCCGTATCGTATCATAATCGGTTCTGTGTCCGTGTCCGTGCAACATAGATATTGAAAGCCCAAAAAGTTTCAGTGGGCACGAAACACCGAGTGCCCAATTGCTACAACAACGTTCAGGCCAAATCAAAAATTAGAATCACTTTCTAAATTTTGTTTCCAAGCAACAGTACTTTGGTAATAAGTTTCAGAAGAGTGCCTGTGAGGTTTACTTTAAGCAACAACTCAATGATTGAAATCTAGGAAAAACGGACATTCTAAAATAATACAGTGTCATTGTGTGTCCTTATCGTATCATAATCGGTTCTGTGTCCGTGTCCGTGCAACATAGATAATGAAAGCCCAAAAAAGTTTCAGTTATATATTATGTATGGATACGGGGCACCAGACCTTGGATCTTCTTGAGAACCTCTTCTTCGGGAATATAGACCCTCTGGAGGGTTTTACCGGTCTTCTTCTCCCAGAGGGAGGCGAGCTCGTTGTGGGAATAGATGTTGCCCGCGGGCCTCAGATACAGAACCTTGTTCAGTGTCCGCGGATCGTCAACAGCTCTGATTGTGTATGTTCCAATATCTTCCTCGGCCACAAAGATTGCTGCAGCAACAATTATACATACATACAAACAGATTTTAATTTAATTTGCCCGATCCATCGATACATAAAAGTTCATAATCCACTGAATTGTTCTAATTGATCTGTGCTATGTTTCAGTTTTCTTAAGCAACCGGTTGGTTATAAGGGTTCAGATATTAGTTAAAGGAGCTGCTAGAGTAGGTCTAAACGAACTTGAATTGAAACACGCTGTACATATATAGATTCTTAGTCGAACATGAATTTGGGATAAAGGCTTTGGATGTTGTTTAATCGTGCATTGGCCAATCGAGAAGAAAAAAGAAGAGAATTATTATTATATACCTTTGGGATTTCCATCTCCTAAGATGACTATCTTGTCGGTGGGGAGGCCTTGCGCTCCGGCCTGCCCGAGCGTGGGGAGGAAATACCCTGCAAAGAAGTTGGAGGAGACGTACGTGTAAGGTATCCCTTCGGCCTCGACTGCCCTTCGGATATTCGCCTTGGTTGCGAAAGCCGACTTCGCTGGCTCCACGGCATGAACTCGATCCACATCATTTCCAAACTCCGACGGAAAGAACCTCTGTAATCCCCACTCCCGAAAATTTCAGTAAGATATCGATACAGAGATTAAAGATGTCTAAAAATTCGGAGTACATATACTGACAATGGAGCTAGTATGTTTGCCTCTAAATTGTTCAGTACTGGACTTTAAAATGTTCAAATTTTGGTCCCTGTTCTATCAAGTAATGAGATTTTTGGACAAGTAAAGTGACCCAGTCAGCATTCTATTGAGAGACATTATGTAGAACTTCAGATTTAGGGCTAGTCTGAACTGCAATTAGGTCTCATCCAGAATGCTCAAACACCCACTTCCCGAAAAAATCGTTTGGACTAGCATTTGGAATAGCCCATTTGAGCAAGGGCGTTCCCATCCAGAATGAGAATGAGAGTTTGGCACCAAATGGTTTCTCTATTTTATTTTATTTTCTTGTGTCCGTTCTTTCTCATTGTAGCGTCTGTGAACGTAAAGAGAAAAACGTTTTCTGATTCTTGCTATATTTGCATTTTCTTTTTCTTTTTTGTCAATTTATAACATATTCGTGGTTTAGTGCTTCTGTGGAGTTGTGTCACTGTAGACGAACTTTTGTGTGAATTTCAGTACACCAACTTTTGTAGAGACGAACTCTTGTGTGAATCTCTACTTTGTGGAGCTCCTCTACTTTGATCTGACTTCGGGACTAACAACAACAGAACAGATCAACTGTCCCATTTATTCAGTCCGGTATTCTGTTCCGTCCTCTGTGTGTTTGTATTTTTTTACCAAAGCTATTAAACATCTTAATCATGACAGTAAATGTCACTTGTTTGGGAAAGGGATTTGAAAAAACAATGCCGCCAAAAAATAATAAGTCGAAAACATAGCTAAAAAGCTCTACATGTTGTACGGACACAGACACGAAAACGACATGATCATTATTTCGAGAAGTGGTCCACAATTTTCGTGCTCGATCAAGTTGTTGTCGGTGGCTCGAGCATGAGCATAGTAGACACTTCTCCATCATGCAACCAAAGCATGGAAATTGTACCACTCACGGACATAACTTTTAAAAGTATTCATGACTAATATGATCATTATTTCAGAAAATATATTTTTGCATATATACCCTCTAAACTATCCATTATTGCATACATTTTTCCCTTATAAATTTTGAATTTCTCTCGTGATTAAATCTAACACCAAATACACATGATAAAATGTAGGAAATATCAATAACAACAAATAGATATGACAATCTTAATTGATTAATGATGATTTATGATTTTTTTTTTTTTTAATTTTCTTACTATTTTGTATTGCATATAATATATACCTCTCATAAGAATATAACTCACACTATATTCTACTTAAGCTAAATAATCCCAAACTTATGATAAATGTAACATTTGTGCACATAAGCTAACAAGGATACTTATTCAAAATAAGCAATTTTCTGGATGGTACACATGTAAAGTACAAACAAAAAATGGATATTTAAAAGGGTATAGGTGCAAAAATATTTTCAGATTTAGGGGGGGAGGGGGGATATTTCAAGAATAGAATATAATAATCTATGTTGCACTAAAATAGTACAAAAATAATATTTGGACCGTCCAATGGACATGACAGTCCATTGACAGCGCCACGTGGCGCCCCCCATTGGAGGCCCCTGCTACACCGGATTCGTCCCCTTAGATGGCGTTTAGAAGAAGGTTTTGTATTTCTAGGAATTTATTTTTCATTTCATTTCCATGGGAAAGGAATTCAACATTTCCATACCCATGTTTTGTTATATTAGATTTGGAATATGAAAAAGAAATATTAATTTATTTAGTTTTCCATAAATAACATTTCATTCTTCTATTAGCTAAATTTATATGTTTGGAATAGAAGTTAAAATTTTGAAAGTAAAGAGAGGGTGTTATTTCCCAAACAAAATATTCAAGCAACATTTCTAGGAAAGCAAAACTATTTCCAAGGGGACCTTGGAAATTAAATTTTCACAACCATGAAAATTTGAAACCCCTTCTATTCCCTCCTGATTCATAATCCTAAACATACCAAACAACGGTAAGAAATCTAAAACCCATTCCCAAGCAAAAAAAAAAAAACTTGAACCAAACGCCACCTAAAATCCAGGCTCCTCCTCCAATAAGGAGCCGTCACTTGGCACAGACAATGGACGGTCATGTGCAGCACCTAAAATAGTATTACAAAATACAAAATTAAAAATAATAATGTTAAAAAAAAAAAATTACCTTGACATTTCCGGCGTCCTTAATTGCAGCGATAATCTTGGTCTGATCCGCCAGCTGAGCATGGCCCACCGTCGAAATGACGACGTCCACCTCCTTAATCGCCTTTACTAATCCCTCGTGATCGTACAAATCTCCCTGCACAACAACAAATTCTTAATTACAAATCAAACCCTTCCCAGTACCGATCTTGCAAATAATAAAAATTAAACAATAAATAATAAATAGTAAATTACGTAGACGAGAGTGACGCCGGATTTCTTGAACCCTTCTAGAAGCTCCGCCTTGGCGGGGCTGGAGGCGGCGGTGGTCTCCCTGACGAGGACGGAGGTGGGGTGACCGGACCGCGCGCTCGCCTGCACTATGAATTTACCGATGTACCCCGTCCCTCCGATGATGAGGATCTTGCTCTTGCTGTCACTCGCCATTGATGATGATTACTGGGAGAATCTTTTTTTTTCTTTTTAGGCTTTTTGTTTGATGAAATATTTAAGGATGGCTTGCTTTCCTATTTATAGCGAGTGATATGAAGGTGTGGTCACCGCTTGGTAAGTTCACTATAAATAGTATGGTACTTTTCAATATGAGCACCTTTATTCTATTCTATTATTACATATGTCCCTCAAATCTTACTTTGCTTAAAACATTCTTAAATGATAAGAAATGTTAGTTAAAAAATTTAAGAGGATCATTTTCAAGAAAATAAAATCCAAACTATTTTTATATGCGCAATCTCAGTAAAGATATGGAGGATAAAATCATGCAGCAGAACAAGTTGATATTGAATGACATATTTTGACACAAACAAATTTGTTTACTAAATTAAATGAATTGATCTATTTATACTCGAACGTGACTAGACATGACCTTATATCCAAAATAAGATGATAAGTTGGTAAGTCAGTACCAAATTACTGTCCTTAATTATAAGTATCTCTCACTAATAATAAGATAATTTTAATCTGTTTCTAAGATTAAAAAATACTATTTTAATAGTTTTTTATTTTTACTTTTTTAATTATCCTTTTTTTTTCTCCAACTCTTAGGCAGTTGTTCCTACTTCTATCGTTCCAACCCATCTTCTTCCTCTCTCTAATACATAATTCAAGTAAGAGGATTGAAGAGGTCGCATGTGTGTGTTACATGCAATAGGAGGAAGAAAGTATTGGAAAGGGGAAAAAATTGTTCAAATTTTTGATTTTCCATTAGAGGCTTCTAGTTTAATTGTTACTAATTTGAGGGACTTCAACATAAATAACAGGATTAGGTGACTTGTGTAAACGTAAGGAAGATCTATAATGTAATTGGGGACATGTGGCCTTGGAGCAATTTGTTGTAGATATCTGGGGGTATTTTCAGAATAAAAAAAATGGAAGCTCTGTCATGACTCATGTACTTGGACGGGAGGTTGGGAATGTTCGCTGTAGTTTCATGTAATAGTCATCATTTAATTAGGGCTAAATTGCAACTTGATATTCTCAATTATTTAAAATGTTCAACATGATATCTTTAACTTTAATAGATACGAAATTTATACCTAAAAAAAAAATTGATAAAATTGTCCCTACCCACTACACTCTCCTCCCCCCACCCCCCCCCCCCCCCCCCGGCTCACGCTTGCGACCTCCCCCCTCCCTCCCTGCACTGTCGATCGGCCCAGAGCCGCGTGGGGTAGCGGGGTCGCCGGAGGGAGCAGCCGCAGCAGTCGGAGGCAGCACAGGACGACGGGGTGGCGGACGAGAAAAACAGCTGCAACCGGAGGCGGGGTCGGGGCAGCCGCACTGGACGGCGAGGCACAGGCTGGGGCGTGGGGCAGCGGGATTCACTACCAGAAAAAGTCAAATTAGCGACGTCTAAAAACGTCGCTAAATAACCAAAAATCGTCGCTAATTAGGTTTAGCGACGTAATTAGCGACGTTTTAAAGCAGTCGGAAAACACCAAGTCGCTAAAATAAAAAACGTCGCTAAATGTCGCTATGCCGACGTTTTTTAGCGACTTTAATGTGTCGCTAAATTTAGCGACGTTTTGCGACGCCAAGTCACTAAATAGCGACGTTTAGAAAAGTCGCTAAACGTCGCTGATTAGCGACGTCTATCGCGACGTTACACCGACGTCTTTAATGACCTGGCTATACTGCCATGTCAGCACTTGGCGACATTTAGCGACGTCATTAGCGACGTCCTTAGCGACATTTACAGCATCGCTAATTAGCGACGTATTTAGCGACGTAACTTAACGTCGCTAAACGTCGCTAATAACGTCGCTAATTTTTTTTAAAAAAATAAAAAAAATAGTGTCCAGAAGCAAACATTGGTGATTCTCTGCAGTTTTACATCATCTTCATCATACACACCAACATGATTCAATCTAGTTAACTATATAATCCAATTAAATTAAAGACCACAAGAAGTATCAATCCAATTAAATGTGGATAACTATATAATCCAATTAAATTAACTAAAAAATTAAAGACCACAAGAAGCATCATACATCATGTCTATTGTTGAAGTATCAATAATTCATAAATAATAATAAAAATAACTATACTACTACGGATCTGCAGAAGGCTGACCACCGGCGCGCTTGAAGGATAAGAACTCCTCATACTCGTCCCGTGGAATCGACACCGATGTCGATGGAGAAGGCAGTGACGTCGGTGGAGGCCGTGCCCGCTCCAAGTCTGCGAGTCGCTGGTTGTAAGAATCCAGGGTAGATAACAGCCTCGTACTGCTATCACCCATTGAATCCTGCATCCTCGTCAGCTTCTCGTCCATCGATAGCTGTGACGCCTGCAGCTCCATGATGTTGCGATCATTGGAGGCTCTAATATCATTTGTCAATTCCCGTAGCTCCGTCATGCTGCGGTCGAGCATATCCAATCGTGCGATGAGCATCGGATCGTCCGCCTGCGGCTGGGACCGGGACTGGTCCTCCATACTTCGCAGCAAGTCGTCACGGAGAGACGCAATCTGACGGTCAACGGCCTCCTGGACGGCCTCCTGGACTCTGGCCGACGACTGCGAGGGCTGCGACTGCGAGGGGTGTGTGGAATGCGCAGCTGTCGGGGAGGCCCTAGATGACTACGTCGCAACCAGGGCGCCATAGGAGCCCGTACCGTAGTACGTACCCCTCTGGAGACCACCAGCTGCGGTCACCCACAGGTCGTCCGCCGACGGAGATGGACCGGGCTGCGACGAAGCACCAGGCTCTCCAGGTGTAGGTGCACTAGCAGTCGCCCGCTCACGAAGCCTAAGATAATCGGCCTAGAAAAGGTTTGGAAACTCAATAATTGCCTAAGTTATATTAAAATAAACACAAAGTAAAGTAATACTTACATAGGTCTGTGAGGCCCTCTCATCAATGAGATTTCCGTCCTTGCGATGGGTGGCCAAGAAGACGGTCACCATGTTTGCATCCTCACCCCTCTGTACCTGTTAAAAATATATTTTTTATTACTAAACTTAAATATTTTTTCCAAGTACCATTTTATGGTACTTATATTAAAATAATATATTTTAAAAGAAAAAACATACCAAACGACGGAAATGTTCCGTCATCGGAATCGAGCCACCACACCACTTGGCAGCATTCTGCCTAGCCGCCTTGGCCTTCTTAGACCTTTCCTTGTAGGTCGGATCGTCGAATCTAGCCCTCATCGCAGTCCACTGCTCAGGCGTGATCCAACCTTGGATCGGTTTTCCAGCACGATCACGAGCCTTCTTGTCATCCAGAGCATCTCGGATAAGCTTGGAGGCAACGGTAGGAAAGAGCCGCTCGATCAACTCGGCCCAGTGCGGAGGATAAAAATACGTTTGCTACAATAAATAATTCATTAAGTTAGCATCACGAATATGCATAAATTAGAGGATTTATTTAATATACTTTTACCTGGAAGTGCGCAAACCAGAACGCTTTTCTCTCCTCCGGAGCCTCAGAGTAGTTGATCCAAGGGCCACCGTAGTTGTTCCTCAGAAATTGGCCCAGGCGTCTCTGAACCGACGATGGACGATATCTATACAGAGATAATAATTTAGATTACTGAAAAAGTCAATATACGATGAATAAAGAGAAACACAAATATATACTAACGATGACGCAGATAGTAATTCATATCCATTTCTAGAAACTTCTGCAAAATTGACAGTATGTATCATATAAATCATTACATGCAAAATTAACCGTACTATAAAAATCATAACTGATATAATACATATTTTTATTTATCAAAACTGCAGCTGCCCCCAACCCCATAGTACTATGAACTGCACTATAAGTGTGCAGTCAACACACTACAAATAGTGTGTCATACTATAGAACTGCAGCTGCCCCCAACCACACTCCTAGGTCAGTGTCCTTTATGGGAAAAGCAGTCATGGCATTGCACTAAGGCACCTGGTGCTTGAACAATTTTTGCATCAAAAGTTTTCCAAGTACACGGGCTATTGCTCTATGAAATGGATAACCCCATGCATTGTGGCTGTACTCACTCACATTTATCGGCAGATTACTGCACTCCCTTTAGTAAAAAAACCTAACCCCCCAAACTGGCACACTGATACACACATACACTCTTAAGAATTCTGTAATCAAAACTCACCTGGTACCAACAACACCTATTAAGTACTCTAAATTCTATACTTCATATAAACACTCCATCTATACTCATATAAACACTCCATCTATACTCCCAGATCTGGGATACACCTATATGAATGCTCAACCTTCACACCTATTACTTATTCTCTTCAACACATATATTCACTCAAACACCTGACTAATACACCTCTTTAAATCAGTCACCCACTGCTACTGCTTACCTTCTTCCTCAATATTTGATTACCCCTTATCCCGAGCCACACACTCATGTGTGCACTATAGTATCACTATGAATACCCAATCTTCTCTCAGATGTTGGTGTTATATCTGACACTTGCCCTCATGTCCTTCAAATCATACAAGTTCAAACCCCATCTCAAACACATCCACATCCTGCCTTGCACTAGTTGCTGACTGGCTCAGTAAGTTGCTGCACAAGGATGCAGTGTTTACACTGTATTAGGACCCCCTCACACCTGCCTGCAGAAGCTAACAACCAACTACAATGCACCTAAACCTTAATGCACACTATGTTCAGCTGTGCAGTGCCTCCCCAAGTTGCCTGTTGCACATTGGGCTGATGTGCCTCAAGTCTCCCCCTGCTCACTGCTAGTAAGCAGTGCTCACTGCTGCTGTTACCTCTCTCGTCGACTTGGGCCAGTCGGCCCTTACCCTAACCCTAACCCTAACCCCATGTCAACAAACCTAACCCTAACCCTAACCCTAGGTCCTGATCAGTGTCTGTGTCAGTGTGTGTGTGTGCCGTGTCTGTGTCAGTGTCTGTGTGTGTGTCGTGTTTGTGTCAATGTCACATGTGTCCTGTGAGAGAGAGAGAGAGAGAGAGTAGGGTTTACCGGAGTAGTCGCGGTGTAGAGCGGGTCGACGGAGCGTGGGGGGGTGGGGGGAATTTTTTTCTTTTCGAAATTTCAGCAGATGGGAAAAAATGAAACCGAGACCTAATTAACCTTTTTTTAGCGACGTTTAGCGACGTCCAAGAAAAACGTCGCTAAATTAAATTTTAGCGACGTCAATGACGTCGCTAAACACGTTGCTAAATATTTTTAATATAAAGGTCGCTATATACGTCGCTAAACGTCGCTAAATTAGACATATTAGCGACGTTTAGCGACCTTAATTGAACTTATAGCGACTTATCTTTTAAAATCTTAATAAAAGTCGCTAAACGTCGCTAAATGTCGCCATTTAGCGACGTCTAGCGACGTTTTAATAAGGAGTCGCTAATTTATATATTATTAGCGACGTTTCTTTTGACGTCGCTAAAATACGTCGCTAATACCGCTTTTTCTAGTAGTGATTCGTCGGGGAACGCGAGGATGGGTGTGGGTAGCGGTCCCGGAGGGGTAGGGAGGCAGGAGGTGGGGGGTGGTGCTACCGGAGAAGGGGGAGAGGGCGGAGATGGAGGGGGGTTGTCTTTTTTAAAACTTTAGGTATCAGCATAAAAATTATTATATAGTTGAGGGTATTAAGTTAACACATATCAAAGTTGAAGACATCAAATTGAACATTTTGGATAGTGAGTGTATCAAGTTGTAATTTAGCCATTAATTAGTAATGATTATGGGATCCATCTGGTCTAAATTGTCTTTTTGCCAACTTTTGGGTTCTCTTGATTTTTTATGCTGGTGCGGCTAATGGAAGTAGCTTTCACTTCCAAAATAATGGATCTAAAGCAATTTGGCTCCATTCGTCACTATAGATGCCACACAACCTAGTTAGGTGGAAAGCATATTTTGCATTACCTGTACGGTCGCATTGTCAAGTTAGTATATGTTATTTGTGTTAGAAATATACAAGTTGTAACGTACGATTATAATCGTCGTATCAATACAAAAGAAAATAGCATCCTCTAACATTGTTTCAACGTGCAAAGAAAATATCATTCTCTAACATTATTTCGATGTGTTTCGGTCGTATGCAATTAGTATTGTACTGATCTACATCAACACTAACTGCAAGTATGTGGATGGATACTCGGTCTGGAGCTTTCTTCAAATGTATGTGGACGTATACTCGGTCACCTTCATTCTTAAAATATATCGACTGTCTATGACGATGATATCAACACCTTGAAATTAGGGGGTGAGCATTATTATTGTTAGGTTTTGAACCGAAAATCAAATCGAGAACAGATTCGGCTTGAAAAATATTTGGTTCATTTTTTATTTTCAAAACACTAAACAAAATTTATTCACTTTCATTTTTAGTTTTGATACAAAATCAAAAATCAAATAAGACTTGTACGAATATGTAAATACCCTTAATTTTATACATATTTTATAATAAAAATGTGTATATTTTAAAAATAATAATTCTATGTATTTATTCGCATCAAAAAAAAAATCTATGTATTTATTTTGACATTTAACTTTTGTAATTTAACAATTAGTCCAACTTTCAGCACAACTTTAAAATATAACATGTGTGTATAAAAATTACAAATTTTAATATAGTTTAACCATGATCCCAACTTTGAATCCGACCCATTAAATAATAAAAATAGTCCAACCGAATAAACCGAGTCGATTATTCGATTCGGTTCGATTTCAGTTACGGCTAATTTTTGGTTCGGTTTCGGTTTTAAATTTTTAAAATTTTACTTTATTCAGTTTTGACTATTTCGATTTAACTGAAATTTTATAATCGAATAAACCAAACGCTCACCACTACTTTGAAATACACTCCAACTGATACATTTTCAACAATGCCTGAATGATGACATCAACACCTTAAGATACAACTCCGAATGATAGGTTCATATTTATTTGGTTCGTCTATATGATTAGACCCAACATTGCTGCGTCCCGTCATCCGGCTTGGTATCAGACACTGTTGGTGATGCCTGGGCTGGGCTGGGCTGGGCTGGGCTGGGCATCACCCTATGGAGGCAGGCCTGATGAAAGGCCATAAGCAATTTTACATTTACAGTCGAACAACTTTCTCTTCTAACAATAACAAAAAACTACATGCACCTCTTTCAAATTACAATTATCCAAACATTATTGCAAACACAAATTCATTTGCAATCTGCAAATGTCGCATGATAATTCGATCAGCATGCAGCAAAAGAACTGAGAAATATATATATATAAGGACTGGGATTACACTGGCGGTACCTCCCTGCTGAGTTGTAACGATGCCTCATTGCCCAAAATAAAACTAAAAAAGGTTTATATCTGATCTTGGTTAATGTCGATATTTGAATGGAAGGGCAATCACAATGTTGAAAATTACGAGCTGACGAGGCGATGAAAGGATCCATATCATTGCAATCTATAAGAGGGTATCCAGATACTCGCTGACAGTAGTATGTCTTACATGTGGGTATAGCTTGGTTCCATCCAGACCAGACGTCTCGATGCTGAAATAGGTATGATCACACTTTACGAAGGCCGAATATATAAATATCAAGTCCATGTTGCTCGGAAATGGTGTCTCTGCAATTTAAGAAGAACAAATAAAACATTATCTACGGAAATCGCAAAATAACTTGAAAACATAAATTGATGGAAGAAAACAACCCTCTCGATACATTATCAAAGAACATGTAATAAATGGTATATGCTTCAAACATTTTGTCTAGTATTGTCCATGTACTGTATTTTGATTTACAAGTGCATGTTCTTGAAAAGTACCTTTAATGCTTCTCAGCAGCTCTTCCTCTGATATATAGACCTTCTCTAGCTTCCTTCCGATTTTCGTCTCCCACATCTCAGCTATCTCGTGCATCGATACGACACTGCCCGCAGGTCTCAGATACAAAACTTTGTTCAGTGTCCGAGGGTCATCTATAGCACTAATTGTAAACGCAGCGACATCGCGCTCTTTTACAAAGACAGCTGCATAGAACTTTTGACTTAGAAAATCAAGTTAAGAGCAAAATATTAAAGATAATTAGGCAGCTTATCGATAATTTAAGAAGAAAGGGCATTAATCCTGAGGACCTTTAGCATTTCCATCGCCAAATATCTTTATTTTATCCCTTGGAGGAGTATTCAAGCCCAGTTGCACAAGTGATGGAAGCAAATATCTCATGAAAAAGTTGCAACAAACATATGTGTAGGGAATGCCTTCGCTCTCTATAAGATGCCTAATTTCTGCCTTTCTCTTGTAGAAGTCGTGATCCATGTCCAGTATTTGAACCTTATCAGGATCAGCTCCAAATTCAGATGGAACAAACCTCTGCAATTATTTGGAGCGATTTAACAAAACAAACTAATTGCATAAATAATTCTTTTTGCAGGCTAATATAAAGTGGAAATATATTTCAGATGATAATGCCATACATTTGTCTCAGTCACTCTCTATCTCTATACATCTCGACACAATGGATGAACCACACTAATCATGTTCTTCTCATTCATTTTCTTTGAGGAAAATTATTGGCATTCATGTTGATACAGGGTTCTTGATCATCAACGGTCATCACTATCATCATCATCAAAAGAAGGAAACCAGGGGAACAAGGATCCAAATCTTTAATCAGGAATATCATGTATTTCATAATGTAGACTATTCAAGGTAGTCAAAGGCGCAAGGCGCACTCGAGGCGCAAAGGGTCCAAATCGCCCGAGACGCAAGGCGCACTTAAGGCACGCGCCCGAGCGACGCGAGGCGCAATATATATATATATATATATATATATATATATATATATATATATATATTCACATCGGATTTCTACATTGATAAACATGTGTGCTTCAAATTCCCCCATGTCTAGGTTACAATCACTTTGAATTGAGTGAGAGAGAAAACAGTAAAAAAAAAGTACATCAGTTCAAAAAACAGTCTAAAAATAGTACAACAGTTAAAAAACAGTCTAAACATGTTATTTTTTTCACAAGATTTTTAAGGCGCGCCTAGGGGCGCCTAGGCGCGCCTTAGCTAATCCAAGGCGCTCGAAAAAGGCGCACCTAGGCGCGCCTTAGGTGCGCCTTAAGAATTGCGCCTCGCCTGGAGTGCCCTGAGGCGCTACCCCTGCGCCTAGGAGCAAGGCGCGCCTTAGGCGCGCCTGAGGCGCGCCTTTGACTACACTGGACTATTGAAGATAAGAAATATAATCCAAGATACATAAAACAATCACAATTCTTTACCCGAAGTAATATGTTATGTTTCGGATATCGTTCATACCTGCTGGTACACGTTTTCGAAGGGGAACAATCCGATATGACTGACCGGTATGAAAAAAAACGCAGTATACCGGCTTGCCAAACTCGGTACGGGTTGGATCATCCAGGTTTATACCCACTTACAAAGAAGAAACTAGTTTAAAATATGTGTTTCATTATGTTTAGCATTGTGATTTAGAATATGTATGTGCAGATAGAGCTCTATTCTAGATTACACAAAAGGCTTATTATATTTTATGTATATTAATACTCTGAAATTTGTGTATCCATCATAATGAAGTGAATCATTATCCTATACCACCATGAGGTCATATCTCCCTGTATATCCGGTTTCAAGTACAGCGACCTCTCAACCAGTGTGGACCCAATATCCGATTTAGGAACCATGGTAATATGCAGTGGTGGAGGTAGTCTCTAAAATTAGGAAGGGCTGAACTTTAGGTATAGCTTGAACGACACGAGGACACTAGCATCGTACCACCTAAACTATCAAATTTTTGAGAATTTATTTATCACTTAATTGTTGCATACTTCAAATCCAAACAAAAGAATAAAAAATAACTAAAGAAAACATTTTTTTAAACTAAAAATAAATCCAAAAATTTGGGCTGGGCTACAGCCCGTCCGTGCCCATGGATAGCTCCGCCACTGGTAATATGGCTAAAGATAGGGGCTATCTGATATTAGGAACCTTAGTAATATGGTTAAAGACGGGGACTATCTGATATTAGGAACCTTGGTAATATGACTAGAGACGGACTGTAAAGATCATTTTCAAACAAACTACTTAAAACTGCTTCCATGGTTACAGTGTGGAATACTTTATCCTCCGGAAGAAGAAAGAGAATACATGTGGCTAGCCGCAACAGTGAGGTCACTACATAACTATAAGTTCCCCAAATGCATACGGAAAATGTCTGCACTGAGGTTCTATAAGATAGCTTTGAAGATCTTCGGATTCCATATTGGAAGGCATCCTAGGAACGCTAGACCATTCCAGTACAAGTTTAATTGTAGCACGTGATAAGAATGGTAATACCTACTCAAAATTTGTGATTGATATGCCCTCTCAGATTACAGTCTTCAATGATAGCAATTGATAAACTCAGTAATTCATCAATTCCTAAATGCATTTTTACGAATCTACGATGATGTAACATGGGATTGTCATTCCTTCTCTCTTTGGCATTATCCATATTGTATGGGGCGGGGCGATTGGGGTCTACGATTAGAGGGGCGGGGCGGGACGGGGTTAAGATGCTCTAACAGTAATGAATATAAAATTTTCACATATCAATATAATGAATATAAATTTTTCATATGTGCTTACTCATACTAATTGTAAAGTTATCTATTCATTATTTCTGCATATCAACAAAATGAAAGCACTCCCATTTATTACTTATACTTATTGTAAAGTTATTTATTCATTATTTCGATATAGTATCTAGATGAAAGCAGTATCACCATATATTAGAAATAGCAAAAAAATGTCTCTTTGAATTCCTTTAACAGAGAGCTTCCTCTTTCTTCCACTTTGAAATCCTTTAACACTAGGTGCCAAAGCACAGGTATGTAAACAAAAGGCACTTTTGGCGTGCCCTGACGGCGCACTTAACAACATAAGACGTATATGGCATACAGATGAGTGTAATTTTCTATATCAAATTGTATTGTCTTAGCTCTTAGTTTAGACTCTTTATATAGTCTAGAGAAATTTTGACGGTGTTGTTGCATTAGCTTAAACTACAATGCAAAAGATAGGTATACCTACATACCAACTGGCTACTACCTAGGTTTTATGGCATAGCCCTCTCATGCTCGGCTAGGAATTTAACACAAACCTAAAGGTTCACATCATGTCCACAATCAGTCATAAAACTATGTCAAATCTTGTATGGAGCTTTCTTAAGTTCCATATCCAATCCCATTATGATGAGAAAAGGCTTGGATGATGTTGATGATGATACAATGATGTAACCCTTCTAATAATTTTTTTGGCTTTTCTTATTAATAAAAGCATTGCACATTTGATATTTTTCACATCTAGTGGTTTCAAAGTTATAATATATACACACTTGCGTTGCACGTAGTCACATACACAGAAAAATGGTGCCCATATATTGTATCGTGCATGTATCTGTATTCGTGTAAGTGTTCATGTAACATATGTGAACATATTATACCTATCTAAAACTTTATGCATCACGTATACATATTACGTCTTTTTCCGCATTCATGCAACATAGTATGGACCATTACAAGAGGGAACACCATCTTAGTTTTGTATTGTCTCCTCTTGGTTTTGAAACCTCTCAAGCATTTTACCAGCATTAACCAGAGCTCTCTAGTGACCTAATCGGATATACCAATTCTAATTCGGTAGATCTGAAAGAGGGCTACATCTTTCACGCCACTTCCATCCCTCCTCTCTCTCTCTCTCTCTCTCTCTCTCTCTTACCAAAACCTACGACACATTTGGGAGGGGTACGACCAACAATCTTTGCCGTCCCTCATCCCCCACCATGGATCACCTCCGCTGGAGAAAGAGCTTTGTGTGTGTGTGTGTGTGTGTAAATATGGTGAGAGGGTGAGGGTGAGGGTGGAGAATAGAACAGGTGTTAGGACTCCAAACTTCCATAGTAGGAAATAGTCGTCCAAGTTTGAAGTGAAAAGTTATTTACGGTAAGTTGGTTGTTCGTTCGACAAGGCAAGGGGTCAAGAATCTTCAGATAGTCGGGTGCTCGATAACGAGGGAAAGAGTTACTTCGACAAGGTTGCTAATTATCTTTCGAGAGACGTACCCAATAGTTAGAGGAAAAATTACTTCGGAAAGTCGTGTTCATTTGGTAAAGGGTCGACGTACTTTCGGAGAATCGAGTCCTCAATAGCAAGGGGAAGAGTAAAGTACAAGATGCCGGGTGTTCATTAGGCAAGGGCTGAGACACTTCCAGAGATCAACCCCAGAGATCAACCCCAGTAATCAATAGCGAGGTGAAAGTCACATACGATAAGCGAGTGTTCATTCGACAAGGTGCCGAAAAAATTTCGAGGAACCGGACGGTCAACAGCGAGGGGAAAAGCAACCTACGAGGAGCAGATGTTTGTTCTGCAAGGACCGAAGAAATTTACAAGCCTAGTACTCAATAACAAGGGGAAGAGTCACTTACGAAAAATTTGGTGTTCATTCGACAAGGGGTGGAGACATCTTCGAGGAGTTTGGTGCTTAATAGCAAGGGGAAGAGTCGCTTAGGGGAAGTCAGATGTTTATTTGGCAAGGGGCCGGAAAACCTTCGAGGATACAAGTGCTCAATAGCAAGGGTAAGAGTCACTTACGGGAAGCTGAGTGTTCATTTGACAAGGGGCCAAGACACTTTCGGATAGCCGGGTGCTCGATATCGAGAGGAAGTCACTTACAGAAGTCGGATGTTTATTCGGCAAAGGGTCATGATACTTGCGGATAGTCGGGTGCTTGATAGTAAAGGGAAGTCACTTAAGATAGTGAGGCGTTCATTAGGCAAGGGACTGTGATACTTTCAGATAGCCGGGTGCTCGATAGCGAAGGTAAGTCACTTACAATAGCCAGGTGTTCATTCAACAAGGGGTTGAGAGACTTTCGGATAGCATCGTGCTCGATGGCGAGGGAAAGACACTTATGGAAAATCTGGTGTACATTCTAGAGCGGGCCGAGACACACCAAGGGGAAGTTGTGTGATTGTGCGAAAGTTTGCTATTGGATAACTTTGTCTTATGAATTGGATCTTCATATGGCGAGGAGGTGAGCAAGCTCAAGATATATTAAGGACTCTTTACAAAAGCGATAAACTTTAGCTCTGTCAAGCTTCGACTATTCCACGTATCATTCCGGTTTTGTTATGGAGTTTGTATCATGTGTAATTGGATCATTGTTTCATTAATCGAGCTTGGCTGGGTGGTCACTGATTATTCCTTCAATTAATAAATGGTGGTAGCAAAAAGAAATATTACTTTATTTTCTTCAAAAATTCAGCAATCAAATGGTGGTAAGTGATATATATATAGTGCAGAATGAGAGCTGGAAATTGAGTGACCTTGATGCAAGCTCCTGCTTCTTTTATAGCCCGAACGAGCAGCTTCTGCTCCATGACTTGTTTCGAAGGCACGGCACAGATCACAGCATCTACTTGCTTGACTGCGTCCACAAGACTCTTGTAATCATTCAACGAACCCTAATTCATTCGATCAAATAATAAGCCCCCCACCCCGAAGATCATCCAGAAAATAAAATAAAATAAAATAAAATAATAAATAAAAATTGTATAGATATGAAATTGGGAGGGATAGGGAGTGACCGACCTTGAGCAGAGTGACGGCTGCGGCGGAGAAGGATCGGAGGAGGATGGACTTGTCTGGGTCTGTGAAGTTAGGTTCCCTAATGAGGGCAAACGTTGGGTGGCCTGAATCTAGGCTGGACCGGACCAGCTCTTGCCCTAACCTACCGGTAGCCCCAATCACAAGGATCCTACTCTTCTTCTCTTCCACTTCCACTTCCACTTCCATTCTAGGTTTCTTTTTTGCTGGGTTGGAACAAATAATTGGTATTTGCATAACAACAACTTCCCAAGAAAGAATATATATATATATAAATTCAATAAATATGTTTATGATATTATTGAAAAATAGTTCATTGAATTAAGATTTGTTAAACAATTTAAATATTTTTGATTTTTTTTTCCTTGGAATTAATTTTTATATTTAGTTTTTAAATAGTTTTAAATTTATTTTTTAAATATATGTTTGTACGGAAGAAAAAAGAAAATTTTAGTTTATTTTTTAGGCAATTATTTTTTTAATAAATGGTGGAGGATTTACAAACGACTTAAACGGTTCAAAATTGAGTCATTTCCAAAGAACTAGTAACGTACACGTGAAATACATATGCGTAAAAAAATTGTTAAACAAGTTTAAATATAAAAATTTTATAAATAATGTCGTTCCTAGGAATAGAACTCAAGCAACCAAGAAAAATACATCCCACCTTAAGCACTCGAATTAGAATTTTTTTAGTTATAAATAAAAAATATTAGGTATTTAAATAATTAGTTATTTAAAAAATTAGTTAGTGGAGTATTTACAAACGGTTTAGACAGCTCAATTTTGAGCTGTTTTCAAGTCTCAATATATATATATATATATATATATATGTGTGTGTGTGTGTGTGTGTGTGTGTGTGTGTGTGTGTGTGTGTATTTTGTATATTATATTCACTATATCTTTTGTGTATGATTTTTTTTCGAGATTTTCAAAAAATTATTGAAATTGTTATAACGTGGGTTACTAAAGGGTTGGATTCCTACTTTGTTTAGTCCCACATTGGTTAGAGATTAGTAGTACACCTTCATTGGGTTGTATAAATAAGGCATTTGCCTCCCACTATGTGATTACATTAATAAGAGATATTCTCTTCTATTTTTCTCTTCCTTCTTCTACGTTTATTCTAACACGTTATCAGCATCAAGAACTAACGGGAGAAATAAGCGAGAGCATCTCAGTGAAGCCGCCATTTGCGGATTCTCTACTTCGGTAATAGGTATGGTTATTTATGTTTAATTTTTTTTTGCATATACATACCCTAGGCGTAGCCTGATGTTGATGTTTATACATCTCTTGGCATACCGTTAGGACAAAAAGAATAATTTTTATATATTCATCTCACTTCTTTTAGTTAACTCTGATAGCACTCCAATGTTAATCGCATATAGATCTCTCAGAGAGAACGCTGGAGTTATTCTTTATTTATTTATTTCTTTTATAATTTCTTTTATATATGTTAATACATTCAGATTAAAACCATCAGAGATCTGATGACCATGAACATGAATTGTTTGGTCTATATATATAAGACTTCTGAAACATCATTGTTCGAAGCATATTATATGTGGTATTTTTGAAAAACTTCTTGAACATAATCCTTGTTCGAAGCATACCATGAACAAAATTTGTTTGGTATAAATAGACTTCTGAAACATCATTGTTTGAAGCATACACCATGAACATGAATTATTTCATGATTTACCAAGTTCTTATGTTAACTTGTTATTATTGATCTTATACAACAATATAATCTCACCCCATCACTAGAAAAAGGCTAAAGGATCCAACGAATCTAATCCTTTGGCATGACAGATTGGGTCATCCAGGATCGACTATGTTGAGAAATGTCATCAACAATACCAATGGGTATAATTTATCATACCAAAGTCTTTCATTTTCTACTGAACATTTGTGTGCAGCTTGTTCACAGGGTAAACTCATTACAAGACCTTTACTTCTCAAAATAGCTTCTGAATCACCACTGTTCATTTAGAGAATTACAAGGTGATATTTGCGGACCAATTGATCCTGCTAGCAGACCATTCAGGTATTTTATGGTTCTAATAGATGCTTCTAGTCGATGGTTAAATATTTTCTTACTCTCATCTAGAAATTTTTCCTTCTCCAAGCTACTTTCTCAGTTGATTAAGCTTAAGACTCATTTTTCTGACCAACATGTTAGAACGATTCAACTTTGATAATACAGCTGAGTTTACTTCCCGTACTTTTGATGATTATTGTGCTTCAATAGGAATAGAAGTTGAACATTCTGTTCCTCATGTTCATACCCAAAATGGTTTAGCAGAGTCCTTGATTAAGCGTTTTCAACACATAGCAAGACCTTTACTCATGCAATCAAACTTATCCGTTTCAGCTTGGGGACATATCATAATACATGCTGCTAAATTGATCATTGTTAGGCCAACTGCATATCATGCATTTTTACCATCACAACTTGTGACATGCCATCAATCTAACATCTCTCATTTGCGTAAATTTGGTTGTGCTATTTATGTTCCTATTCTTCCTCCTCAGCGCTCTAAAATGGGACCTCAGCGCCGTGTAGAAATTTATATTTTCAGAGAACTCCAATGTTGTATATGCAATTTTCTGATAAAAATTTATGTTATCAGACGATCAAACAGAAAGCATCAACTGCAGCTAGCATGCAGATACAGGATCATCAAGTCCTCTCCTCAATACATATATATTACACACAGTTCTCAATACATATTATACACACACTTCATGCACAAAACTACGTACAAAACTGAGCCTATACATATATACTTACGAGGCTAGAAGCTCAACTAGCCTGCCTAGAACTCTACTTGGAAGTATATATACATATTCAGCATACAAAGTCACCACCACCTCCAACTTAAAGGTCTTGAGAACTAGTACTGTACTCCATCTTCTAATTAATTGTTAGTTTGTAGTAGCTTGTGAGCTCCCAAGCTTTGCTACATTGTACTGCGATACATACTTGTGAGGACCCTCGGTTGCTATCACTGGAGGTTCATTCAGAAATGCCAAATTGCTCCTAGTCCACCTGCAGGGTTTAATTAATAAAGAGTTTTTAAAACAATTTAATTACTGTTCAATTTGTTTGAAATTTAATCACTACTACTAGATTTGGGCTTATATATCATGAATCTACGTATGCTGATGATATTTTCCTATTACATTTATATTCTCATATAATTTTTTTTCTAGGATTTACACTTACTCCTACTAAAATTTTTATTTATAACACGGAATATTTCTACTTTTAAACTAATTACACTGACCAACCTTTCCTTTCGATTCTTTTTTTATTTTAAATATGGACAGTTAGTGTTATAACTTTTTATTTTTATCTTAAAGTAAGAGTATTTCATGTAATAAACCAAAAAAATTAGGGGGTTCAGTATAATTAGCTTAAAAATAGAAATATCATGTGTAATAAATATAAAACATAAGGATAGTTAGTATAAATAGCCCTTTTTCTAATAAAAACAGATTAAATTATAAAAAAATAACATTAACTAAAAATTTATTCAACTACATCATCTTTCCATTAAGATAAAAACCATCATTTACCCTATTATGTTTTTAAGTTTTCTATAATATTTTTTTCCTGGAAAATAGTGATGGTAATAAAAACTCAACTAAATATGGATCGAAACTTTAATTTTACTATTTTTTTTTTCTATGTAGTTATATATAAATAATATAAAATATATAACATATACATGTAAAACAAATTTAGATGTATATGAACTCTAGAGGTCTAGTACGGTCGCATCGATTATACTCCCTCAAAACTGGTCTTGTATATCAGAAGTATATACTATGTTGCACGGACACGAAAGAGTACATGATAAAGATACATTAACATGGACACTGACACATCTTTTGGTATACTCTAGTATAATTTGAAGTGTTCGATACGAGTCTAACATGATATATAAAGTATAAATTTTTGGAAGGTTCGTGCTTCCTAGATATGATCAGATGCATCAGAGTAGCTATCAAAGCCTAATTAATATGGATAATTACTGTACCAGCAAGTTTGAGTGCTCAACAGATCCCCCCTCTTTGAATCACTGTTCACTGAGTCCTTTCTATCAGTCAGTGGAAAGGAACTTGATCTCTGTGTCTTCTTGCTTACAGTAGTCACTGCAGCTTTATGTATATTCTCCTGCCAAATATATCAAGGCAATATGCTTGTCATGTTCCCACACAAACAATATGATATTATATAATTACAAAAAAAATTGTTTATAGCGACGAAAGTCAGTGACGAAATGAATATTCAGTCATCAAGTAAAATATCAATTAATCAGCTACTAATATCATTTCTGACGGAATTCAGTCTGTTGTTACTATAAGCAAAATGTCCTAGTAGTGATATATATAGTTATAGCAACAAAACGAAGCTAATTACCTGGTTTTCATGATTTCCTGCAGCTGGATTATTAGCAGAGAGGTCCTCCTCTGCAGTATTCCTTGATTTCCAGTATGCATCAATCTCCTCTCTTGTAAGTGACTTGTTCCTCATATACATAACTGGAAATAAACAAAATTATATGTCAAAAGTCAGTAACCAAATCTAGAATAATTAATGAATATATAGACCACTACTAAATTAATTAATTGGTATAATTACCAGTCTTTAGATCCTTTTCATTTGACTGCCATCCTGCCATTAGAGACCCCATAGTTAATAGTAGTAGTAGCTGCTCTTTGTTCTTCTTGAATTGGAAGGTTGAAGAGACTCCCTTTTGATTGATTTATATAAATGAAAGTCTTGGATATTATTTTGTTCTTATCCTCTTGTATCCGGCTTCTATCATGAGCAAATTAAGCAAGTCAGAGAGCATGCACAGTAGAAAAAATTTAAAATATAATATTTTAATTTCAGTTAAATTTTATAGCATTGAAGACTATAGTAAATATTTGTACATACTAAAAATTACAAAAAAACTATCAGACACTTCAGATTTAGAGTGTGTTCTAACTCCTCTATATTAATTGATGGGCACACCAAAATTATCTAAACAGAAAAAAAAAATGAGAGAAAATATTACCAAATAGAGAATAAAAATAAAGAGAAAACAAAAGAAGGAAAAAGAGGAGATTAATTTTGGGGTGTACCATTATGTACCAATATCATAATAACACTCGGTAAAAAATAATTTAAATAATTTTTAGGATTATTTACACCGACACCCACCTCCTATGTTTTGTGTTTATTATGCGAACCTCTCCTAGTTTAGAAATAAATACACTGATATTTCCTACATACGTTTTGTGTTAAATATACGGACCACCCCTATGTTTATAATTTACGTAAAAGATTTTACACTGACCATTACTACTTTGAAAAAAATGTATAAATGATAAGAAGTGTCAGTGTATTTATTTTTAAAGTACGAGAGGTCCGTTTAATAACATAAAAACATAAAAAATATATAAGTGTAAATAATTATTTTTTTAATAATTTAAAGGGTGTGTAGGCCCTTACTCAGTTACTTTGTCTTGAAGTTTGTAGAACTTTCCATGAGTAACATGCATATATTATATGGTGGTCTAGTCAAGTGGAATGGTGGTGTCAGCCCATGGTTTTTCTCAGTGATAGTCCCATGCCGGTCTGTAGTGAGTCGGGTTCGGGTTTTGTATCTTCAAAACCCAATAGACTATGCTGCAAGACACGGTAGGACCAGTGTCGGCTCAGTGGTTTGGATTGTCAGAACTAAATTTTGTTATTTTTTGTCCTTGGTACCAGAAGAAAATATCAAAAAATTGATGGTGAGTGAAATTGACAACAATATCGACGTGGAGCTCGGATCCAAGTTTCTCTTCTTGAGCTATTCTAGGTCATTTTAATAGGAACTCAAAATATGGACATGATGGATTGCTAGTTAAACTGGTAAAGAGGAGTTTGGGTGGACCAATGGTGGAGAGGTTGGAACTTAGGGGTCTGGAGGAGGGTTGTCCTAATTGGGGGTTGTCCAAGCTGACTTACCCTAGGGCCGGTTCTGGATAGGACTCAGTAATACAGTACATATTTGTTGTATATATTTTGTGTTCAATTAGAAGTACTACAAAGTCGTTCGATGATCGAAGAAGTCCGGAAGGAATCAAATCATACATATTGGACAGTCTACAGCCAAAAGGTATTAAGCAGAATACTGAAAATATATATGTTAGTACTGATAAGTTTACCAAAATTTTTACTAAGTTATAGAGGTCTACAAAATCCATGACAGTATATATGCAATATATATACTAGTAGAGTCGAAACTAGCCATTTTCGTGTGTGGTTCAAATATAAAATTAATGCATCTGCAGGTCAATATTGCTCCTAGCTGAGGACTGGGTTGGGAAACCATTATAAGGGTTTATACATGTTATAGGATTGGTTAGCTTGAATTTGAAACATCATTTTCAAGAAAAAAAATTTGGAGGCCATTAATTATGGTAATCCAGAGAAAGATAAGTTAATCTTGTAAGGAGATGACTTCACGTTACGGTTTGTGTATATAATTCTGGTAATATTTTCTCTATTGTTGATTAACAAAATTATTTCTCTTATTGTCCTGTGAAGTAGGTCGAGTTTGATTGAACCACGTTAAATATGGTATGTTTGTTCTTGGTTTTTATATATTTTTGATTAATTATGCACTGATTGATTGCTCGCTTCGGATGCATTCCAGAGTAAAATATTTATTTTAATATGTTCTAGTATAAAAAAAGGGTAAGTACAATTTTTTTTTTCCGTAATTTACGTTTTTGTAATTAAATATTTCTGGATTTAAAAAATTCTCGTATTTTATATTTGGTGTATTTTGTACCCAATTTGATTTTATGTCGTTAACGGACGTCAAATTCGACGTGAAATGACTAATATACGCCTCTCTAATCCTAATACTAATCCAATTCTAATCCTAATCCTAAATCTAATTCCAATCCTCCCCCCTCCCTCTTTCTTCGGCAGTGGGGGCGGCGGCTCGGAGAGGAGAGGGGGTGAGGCACGGGATGGAAGGGGAGGGGGAGGGGCGGGAGGGCCGAGTGGGGCCCGACACGGAGTAGCTGTGCGGGAGGGGCCGGCGCGGCCGCGGGATAGCTGCGAGGGAGCTACGGAAAGCGCGGTGGAGGAGGGAGGAGGTGGGGAGGGAGGGGGGAGGCTTAGGGATTGAGGGTGGGGTTGGTGGTGGTGGTGGTAATGGTGAAGGTGGTGGTGGGGGAGGGGCGAAGGAGGAGGAGTGGGAGGATGATGGTTAGGAGGGGAAGAGTAGGATAGTTTAGGATTTTCATTTTTTTTAATAATATTTTTTTACGAAAAATAAACGGAAGAAGCTATTTCGAACAAAAAATTTCGAATATCTTAATTTGCTACTAAGATAAATTATGGAAAAAAAAAAATTGTACTTTATCTATTTTTTGTTTACCTTTATACTTCGACACAAAATGGAATTGATTTATAGGATCTCCGTACTTTCTATCCAAAAGGGACATATCATCTCATATGCACACACATTCTTGTATTGGTGTCATTACTTTGGTTATCAAGACTGAGTTAGACATTCTATTTATTGTGATCAAATATTCTATAACATAAATTTGAATCTATTTTCTTCTCCTTAAATTGTGATCCAAAAATAGTTAAAATACAAATAGAAAATTGCTGGATAGAAATTTATAAAATAGTAAAAATTTAAATTTAACATAAAATCAAATAAAAAAAAATTTAAAAAAATCTCAATTTTTTTTTTTCATGTGTGGATGACCCTGACCCCAAATTTGTCCATACTTATCTATAAGCTAGGGTCCAGGTTTTTGGATTCAAGCTCACTCATGCTGGTCCGAGAAAGTCATGCTTGTCATTATTATTGGAGCTCACTTTTGCTTTGCTCATATCATCATGTCTGCCAACTACTACTCGCTGACAGCAACATCCTTATCAATATCCTATGTTGTATCAAGTAGGACTAATTAGTGTTTCGACACTGAATTTTATATTTAAGTTCTAACATATTTTATTAAAAAATCTGGACTAAAATATTTTTTTTATTTTTTTTTCCAATTATATCCTCCTCATTATGTCTAATATTAATTTTTTTGGGGCTAATTAGTGTTTAGATCCTGAATTTTCTATCAGTTTAGAGTTTAAGTCCTAACATATCCAATTGAAAAGTTTTGATCCTAGATATTTATTCTTTATTTTTATTTTTATTTTCAATAATACACTCCCTTTCCATGCATAATAATAATTTTTTTATATAAACTTGAGAGTATAATGAAAAAGAAAAAAAAAATCAGGATATAAACTCTCTAGCTGGACATAACATGACTTAAACTCTAAGTCGGTATAAAATCCAGGGTCTAAACTCTAATTAGCCATATTTTTTTATATAGACTTGAGGGTATAATAGGAAATATAAAAATAAAATAAAATTTCAAGATCTAAAGTCTCTATCTGGACACGACAAAGTTTAAACTCTAAGCTGGTATAAAATACAGGGTCTAAACTCTAATTAGCCCTATCAAGTAAGTTGTATTCCATTAGTTTTACAGCTGGAGAGATGTTGACATACATTCCATGTGTTATATATATATATATATATATATATATATATATATATATATATATGGCTAATTAGAGTTTAGATCCTAAATTTTATATCAGCTTAGAGTTTAAGTCCTAATATGTCCAATTGGAGAGTTTAGAACCTGAGTTTTTTTTTTTTTTAATACCATTTTACCCTCCCTAGCCTATTTAAGATGGTTTTACTGTTTGCATGGGAGGGGAGGGGGGAGAGAAAAATAAATTAAATAATACAAATTTAGGGTCTAAACTCTAATTAGCCCATATATATATATATATATATATATATATATATATATATATATATATATATATATATATATAGGTAAACGAGATTTGAGCCATAGTGCTCATATTCCTACATGAGCCATGCACATGTAGACCAATAGGAATATAGTGTACTAGTGCACTTGGGTGCACATGAGATACAGTACTCCATTTATATTGGTCCACATGTACATGGCTCATGAGGAATATGAGCAATATGGTTCATATTCTGTTTACCATATATATATATATATATATATATATATATATATATATATATGGGTACGGGATATGAGCCATAGTGCCCATTTTTCTAAATGAGCCAAGCACATGTGGACCAATAGGAATGGATTCCTACATCCCATGTGCACTAGTACACTCTATTCCTATTGGTCCACATGTGCATGGCTCATTTAAAAAAATGAGCACTATGGCTCATATTCCGTTTATCCTATATATATATATATATATATATATATATATATATATATATATATATATAATTTGTAATTGTAAATTTTCTTAGAGAAATTTTAATTTGTTTCCCACTTTATTTACCATATTTAAGGATACATTTCACTTATTTACCATAATGTATAAGTTCTTCTACTTTTAACAGAATCCGTCAATGGATAACAGTCAATTACTTTGACACCCCACCCCCCATTTATGACGAAAATATTCTTCCCTCGACTCCCCCCCTCCCGTCCCGCTGTATGTCCCTCCCCGCCGCCGCTCGTGTTACGCCCCGGTCCCGTAAGGGCCGATCGTTCTCGCTTGGTCCCTATGGAACCGATCGTTCTCGCTTGGGCGCGATGCCGTGCAAGCCTAGTTTGCGCTTGCACAAGGCCAAAGCTTTGAACAAGGGCAAGTAAACTATTCAAGATAGGAGCAGCGTCACATATATTGCAGAAAAATAAAGAACACAATGGCATATAAAAACAAGCTCTTTATTGATATATATAAATAGTTACAAGCGGGGCTTGACCGAGGTTACAAATTGCTCAAGCACTTTCTTACTCTCGATTACAATGACACCGTTCCATACATTATGTCCCTCTATACAAAAGCAGCTCAAAGAAATCTCGATACGGCTCAAGACATCGACTCCAGATTTCTGGTCCTGGGGATGAGGCACGACTATCGCTTCCTCGGACAATCCAGCACCTGAGAACAAGCAAACTGTTGGTGGGTCAGCACTTTGGAGAAAGTACTGGTGAGTATAAAATCAACGAACAAAAGCAACACCCCCCTGAAACCCACACTAAGTAAGCATGTTGCAAAATATTACATTACTAGTGATCTTACTACTTTTACCTAAGTTTATTTCATGCAGCTCAGGATTTGAGTCAGTTTACTTCTTTTCGAAAATATAGCCTTGGAAACAGTTTGCATATTCAAACAATAAGCATACAATCAGGACGGTGTTCTATCGTGCAGTGCACAACATGTATCGTGCACTGTATTCTAACTCTTAGGAACAAAAGTTATCTCTAGTGGTCTGATCATCTCAAATCCAAAAACAAGTGTATCAAGTGGACTTTCATTCTGTTCAAGCAAACAAGATAACGTATATATATGATTTTGGTCCCCGAGAAACTCAGGATTAGTAGCGGTAATCCAGCTAACTAATGACTCTTTTATCTGATGCTATTAGCAGTTGTGACTCATGGTTGCTCTTCACTAAAATAATAGCAGCCGGGACCAAGGTTCAGCTCTGTACTGATAACCATTGTCTGACCGATGCGAATGCATGAAGCACTATCAAATAAACTCTATAATACAAATGAAATAAAAAAGCAAGATATATGTGTATACTCTTTGTATTTCTTACCCCTTGCCGAACGGTTATCCTGCAGCAGACATACAAGTTAGCAACAATTTGCATAAACATATATGTATAAGGTTCTCTTTCCCTGTCCGTCTCTGCATCAAACAGTTAGGTATGCAATAAGGCTAGCCTAGCATGCGCCCTAACTATATGATGGTCCATGGGTAGCCCCATGATTAGCAGAGGTTGCTCAAGGTTCAGCTCTTCACTAGCACGCACATGTGTCGGCAGCTGTGACTCAAGGTTCAGCTCTTCACCAACACACACGAGTACTAGCAGCTGTGACATCATGAGTTCCGCACAACACTAATAGACACATCGCCCCACTAGACCCCCAGTAGGCCGTATCCTCAGGGCGAAACAAAAATCTTTTTCGGACCGAGCGATTCCCAGTGCCCCAGGAACCGTTAGAGAGACAAGACCTTGTGTACAAGTTGTCCGAGACCAATGCAATGACATGAAGCATCTATAATGCAAGCAAAACAAATGATCAAGCAAAACATATATGGTCGAGCAAAACACATCTTGTTAAAAAAATTATATCTTTCACATATCTAATAGCACACCCCACTAGATCACAAGGATCGTACCTCAGGGTGCACAATTAGTCTATGCATATACGAATCAAAGACTTATTGCAATTCGATATAGCAAACGGGCAAGCAAAACATAAAATAGCAAGAACGATTTCAATTTTATAACTAGCATGCAATATCTATCTCTTTCTTAGCATATTACAAAGGGACTTGTTCAAGCGATTCCTTTACTAATCTTTTTAGCATGATAAGGGTTCGTTCGATAGCTGTGTTAGTATAACTAAGCATGCAATATTTCTTATACTTCTTGACTTAACATGGTAAGGTTCTATCTCTTTTCAGACAAGCATACAAGTTCTCTAGTTAAACAAGCAGTTTTATTTCAATGACAAGTTATACGAGTTCTCTTATTAAGCATGCAGAGGCAGGTTCTATCATTCTTCTTATGAAACTATCTTCTTAGAAAAAGCATTCAAAAACTCAGATTCATTATTAAGACGTGCAAGAATCAGAGAATTCAGTTCTTCCCACTCACTTAGATTAATCGTCTTGTGGTTCGGTCAAAAACTCTCCGAGAAGACTTCCGCTCGAGAAAGCTAAGCGATATCACATGTACATAGTGCCTACGCGGTGCGGGATACTACATACTTACCCACCAACAAAGAGTTTCATCCTAGAAACTCAAGGAGAAACATACAAAATCCAGAGCGGCAATAGTCCTCATCCCTCACCATCCTCAATCAAAACACAAGCAAATCACAAGCACGAAAGCACAACTCTCAAGTAACAAATCAAATCTAGAAAAATTTTGCACGCATATTTAAGAATATCTATGGACTTATTGTATGGAACATTCATTACAGCACAATATCTGGCACATCTCATAGTCGAAGGCAACAAAATAGGCAAAGAATTGAGTCACTCTGATACCATTATGTCACGCCTCGGTCACGTAAGGGCCGATCATCCTCGCTTGGTCCCTACGGAACCGATCGTCCTTGCATTGGTGCGATGTCGTGCAAGCCTAGTTTGCGCTTGCACAAGGCCAAAGCTTTGAACAAGGGCAAGTAATCTATTCAAGACAGGAGCATCGACACATATATTGCATAAAAGTAAAGAACACAATGTCATATGAAAATAAGCTCTTTATTGATATATATATATAAAGAGTTACAAGCGGCGCTTGGCCGAGGTTACAAATCGCTCAAGCACTTTCTTACTCTCGATTACAATGACACCATTCCATACATTATGTTCCTCTATACAAAAGCAGCTCAAAGCAATCTTGATACGGCTCAAGGCATTAACTCCAGATTTTTGGGTCCTGGGGATGAGGCACGGCTATCGCTTCCTCGGACGATCCAGCACCTGAGAACAAGCAAACTGTTGGTGGGTCAGGACTTTGGAGAAAGTACTGGTGAGTATAAAATCAACGAACAGAAGCAACACCCCCTGAAACCCACACTAAGTAAGCATGTGGCAAAATATTACATTACTAGTGATCTTGCTACTTTTACCTAAGTTTATTTTATGCACCTACGTTCATTTCATGCAGCTCAGAATTTGAGTCATTTTACTTCTTTTCGAAAATATAGCTTTGAAACAGTTTGCATATTCAAACAATAAGCATACAATCGGGACGGTGTTCTATCGTGCAGTGCGCAGCATGTATCGTGCACCGTATTCTAACTCTTAGGAACAAAAGTTATCTTTAGTGTTCTGATCATCTTGAATCCAAAAATAAGTTTATCAAGTGGACTTTTATTCTTTTCAAGCAAACAAGATAACGTATCTATATGATTTTGGTCCCCGAGAAACTCATGATTAGTAGCAGTAATCCAGCTAACTAATGACTCTTTTATCTGATGCTATTAGCAGTTGTGACTCATGATTGTTCTTCACTAACATAATAGCAGCCGGGACCAAGGTTTAGCTCTGCAATGATAGCCATTATCCGACGGATGCGAATGCATGAAGCACTATCAAATAGACTCTACGATGCAAATGAAATGAACAAGCATGCTACATATGTATACTCTTTATATTTCTTACCCCTTAACGAACGGTTATCCTGCAGCAGACATACAAGTTAGCAACAATTTGCATAAACATATATGTATAAGGTTCTCTTTCCCTATCCGTCTCTGCATCAAACAGTTAGGTATGCAAGAAGGCTAGCCTAGCATGTGCCCTAACTATATGATGGTCCATGGGTAGCCCCATGATTAGCAGCGGTTGTCCAAGGTTCAACTCTTCACTAGCACGTACATGTGTCGGTAGCTGTGACTCAAGGTTCATCTCTTCACCAACACACACGAGTACTAGCAGCTGTGACATCATGGGTTCCACACAACACTAATAGACACATCGTCCCACTAGACCTCCAGTAGGCCGTATCCTCAGGACAAAACAAAATCTCTTTCGGACCGAGCGATTCCCAGTGGCCCTGGAACCGTTCTCGACAAGACTTTGTGCACAAGTTGTCCGAGACCAATGCAATGACATGAAGCATCTATAATGCAAGCAAAACAAATAATCAAGAAAAACATATATGGTCGAGCAAAACACATCTTGTTAAGAAAAGAACATCTTTCACATATCTAATAGCACACCGTACTAGATCACAAGGACCGTACCCCATGGTGCACTATTAGTCTCTGCATATACAAATCGAAGACTTATTGCAGTTCGATATAGAAAACAGGCAAGTAAAACATAAAATAGCAAGCACGATTTTGATTTCATAACTAGCATGCAATATATATCTCTTTCTTATAATATTACAAAGGGACTTGTTCAAGCGATTCCTTTACTAATCTTTTTAGCATGGCAATGGTTCGTTCGATAGCTGTGTCAGTATAACTGACACAGACATTTCTTATACTTTTTGACTTAGCATGGCAAGGTTTTATCTCTTTTCAGACAAGCATACAAGTTCTCTAGTTAAGCAAGCAGGTTCGTTTCAATGATAAGCTATACGAGCTCTTATTAAGCATGCAGAGGCAGGTTCTATCATTCTTCTTATGAAACTATCTTCTTAGAACAAGCATTCAAAAACTCGGATTCATTATTAAGGCATGCAAGAATCAGAGAATGCAGTCTGCCCACTCACTTAGATCAATCGTCTTTTGGTTTGGTCGGGAACTCTCCGAGAAGACTTCCGCTCGAGCAAGCAAAGCGATATCACATGTACATAGTGCCTACGCGGAGCGGGGCACTACAGCTCGTCCCACTACCCCTCCTCTCTCCTCCCTCCCTCCCCTCTTTCTCCGGCAGCAACCCCCTTCTTCGGCGTCGACAACTTAGAGGAGCGCGTAACAGCATCAGCTAGCGACGGTGAGCAGCATCGGCGGCGGTGAGAAGCAACGACGACGAGCAGTAGTGGTGACGGTGAACAGTAGAAGCAAAAGATGGGGATACCGGAGAAATATTGTTAGTCCCGAGGCTTAACCAAAGATGGAAGAACGCGTGATCGAGATCAGAGGTTCACACAAAATTTCTCACTCTGACTAATCTCAATTTCTACGAAGAACTATATAAGGATTCTGATTACAATTTGCTCTCAAGATTACAAAAGAATCAGAATAAAAATAAAATTTACGTTCTTCCTTGCACTCGCAGTTGCAGACGGACAGAACAAAACTACAACTAGCAGAAGAAAAAAGAAAGGAGAAGAAGAAAATATGCTTGCTGGGGTGATAAAGATCATCGTTACTCAAAGCAAGATTCATTCCACACGATTTGTTCCCAGGAACCAGCAAGTTCACGTAGAACTTCAGAAACACTCGATGTCACCTCCTTGCTTGGACTCACACTAACTTCCTGGACTTTAAGCAACAACTCTCTTCCTCTCCCAATTTTTGAAGTAAGTCATCAAATAGGGTTTAAAGAGAGTATTTATAGGCATAGGGAGGAATCCCTAATCCTAATACTGGTCGTCCATCAATTACAAAAAGATTGGAATAAATTTAATTCATATCCCACAAGATTAGAATAAATTAAATTTAAATCCCATATGATTGATTTGAATTAAATTCAAATCCCACATGATTAAATTTAAATTCTACATAATTGGAATGAATTAAATTTAAATTCCACATAATTAATTTAAATCCTATATGATTGGAATGAATTAAATTCAAATTCTACAAATATCATATTTAAATTAATGACTCAATCTTTCTATAACTGATTAAATCTATCCAATAGCAGCGGACCCGTATGCAACTGCTCATGCGGCCACGCAAGCAACCGCTCATGCCGCAGCGCATGCGGCCGCCCATGCAGCTAGCCTATTCGGTCGCGTCCAGGTCATGCGGCCACGCATGCGGTTCGCGTATATCCGAGCGCATGAGCGCATCAAATGCGCACAAGCGCCATGCGGCGATGCCGCATGCGGCCGCCCAGCTCATGCGGCCACGCATGCGGCTCGCGCATATCCGAGCGCATGAGCACAACAAATATGCACAAGCGCCATGCGACGATGCTGACGTGCTAAGTACAAAGTGCGCCAACAAAGTGCCACTTAGAGCCATTGAGTCAGAGTCCGAGTTTGAGTCCGAGTCGGTAAGCCCCTTTGGGGCTTAGCTCCTATGGAAATAATTGTAAGAGCATGACAAAAAGCATAAATGCTTTCATGAGGAATTAATCAGTTTTTCTCTTAGGAAAATATCCCAATATGGCACCCATTTTCCACACCATACCCCATGTGCACACCTTAACTCGTACAAAGTATTATATTGAGATACCCACTAGTTGGTGTAGCCAATGTGGGACTATTTTTTTAGTCCAAAGGCAAAAACACCAGCAATCCCCTATATATCTCAATATATGGGTTGATCGTTCCCCACAGTGACTTCCCGTCATGCATTAGGATAGATGTCGCTTCGACTTGAATCTTTTCGCATGGGTCAAATAACAGAATTATACAAGAATAGAATAAGCCTTGAATTCTGCACCATAGTTGCAATTCTTCTCACTCACACAATGATATCAACTGTGCTTCTGGTTGCACATTAAAGGCCATATGCACGCCTGATTTCGGTATATATATTTTGGGCGTCTACAAGTTTTCTCTCAAGAGATGACCTGTATCTCTTTCCATACACTATAGGTGAGTTTTTTTAAAGAGTCCTTGGCATGAATCATTATACTTCCTTGCGGTTCTACGCCTCTATGACATGGCCTTCTGCCGAGGTTCACTCCCTCATGTGGTGTCATCCACTGTAGCATGAGGTTCACTCCCTCTTTTTAGTGGCAAACTATCCAGCAGGAAGCCTTGCGCTTCATTTATGGTATTATGTCGCTGTAACATGGCTTGCAAAGCCGAGGTTCACTCCCTCGTGTGGTGTCACACCATTATAACATGATGTTCACTCCCTCTTTGAAGTGCTGCCTTTTGGCCCATCCAGTCTCAGTCAACTTGATTTTAATAGTTAACTAAACCATGCATTGATATGTCGCATCTGAAGCCTCAATACTGCTATCTCATGTCGTCTGTATTGTGTCTATTCAAATGTAATCTTTCATTTATTTGAGTCTAGGATTGCTGTAAGCTGAGTCGCACTGAAAAGTCCTAATACCTATACTCAGATACCTATTCCACTCAAATAAACCAAAGAACCTATCCACCAAATCAGGCCACATTCATTTACAAAGTCTACCATACGAAGAGACTAAACTCGTGCCGAACTCGGACCTAACTCAGACCAAAGTCGTACCGAACTCGGTTACCCTTTTGGTATGAAATCAACCATTTCAATAAGCTCCTGATTTCTTGGCCCAACGGTTGAAAATTTGAATTAAACCCCATCCAAATTTTGGCCGAATTCTGTTTGCCTACACACTATAAATAGGTTTGGAATTCTCATTCCTACTCACTCAACCATTTTTTTAATCTTCTATCATATTGTGAGCAAACCTCTAAGCCTTAACTTTTCCATCTCAAAGATCAACTCCTTAGTCTTTCTAGTGGCAAGTGCGATCTCGGTCTAGAAGTTTTCTGAGTTGTAAAGAGTTGTGTTCCATTAGTTACTCTCTCTCTCTCTCTGAGATATAAAGTTGCGAGACTTCGGATCAAACCTCGTGGTGTAAAGAAGTGGAAAGCCTTCGGATCAAAGCTTGTGATTCACTATTAGTGATTATAGTGGAGAAACTCCGAGCTTGAGTTCTCGGGACTGGACTAGTCCTCTCAGAGAAAAAACCAATATACATCTTGGTATTTGCATTTGCTTTCTCTCTCTACTTTACTTCTTTACTTTACTGTATCTATGTACACTGTTAGTTAGCAACTGTCTTCATTCTGATAATATTAAATTGGGTAGATTATTCTGCTACACTCTATTCACCCTCCCACTAGAGTTGCTTCACGGTCTTTCAATTGGTAATAGAGCTAGTTCTCTTGATATTTGGCTTAACATCCTAAGAGACTTATGGCAACTGTTAGATCTATCCACACCAACAATGGTGAAGGTCAGTCCACAAATAGGCTACCCCTATTTGATGGTACTAACTACACGCACTGGAAGACGCGTATGAGCTTCTACCTAAAGTCACTTAATTTTGACCTTTGGACTGTAGTAGTAGAAGGATACAAGAAGCCACCTAGAATAGTCATAGATGGTAATCTTGTAGAGAAGCCTCATGATAAGTACATAGACACCGAAAAAAATAAGCTAGTCTTGATGCTAAAGCTATTAACGCTCTATTTTGTGTTGTAGACAGAATTGAATTTAACAGGGTCACTCATAAAGTATGGAAACTTATCGAGGTCACTCATGAAGGAACCTCCCAAGTGAAGGAATAAAAAATAATTCGTCTAACACAAGAGTATGAAGCATTCAAGATGAAGCAAAATGAGATGATCACCCAAATATTCACGAGATTTCTCGACATCGTCAACCCTCTACTATCACTTGGCAAGGAGTACAACAATCACGAGAAGATTCACAAGCTACTCAGGGGACTCACCAAGAATTGGAAAACCAAGGCCACTACAATCATAGAAGGGAATAATCTTACCATGATGATGCTCGAGACGCTCATGGACAAGCTGATAACTCACGAGCTGGATCTCAAGGAATTTGAAGAACCCACTCCCAAGGAGAAGACGATTGGTCTTAAGACACATCACAAAAAGGTCACCAACTATAACTCCGACGACAATGAGTCTCAAGATGAGGAAGTTGCCCTGACCTCCAGAAACTTCAGAAAATTTCTAAAGCTTGAGAAATCAAAGAAGAAGGAGCCAATTAACAATAGTGATGAAGAGCCTATATGCTACAACTGTAAGAAAATAGGTCATATAAAGAAAAATTGTCCAACCCTAAGAAAAGGAAATCGACACAATCACTCATCTAGAAGAACATCATCACCAAAATATGCAAACACTAGTATTTAGCACGAAAGTGAAGCTAGTGAATCCGAAGAAGAGAATCATCGAGAAGTAGCGAACCTATGTTTCATGGCGTTAGCTGATCAAGTAACGGATAATGACTCTTATGATGATTTTACCTTTGATGAACTAGGTAATACTTTTAGTGATTTGCTTGATGATTTTAGGAACTATAAAAATAAGTACAAGCATGCTAAGATAGATGTTCAAGAATGTCAAACTGAAATAGAGAGACTAACATCTCTACTAAGTGAAGTAAAGGATACCTCAAACGATTCAGACGAGAATTCTAGACTTAAGATTAACCTCCATGAGGCACTTGCCAGTCTTGACAAGTATCACGACCCGCACCCAGTATAGGGGCACAAGAGCGTGGGTACGTCCAGCCTACGCTGCAGCATCGGCGGTAGAACGCTGTCTGGATACAATAACACTACTAACTAAACACCTGTCAATGATATACATCTCCATAATCTCTCAATATAACTCAATCACAACAACTATAAGGCACGATAAAAGATAAAAGAAATAACATAGTTAAACACCATGTCTCAACATAAAGATAACTCACAGTCTAGCTGTCCAACACAAGTCTCCAATTAAACTTAACATAAGTCTAACATAAACTGAAATAACCTCCATAAGTCTCAAGCATAAATAAATACTATCTAGATAGCTGTAGGCAATGCCTCATCTAGAAGCATGGTCTCCTCTAGGATCTCTGGTACATAGTCTGCATCTATACATGGTCCGTAGTGCGTGGTACAGAAATCCTCAAGATTCTCTGGAAAAAATATCCAGTCAGGATTAGAACAAAAATACACCTCTAACAGCAGTTCCACATATATTGACAAAAACTATAACACAGTGTAAAGAAATACAAGACAGATATGAAATAACTGGAAATAAGAAATACTGGAATAAAGAATGCTGGAATAAAGTACTGGAACATCATCATCAATAGCATCTGACAAGGAATAGAACTACAAGTGTACGCAAGTACAAAGAACTGGTATGTAAGTGTATATAGGAACAACAACTAGAACATGTGGAAATACAATATCAATCTATCAAGATACATGTCAAGAATCATCTATCTAAGTGTGTGAAATATCAGTATATCATGTGATCGGCTTGGGTTATATGACTCATTACATGGATTAGCGATCATCCCCAACAGGTCAGGCTAACCAGAATATAACAGTGATGAGGCATGTAAGGGTAAGGCTGCACCGACGTGAAATGTGGGTGAGATAATGCTGCATGTAAGGGTATGATCACATAAGCTACTAATATTTCCCCATTTGTCCCCAGCTAGCACGATAGATCCTACTCACGACTCCTCGTGGCAGGTCTCAATGATGCCAACTCGTGTAAAGAACAGTGTCAAAGTCATGTACGCTATACCACAAGAATTATAGAGATAATCAATATAATGGAAACTGTCAGAGAATGTACTCGCATGTGGTCCTTAGCTGGCAATACCAATATCCGGGTTCCAAGGTACCGTCTGAGTGATCCCACAATCCTATAAACATATCATATAGTACAATACTTCATCAGACATTACTTCTATTACACAATCAACATAATGATCTCAACAGTCTGCGCTATAGGTCACAGGTGGGATAGATATGGGTATTCGTAATTGTTAAGGTCACCTCGTACACGAGTATATAATGCCTATTGTTATCTATCATAAACATCAATGCTTAATTAATTATTATTATAACAGGAGTATTCATCTAGTTCTTAACAGGGTTTATATTGTATATATAAATATATGTATGCTTTAGGTTAATTAAGCACAATACGACATACATATATATATACAGGCATTATAACGGTATGTAGGCGATGGAAATACACCATACATATATCTATATACCGAATACGTCTATCATATAACAATACGTATACAATATGTTCATACTGTTTGCATACTGGATACTCTATGGCTAGTACGTATAAACTACTACGAGGAATACGTGTATACGTATACGGGTTCATGCTTGCAAGGGTTCAAACCTGAGCACGTGGAAACAAGGATTCGGTGTCGTGGTCGTCGAAGTCGTCGTCAACAGCGTGTTCGTGGCTCCCGTTCGATCGGTCCAGTCTAGTCCGCGGAGAGTCGAGGTCGAGTGCAACGTCTCCGGCGTGCTCCTGGTGCAGTCGATCCGGCGTGTACAGTCGGTCGTCCGGTCTCAATGGTGCAGCGCTCCAGCGGCTTCGGGCGGGAACCTCGGTCGGCGGCTCTCAACGGTGCAGCGCTCCAGCGGCTTCGGGCGGGAAGTCGCCGGCTCTGTGCAGCGCTCCAGCGGGCAGTCGGGCGGGAAGTTGCGCGGCTCTGTGCAGTGCTCCAGCGGGCAGTCGGGCGGGAAGTCGCCGACGAGTTCACGGTCGGTTCGACGGTGAACAGTAAAGTCGGGGGGGGGGGTTTGAGATTGTCGGCTGGGGGTTTTAGGTTTTTGGAGAAGAAATAAATAGGATGATATATATATATATATATATATATATATATATATATATATATATATATATATATATATATATATATATATATATATATACAAGGATGTGGGTTTGACGTAGAACATATTGACTTTGGTCAATACTAGGAAAGCCTTGGCTTATTATGGAAATGCTCCAATGGGCTAGGTTCGGATGAATTTCGAAAGTTGCATTGGTCCAAGGGTTTGGAGGCCATGGTTTTCAAGGGTTGATGTTAAATTACACATCCCCAAAATTTTATAAAAAATACAATGAAGGGGTAAGATGGGTTTATCATACGTGTCATGTCAAACGGGTGTATACTTAATGCTCTTTCACATAACCGTGCCAAGGATCGTAATTTGCGTGAAATAGGTTACTGTTGGCTTATTTGAAATTAAATGCAAGGAGGTTCTACAATTAATTAGAAGTACAAAGGGCTGGATATTTACGTAGGACAAAGTCATCAATTAACGATCACCGTAATTTAAAGAAAATTGATTATCAGGCAATTATTTACTCATTAATTACGAAAAGACGAAAATACCCTGAACTAAAAAGTGGGGGTGACAACAAGAGCTCTCAGGAGAACGCTAAACTTAAGGAAGAACTCGAATATGGAAAAAAAAAGTATTCCATTGCTGCACTTAGAATAGATGCTCTCACTGCTAAATATGATGAAGTATATGCTACCTCTAAAAAGTTAGAGATTAGATTGGGTAAACAGGTCGAACAAACCTTCTCCCAGCCTAACACGAGACACGTAGCAAGACAAACGAACACTCACAACTATGTTCCTACCTATATGCATAACAGTTCATGCAAACATCATGCACATGGAAATATCAAACACAATCATGCATTCTATTATAGATATCCACGAAGACCACAAAGAAATGTCAAACACAATCTTGCATTCTGTCCACATAAACCACAAAGTTTTGCTTCACACAATCATATCTATCATGCTGCACCAAGCATTAATCACACAGCTATAAGTCACTACTTTGGTAAGAAAGAGCATATATCTAGATTCTATAGAACAAGAAAGTTAATAGATATGAATGTTTATGCATGGGTACCAAAAACTAACACAACAGGACCCTCAAAGAAATGGGTACCAAGGGTTACATCTACAACTTATTTTGTAGGAGGACCAACTCTCTCATGCTAGAAGCAAGTAGATTCTCGATAGTGGTTGCTCACGACATATGACTGGTGATGCTAACCTATTTGTAATGCTATCGATGAAGAAAGAAGGTTATGTCTCCTTCGGCAATAACCTCAGAGGATACATTATTGGTAATGGTAATATAGGTGTCCCTCCCTATCCTATCATAAAAGACGTTTGTCTAGTAACGGAATTAAAATATAATCTACTCAGCATCAGTCATCTAGCTGACCATGGTTATGGTATTAACTTTGTTAAAAATAAATATTCTATTTATGAAAGATCCACTGGTAAGGTTGTATTTGAAGGAATCAGGGAAGACAATAGATATATTTTTTATCTTGCAAAAATACCGACAATGCAGGTAAATGTCTATACGCCAACAAAGATGACAGCTGGCTATGGTATATGCATCTAGGACACGCAAACATAGACACTATTGCAAGACTATCCACAAAGAAACTCGTAAGAGGCTTATCAGAGATTACTTTCAAGAAAGATATGGTATGTGCTGACTTTCAAAAGAATAAAGCTACTAAATCTTCTTTTAAATCAATCAACTCAATAAGTACCTCTAGACCACTACAACTCTTGTATATGGACTTGTTTGGACCCAGTAGAGTCGCCAGTCTTGGCGGTAAGCTTTATGCTTATGTTATTGTTGATAATTTTTCTAGATACACATGGGTTTATTTTTTTGGAAATAAAAATGAAGCATTTTCTGAATTTGTCACTTTTTGCAAAATGGTTCAAAATAAAAAAAGTTTCATGATTACTCGTATCCGAAGTGATCATGGAGGCGAATTCAAAAATAGTAATTTCAAAAGATTTTGCAATAAAAATAGTTTTTCTCATAAATTTTCTTGTCCTAGAACTCCACAACAAAATGGTGTTGTTGAGCGAAAGAATAGAACTCTTGACGATATGGCTAGAGTCATGTTAAATCAGTATACCTTCCGAAATACTTTTGGACTGAAGTTGTAAGTACTTCATACCATATTTTGAATATGGTGCTTATTTGACCTATATCGAAGAAAATACCCTATGAACTTTGGTTTGGTAGAATCCACACAATTAGTTACTTTAAACTTTTTGGCTACAAATATTTTATTCTTAATACCAAAGATAATCTAGAAAAATTTGACTCCAAGGCCGATGAAGATATTTTTCAAGGTTATGCCACAAAAAGTAAAGGATTCAGAGTATTCAACAAAATATCATTGACTGTTGAAGAATCAACTAATGTTACATTTGATGAACATAATACTCAAGTACTAAATGACAGCGACGATTAAGGTAGTCAACCTGCAACCAACAAGATATCAGAAGATATAAATAGTACAAGTCATCCGAAAATTCTGCCAAGGAGACTAAAGTTCTCCACAGATCATCCTGAGGACTTGGTAATAGGTGATATATCAAAATGTGTAACTACACGTTCCTCAAACAAATAGAGATATCATTGCAAATATTGCTTTTATTTCTCAAATAGAACCTAAAAATACTAATGAAGCTTTTGCTGATAAATTTTGGATTTCTGTATGGAAGAGGAACTCAACCAATTTGAACGTAATAAAATTTGGGAACTCGTTCCAAAACCTAATGATTATCCGATCATTGGTATTAAATGGATTTTCTAAAATAAATTAAATGAGGATGGTTCAGTTACACGTAACAAAGCAAGTCTCGTAGCTCAAGGATACAACAAAGAGGAAGGTATTGACTACGATGTGACTTATGCTCCTGTTGCTAGACTTGAATCTATCCGAATGTTTTGCGCTTTTGCTAGTTTTTATAACTTCAAACTTTTTCAAATGGATATTAAAAGTGCTTTTCTAAATGGTGTTATCAAAGAAGATATTTTTGTTAAACAACCCTCTGATTTTGAAGATTTTAAACACCCTGACCACGTATTCAAGTTAAGAAAGGCTCTATACGGACTCAAACAAGCCCCTCGTGCTTGGTATGAATGTCTTAGATTCTTTCTACTTGGAAACGATTTTTTAAAAAGAATAATTGATATTACCATTTTTATAAAATCTTCTGCTGATTCTTTGTTATTAGTGCAAATATATGTTGATGATATCATATTTGGATCTACTAATGAGATGCTATGTAAGGAGTTTACTAAGTGTATGCAGAGTGAATTTGAGATGAGCATGATGGAAGAACTGACTTTCTTCCTAGGATTGCAAGTCAAACAAGATTCACAAGGAACTTTTATCCATCAGGCTAAGTACACGAAGGATTTGCTCAAAAAGTTCGACATTGACAATGCAAAGCCTATCGGAACTCCAATGGCAACATCTACTAAGCTTGACCATGATGATAGCAGTAAACCAACAAACATACATAAGTATCGAGGTATGATTGGTAGTTTGTTATATCTAACTGCTAGTCTTCCAGACATTATGTTTGTTGTATGTCTTTATGCTAGATATCAGGCTAATCCTAAGAAATCACATTTGTGCGTAGTTAAGCGTATCTTTAGATACCTTAAAGGGACTTTGTCGGCAGGCTTATGGTATCCAAAAACCACGTCCTTTGACCTTGCTGGTTACTCGGATACTGATTTTACTGGATGCAAAGTCGATCGAAAAAGCACCAGCGGCACCTGTCATTTCCTAGGGAAGTCTCTAGTCTCCTGGTTTAGCAAAAAATAAAATTCTATTGTATTATCAACAACTGAGGCAGAGTATATCACCATAGGACGTTGTTGTGCTCAAATTTTGTGGATGAAGCAAACCCTAGAAGACTTCAATCTGCACTATAAGAATATTCCTATTTTCTGTGATAACACTAGCACCATTAATCTCACCAAAAATCCAGTATGCCATTCACGCACTAAGCATATAGAAATCTGTCATCGTTTTCTAAGGGATCATCAATTACATGGAGATATTTGTTTAGAGTATGTGGACACGAAACATCAATTAGCAGACATCTTTACTAAACCTTTAGCTGAAGATCGATTCAACTTTATCCTTCGAGAATTAGATCTTTTGAATTGTGATAAAATATAAGAATCATAAGATGCTTTACAAATTTTTCGTCACACTTTTTAAAGTTTTGAAAATTTTGGATACAAGCCGGAAGGGTCCTTCTATCAAAAAGGTGTAAATAACCTAAGCGACACGGTATTTAAGTGTCTTCGGACCACCGCTAGCTGGGATCTGGCCCCTACAGCTACTCCAAGATGATTTAAACTCTTGAAAAATATACGATTTAAGTTTAACACTTATTATTCTATATTTATATCAAGTAAAGAAAGACATAATATCGATTAAAGTTACATTGAGATTCTGAAAATAAATGTCAACATAATTCGGACCAAACTCGGGCCGAGGTCGGACCGAACTCGGTTAGTTTAATTCCAGAATATGCTATGTCATTTAATTCTCTTCCTAATTTAGGTTTTTGCTACTCTATATATTGATCATTTCATTGCTCATTGATTCAGACCAACGAAAATTATCCCTCCTCCATAAATAAACTTAGCTTTTTCTCCTACATCCTCTCCCAATGGCCCCTAAAAGGAAAATAGATTCCTTTTTTGACTCTCTTTTCTGCCCCATTATGCCAAAAATAAGTGAATTCGACAGTTTTACTTTTTGATGCCTCGATGTTTCAAATGATTGGTTTAATGAGTTCTCCAAATGACACATTTGTTTTGGCCATCCTATTGATTTTTCTTCCCAACACAAAGACTATCTACCTATTCTTCAAAAACTTTAACTTGAAGAACTTGTTACGACCCGTACCAACATTTACTCCAATGCTATTTGAATATTCTATTGTAACTTAACATATGAACATGAAACTATCTCATCTAGAGTTCGTGGTATTCCAATTGAATTCGATGCGAACGACTTAAGTGAAATCCTATGCATTCCCGATGATGGGCAAACCTTAGTCAACATCACGCAAGTTCAATTTGACCATGGTTTAACTTTATATTCTTTCAAGAATATCCTTTGTCACTCTCTTGAATATCCACTAGAAATTTTATGCTAGATATTTGAATGGTCACTTATTTGAAATGCATCATATTATCTTTTCATCTTTTCTACCTAAGAAGACTTACTTTGATGAGGTCTCTTATCTAAAAATGTCAGCTTTATATCACTTGCATTTCAGCATAAACTCCAATGTTCACAGACCATCTTATCTCAAATGGTTCAATGTCGCAAGAAAGGCCATCTACTACTATATGCCATGTACTTGCCAAACATTTTCAGCTATTTCAATATTCTATTAGATACTTGTCCAAATCTTGAGGAACCTTTATACCTCAATAGAATTCAGAGAATTGAGCCAACTATGCTTTTATCTAATAACTCATCATCAAACTCCAACACTCATTCTGTTGAGTCCGTCCCTCCTGTTGATGAACAACCGCAAACCTTAGAGTCTATTTACAATATGTTGCGTGATCGCTTCCACAAAGAAAATATACGCAATCGTGCTACTGATCATCGCCAAACTCTTCAGACTCAGGCTCTTGGCAACACCTTGATAGACATCCAGTACACCCTATCAAAGCACCCAGTCGGACCTTTTCTGATTCTACGGAATCCAAATCAACAAGGTTTTCGCATTGAATCACCCCTATGTTCAATGATATTTCGATCCAGTTGATGCTTTCTTCGATCCAAATAGAATAGTTGAACCGGATGATCAAGATGAAAAAAATGATAACTAGTTACTCAATTGATTTAAATGTTAAATTTTTTACTTTTAAATGCTTTACTATGATGTTTTCACTACACATCTGTTTTTGTATATTTTTTTCAAATGAATAGAGTTTAATGCAATTTTTCTTTTCTCATTATATATTATCCTGTATACACTTTACTCTCATATTTCTTTTGTCATCTTATCGATTTCTGGGGAGCATGTCATTTCGATCAAAAGACAACGGAAAAAAAAGATATACATGATACTAGCATACAAGATGATACTTGACATACGTTATCTTCAGCATAACAACTGCTCCACAGTTACGGGAGAGCCTTGCATATCAAAGACTTGCAGTATCATTCATAGTTTATCAATTATTAAAATGGGAGAGATTGTTGGCCCATCCGGTCTCAGTCAAATTGATTTTGATAGTTAACTAAACCATGCATTGATATGTCGTATCTGAAGCCTCAACACTGCTATCTTATGTCGTCTGTATTGCGTCTATTCAAATGTAATATTTTATTTATTTGAGTCTAGGATTGCTGTAAGCTGAGTCGCACAAAAAATCCTAATACCTATACCCAGATACCTAGTCCACTCAAATAAACCAAAGAACCTATCCACCAAATCAGGCCACATTCATTTACAAAGTCTACCATACGAAGAGATCAAACTCAGGCCGAACTCGTGCCGAACTCGGTAACTATTTTGGTATGAAATAAACCAGTTCAATAAGCTCCTGATTTTTTGGCCCAATGGTTGGAAATTGAATTAAACCCCATCTAAATTCTGGCCGAATTCTATTTGCCTACACACTATAAATAGGATTGGAATTCTCATTCCTACTCACTCAACTATTCTTTAATCTTCTATCATATTGTGAGAAAACCTCTAAGCCTTAACTTTCCTATCTCAAAGAGCAACTCCCTAACCTTCCTAGTGTCAAGTGTGGTCTCGGTCTAAAAGTCTTCTGAGTTGTAAAGAAAAGAACTTCGTTCCATCAGTTACTCTCTCTATCTCTCACTCTCTCTCTCTAAGATGTGAAGTTATGAGACTTCAGATCAAACATCGTGGTGTAAAGAAGTGGAAAGTCTTCGGATCAAAGCTTCTGATTCACTATTGGTGATTATAGTAAAGAAACTCTGAGCTTGAGTTCTCGGGACTGGACTAGTCCTCTTAGAAGAAAACCAGTATACATCTTGGTGTTTTCGTTTGCTTTCTCTCTCTACTTTACTGCTTTAATTTACTGTCTCTATATACACTGTTAGTTAGTAACTGCCTTCATTCTAATAATATTAAATTATATAGATTATTCTGCTGCACTCTATTCACCCCCTCTAGAGTTGCCTCACGGTCCTTCACTGCCTACCACTCTTCATTCTATAACATTAGGCTACCTGCCTATGTGCGGTGCTACGCCGTTGTGACATGACTTAATGCCGAGGATTTACATCTTTTACATTTTGGTGGTATCATACCACTGTAGCATGGGATCTCATTCTCTTGTAGTACTGATACTACGTGCTTCCTGCAAAGCACACCGGACATTCACTCTGTCCAATAACTCATTAAGGCGTCAAAGCCATCATTCCACAGGAAATTGTTCTTCACAAAGAACAAGGAGTAGACAACAGTGGTTCTGGGTCCGTAATCCCTCAATATCTTTAAGGACTATCCATTGTTCCTGATATTCTCTCAGTCAATGGTCCTCCCTTGAACCAATAGCTAGATGCCTACTAAAAGCATAAAACTAAATGGTAGGCTTGAAAAAATACGATATCAGAGGTCCTCCAAGCCTATAAATATTTTGTCCTTGACTATATGTGGTGTTATGACGCTGTAACATGACCCAAAGCCGAGGTTCACTCCCTCTTATGGTGTCACGCCATTATAACATGGAGTACTACTCTCCTTTATAGTTCTTGTGATCAGCTGGCGCTGGAGGCTTATATGAACGGATATCCAGACCCTCCTGGCTTCGATCATCAAACACAGTAATGATCCACGCTAGCTGCGCTCATTCAGTGTCTTGTACTGGCCCTTGAAGCCTATCATGAACGGTTCTGCCAGATTTGCCTGACTCCAATCATTAAAGCACTGTAATGATCTACGCAATCTGTGCTTATTCAGTATCCTGTGTTCTATTTACATAGTTATTTTTAAACCGTTGAAGAGATGAACAGATGCCACTGTTGCAGCTTTCTGGTTTTCTCAATATGTCGGTATCATCCGAATCTGTGTACTAACCATAGGAAGATCATCTGAGAGCTTTCAGAGCTATTCCGATTTACTTGTTGTAGCTTAATAGTGCAAAAAACTCTGAGAGTAAAGACTGCTTCTTTGACTTCCACGATATAGCAGCACCACCCCTGGAGAAGTCACGTCCTCTTGTGGTTCTTTCATTCTTCTTTCCCGAGCACCAACTGGCATCACCGAATCCTTTCTTCATATCTGGATTACTGTTGTAGCACAGGATATACTACTGAGTTCTCCTGAGAATTCTGACGACTCTCTTCACAGCTTTCAATGTTCAACACATATACTGTCTGTGAACTGACTCAGCATCCCTACAGTAAAAGCTATGTCAGGCCTGGTGGTACATGCAGCTTGAATCATTCACCTGATGATGCTCGAATACACCAATTGTCTGACGCTTTTACTTGGATTTGGCTTCATATTCATGTCACACGTGAGGAGTATCGTCCCAGATACTCAAAGCATTTGATCAACATTTTATACTGAGAGCTTGTGACTAAGCAAGCCCACCTGGCTTCCGGATTATCTTATATCATCAGGATGACATCCGTAATCCTATCTCCTGAGTTTGGAAAAAAGAATATATTTTTTCTAGTGACACTTTTATGTCCACAGATGGGACTAGCAAGTCGTCCACATAGATACAAACGATGACTCCTCCATTATCAGCGAACTTCGTGTACACACACTTGTCCGTCTCGCTGATCCTACGACAACTTTGACTAGATGACTTGTCAAACTCCGGCTTTCACATCTTGGGAATTTTTTCAGGCCGTATCGAGATATCACCATGTCATGCCCCAGTCCCAAAATACCGAGGGACTAGCAATGTGGTAATGGCCAGCAGCATAACTCCAATGTACAAACTCAATTTAATGGACCCGTTAGAGTGCACTTAAGCTGTAATCCAAATAAATAGTGTCTCGAAGAATAACCCAACACAATAAAAGAAAGAATATCACCAATACATATGTCCAGATATGAAATAACAATGATCACAAATAACTGAGTATGAAACTGAAATACTCAGGAGAAATCCTCCGGCACAACCTCATCCTCAGGTGTCAGTACTACTCCAATGTCAGCTCATGTCCCATATATCTCGGGTTAATCCTCCTCTGTTGTACCTGGGGACATAATCCGGATCCAGGTTCTCAGGGGACATAGCAAGGTACATGAAACACTCAAGCCAAATAAAATACAGTAAATATAAAACAAATCCTCAGGGCAAGCTATGTAACCAGCTATGTGAAATACAAATGAGTGCATCACTAGTAATCAGGCTGAGACCACTACAAGCTCTGTGTCGGTGGGGCCGTAGAAGTAAGTAATATTACGTAATGTGCCAAGCTCTGATACAGAGACTAAAGCAACTATAGTAGTATAGTATATATATAATCAGCCTGTAGCATGTGTGTCTCTCCCCACCCAATGTAATCTCACGTCTCATGTCCATAATGTCTCATGTCCATAACACACAAAATCATGACATCTAGCTAGTACAACGAGTCATAATGATATCTCTATATAAGCAAGTCTCATATCACGAATCATGCATGCCTATACAGAATCACCATAAATTACTCAAGAAAGATTCAGTCATATGAAATAGTGTCAAGTGTCCTATGGTATGACGTACTTGGTAAAGCAAGCAAAAAAAATATAGGATCATGGTATCAATTCTCTAAGTGACGTTACACGACTCCACGTACGGCGTTGACACCCGAATCTTGTTCGGACATTAAGCAACGTCTTACGGTCCTAGGTTGAACAGGTACATCACAGAAGTATATATATATATATATATATATATATATATATATAAAGATATATATATAAAGATAGAACACAAGCAATTAATATCACAGGATCTACTGCAAGTTGTCAAGGTACACTTGTCTGGGTTTTTAGCTCCGCCAATTGCTCCGATATAAGTGGAATCTCCAGATATGCCTCCGAATGATGAAAAAACATCAATATTATTCTCAGAATACTTAAAATAACTAGGATTGACTACCCATAAGTCCAATTTGGACACAGGGGCAGAATTGACAGTTTCTGATCAAAGCAGGGTCCACATATGGCCCACTTCGCATCAAAAAATGTGCTAGATACAAACTCTCCAAATTTGTCAAACTTTGTGTCTACGAGTCTAGAACGATAGCATGAACCCAACGGAACGTCCAGAACTGGATTCCGATGAGCCGGTCACAAAATCGTCCGTCAAGTGGAACCGTGGAGCCCATAAAACGGTGTTTCGTCAACGTTCTCAGAATTGAACCAAACTTGGGTCACAGGTCCAGCGTAATGCTGCAAATTTGATAGCGTATATTTCGTTACGAAACGACTGGCATACACAAAATTATGACGAGTGTCAGAACATGCCAATACGGTACTTTTCGGCGGATACGTATTGATTCTGGTGTGCACGCATATCCAAATCAAGTTTTGTAAAATCTCACATGTTCGCATTGACGATACGTGTCTTTGGTATATTTCGCACATGATGAAGTCGCCTCATTTAGTGGGACGTATCCCGTTTCAAAAAAATTTTGGTTTATAAAACCAAGTTTTTGGTCAAATTCAACAGCAAATAAATTATAACATACAACGAATTAAAATAAACTAATTAAAGAGATTAAAACTCAGTTATGTTGTCTAATTTACTGTTCAAGCAAAATTTTAGTATCGCGTGCCGTTATGAATATTACGAGACTCAAACACGCGTACTTGGGACAATTTATGTTCCTAAAAATAAGTCATTTTTTCCTATTTTGTTTCGTGATTTACGACAGACACAGGACACGATACACTAAACTAATTATATAAGGTGCAAGGGGGTCATGTGGTCTTCGCATAGGACTCAACAGGTCACTATTTGGATTAGTGTGCTGGGAGAAACAGGGGTGGGAAGAAGAGTACCTCACGTAGCTCTGCTGCTCAGGATTTAGGTGGGTCTTCGCGGCGGCGTGCAGCAGCGGCGGTCGACGGCGACGACGATAGTCGACGGGATGATGGGAGATGCTGGTGGTGGTGGTCTGCTCGGATGGTGTATATATAGGGTGAAAAGGGGGATTTTGGTTGTTGAAAGGAGGAGTCGTGGTTGTTACAGTAGCCGAAGGGGTCGATTTCAGTTTTAGAAGCTGAGGGGTGTTGGGTTTCGGGTTATCGGGTTTAGTGTATAGGTTTGGGTTTAGGATCCAGGTTCAGGGTATGGGTTGGTTTGGTTTGGTTTGGTTTAGGTTGGTTTGGGTTGGTTTAAAATAAATTCATATATATATGTATGTATATGGTCATTAAAAATAGTTTTTGACCTCAATAAATTTCAGAAAAATTATACAATACTCTATTAATAGTTTTACACCCAAAAATATATTTTTTGCACTATATTAATAATTAATTAAATACACATAATTATAAATCTATGAATATTATATATTATAAATGGCTAAAAATTACAGAAAATTCTCCCTTAATCTCTGTAATTCATAATACCAATAATTAAAATTCTAAAAATTAAATTCTAAAAATTAAGGTATTTACAATCTATCTACCTTAAAGAATTGTGTCCTCACAATTAAGAATATGAAACGTAACCGGTCAGAAAATATTTGTTCCAGAAGAGATGGCGCGGTTGCAAGGCATGTTTGTTGAAGCACGACACAAAGGATAAGGGAACATGAACAAAGGAATTTTTTTGAGAGGAAGGGTGAGAGTTTTGTTTAAGCAGAACACATAGGGAAGAAATAAAAACTTCTTTCTAGACAATGATAGATGTGTAACTCAAGAGTAAAGGAGTCTGATTAGAGCGAGGATCAACTACAACTTCTGAAAATTTGGGTACCACTTACATACTACTACTCTAGACCAACCAGTTCATGCTAACATAATACTAGGTATAGACTAGGAAATGGAACTAACAGGCACATGCTAAAGTATTACTAGGAATATTCGCTAAAACTTACTCATATTCGCTATCCCTCGAGTCTTTGCCTCCTCCACTGTTATTGCAAAAGCCTGTCCAAGTCCCTGTGGTGGTGTTCTCTGCTGTTGCTGGGCCTGGTGGAAGAGTGCGGCCTGTGGTGCCAAGGGTGGCCTCGGCTGATATCCTCCCTGTGCTGGTAAAGCTTATTGGTTTACCATTGGTGCTCTCTCTCGACGCTCAGGATAATCCTTAGCTGAATGTTGGCTGGATCCACAAATCAAGCATAAACCCAACTTTCATCTGCACTCGCTCTCGTAATGACCTTGCTTTCCACAATATTGACATGTAGGCAGTGCCTACGGAGCTGTTCTGGGTGGCAGGTGCATGTGAGGTCATTTTACAGCTTCTCCTTGTGGTGTTCTGGCTGGTGCTGACACTACTAGAATAAGTCAAATTAGCGACGTAAAGGAACGTTGCTAAATGGCCAAAAAATGTCGCTAAATAGTTTTAGCGACGTCGGTAGCGACGTTTTGGTGAAGTCACATTTAAACTAGTCGCTGACAGGAAAAATGTCGCCAAACGTCGCTATTCTGACATTTTCTAGCTACGTAGATGCGTTGCTATATTAGCAACGTTCAGCGACACAATGTTGCTAAATTAGCGACGTATATATTTGTCGCTATATGTCGCTAAATTAGCAACGTGGATAGCAACGTTTATAGCGACGTATATAGCGACGTATTTAGCGACATATATAAACGTCGCTAAACGTCACAAAATATCGCTAAACACATCGCTAAAGATACTGAAAAAATAAAAATAAATGAATCTTGAATTGTTTCCAAACTATTATTCCTGCAGTTTATTAATTTATAATTTATACAAATAGACCCGGAGCAACCCTCCGTTGAATTTGCTAGGTTCGCCGACCCCCTTCGGTTGAACACTCAACACCGGTAAATTAACATACATTTAATATGAATAATATAATAAAATTTGAAGAAAATAAAATATTGAGATTATAAACCGAATCAGTAGAAAATCTCGTCGTAAAGAATACAGCAAATATCCACATTACTGAGTCTAAAAGCCTCGTCCTAAGGAATACAAGAAATAATGTCTGAATGCCTCAAAAATAAAGAATATTCATAAATGACCAAATATCATAGGTCTGAAACACAAACAATCAATAAACGTTCCTAACTAGGACTACTGCGGATCTGTAGGAGGATGACCATCGGCGCGCATGAGGGATAAGAACAGATCATACTGCTCCTGTGAAATCAACACCGATGTCGATGGAGAAGGCAGTGACGTCAGTAGAGTCTGTGTCGATGTAGGCGCACCAGGAGGACGCATCTTCTCTAACTCTGCTAGTCACTGGTTGTATGAATCCATGGTAGATAATAGCCTCATACTGCTATGAACCATTGAATCCTGCATCATCGTCAGCCTCTCGCCCATGGACAGCTGTGATGCATGCAGCTCTGTCAAGCTGTATTCTGTCGACACTCTAAGATTAGTTGTCATCTCCCGGAGCTCCATGATGCTGCGCTCGAGCATATCAAATCGTGCGATGAGCGTCGCATCGTCCGCTTGCGGCTGGGACAGGGGCTCCTCCTCCATCCTTCACAGCAACTCGTTACGGAGAGACACAATCTGACGGTCAATGTCCTCCTGGACTCGGGCCGACGACTGCGAGGGCTGTGGGGAATACGCTGTAAAATCCCTAATCCTAAAGACCGTATTTACCCTTTTTAATTATTAATTATTAATTTAATTGTAGTAATTATGAGCTAATTAGGAGAAATAGATTTTATTTAATTTTTATTTTAGGTGTTTGTGAATTTAGGGGATTTATGGGGCCATTAGAAATTTTTTCTAATTTATTCCATGTAGGAGACCCCGTGGATCGTTGCTAGCTTAATGGTATGCATTAATACAAATTCTAGAATTTTTTCTATGTATATATATATATATATATATATATATATATATATATATATATATATATATATATATATATATATATATATATATATATATATATATATATATATATGGCTTTTGTAATAGAATAAAGAAATAAAAGATAAAGAATAAAAGAAAAGAAAAGAATGGAAAAGAAAAGGACTAAAACACAAAAATCCTAAAACTAAACCATTATGTAAAGAAAAATAATGGAAAAGAAAAGGACTAAAACTGTACTGATACGAGCATGTTATTCAATCTACAACTGCCCTGACAACTCTCTTTTCGAATTCTTTAATCTCTTTGAACCTCGTACTTGTATTCTATCACTTTCACCTTGAATTTTTTATTATTGCTCTCCGTCTTACCTTATTTCGGAAAGACGAAACCTCGTGCTGGTATAAGTTGATACACTGATAGTACTAGATGTACCCCATAAGGCTAATCACATGACTTAGTGACTCTCTTTTATAATTGATTAAGGGCATACCATAGGTGATACGTTTTTGTGTTAAAACTTTGAGGATTGAATAACATAATTAAATAATTTAAGGAATAGTTTTCCTAGATGTATAGCCTTAGGCGATATATGGGTGAATTTTAAGTTGGGTAGATTGTAAAACCCTCACCCAAAATTAGACCTACTTGACTGAGATAGTGAGACTAAGGCTAGATTGAGTCCAGTTAGAGATAGAACACGGTATTTTTATTTAATTTTGCAATAATTGTGTCACTTAGCGCACCTTATCATGCTTCGATAATTGGAGCACTACATAGCCACTGCCTTCCTACAAATGCCACACCCTTATCCTAGATGTGTCCATCTTCCATTCCGACCTGTGTACAACTTATAATTAAGCTCCCTTGTACTATATTTTGGTCGCGCAACATCGTCCACTCCTTTAAACCTAGCCTTGCATTTTAAACAATGCAAATCTTATACCATCCTTGACTTTCTTCCACGGCTTAATTTTAATTTCGAGAACAAAATTTTTATAAGTTGGGTAGAATGTAAAACCCCTAATCCTAAAGACCGCATTTACCCTTTTTAATTATTAATTATTAATTTAATTGTAGTAATTATGAGCTAATTAGGAGAAATAGATTTTATTTAATTTTTATTTTAGGTGTTTGTAAATTTAGGAGATTTATGGGGCCATTAGGAATTTTTTCTAATTTATTCCATATAGGAGACCCGTGGACCATTGCTAGCTTAATGGTATGCATTAATACAAATTCTAGAATTTTTTCTATGTATATATATATATATATATATATATATATATATATATATATATATATATATATATATATATATATATATATAGCTTTTGTAATAGAATAAAGAAATAAAAGAAAAAGAATAAAAGAAAAGAATGGAAAAGAAAAAGAGAAAGAAAAAAGGAAAAGGAAAAGAATGGAAAAGAAATGGACCAAAACACAAAAATCATAAAACTAAACCATCCCCCCCCCGCTGTACAGAACCCCCCTGCGCGAGTCTTAACCCCCCCTTCTCTCATTCTCTCTCTCTCTCTCTCTCTCTCTCTCTCTCTCTCTCTATATATATATATATATATATATATATATATATATATATATATATATAACCTAAGAACCCTAAACCCTAACATTAATTCTCTATTCCATCTCCCTGACCCCAGGGCCACCGCCGCCGCCGCCTGAGACCGTCGTCCGAGCGCCCAGCCAGCCGAAGAACCGCCCAAAACCGAATCCCGACGACCGCGACAACGCGCACAACCGCGCGTGACAGTTTGGACGGCAACTTACCTGTGTTCCAGCGCTATTTTTTGTCACCTCGCTGAACCAAACTCGACCCCGTCTTCTCCGGTATGATCCCCACTTAACCCTCTTCAATACCTGTATGTTAGTTGACCTCGAACAACGCGAAAATCTAGGCGAAAACAGCGTCAAAGTTGGCAGAAAAAGACTAATGTCTGGGTATCGCAGAAAACTACGGTGATCACCTATTTTTCCGGATTCGTATCTCCCACCACAGAGATCTGAATCCGATTTTTCTTTTTGGTATGCGGAGACCTCTTGACCTAGTTTAATTTCTGTTAATTAATATTAGATTATTAACTGCTGTAGGTAGAATTAAATTCATTGGAAAACTCGAAAACATATTTTTTCAGATTTCCAAAAGTTGTGAAATGGAGCACGCCCTGCCAAACGGGACCACCCCGCCGTGTACCAAGTGTACCAAACAATGTGCGCAGTGTACTCGGACACGTGAGAGTTCATGGAAACTGATCCGGACGCATGTGCGCGTCGGAATCAGCCCGTATCCGCGAACAATTCCCGTGTCGTAACTTTTCCGAAAGCCACGCGCATTTTGTGTACGCTCATCAGATTGCGACGAAACTTGTATCACTGGACTCATGGTAACGCGCTGGTCTTGTGACCCAATTTTCACGTAATTCTGAGACAGTTGACCAAGTCGCCAATTGGCAGGCCCCACGGTTGACTTTTTTGACGAAATTGTGTTCAGCCCATCGGAATCCATATTTGGATATACCGTTGGATTCGTATTGACATTTAGAGTTTGTTTAACCTATAATTTATCTCATTTAGAGACTGTTACCCTTGGCACATTTTTCGGTGCAAAGTGGGCCACACGTTGACCCCACTTTGACCCAAAATTACCGTTTTGCCCCTGTGTCCAAATTGGACGAAAGGAAAGTGCTTTCTAGCTATTTTGCTTATTCTGGGAATGTTGGTGATATCTATTTCAGCATCCGGAGATATTGTTCTGAGGCCATAGCTTCTGATCCAGTGCGAGTGACATCTGGACGTTATACTTTGCAGCTTTCTTGCCAGACAAGATACCTTACCAAATTATTTATAGTACTTTGTATGCTATTTATATTTCTGTTTATTCATTGCATGTGTAGTTCATTAAGTTATTACTATTTATATTAGATATGTTGACACACACTTGACACTTAGTATCATGAGAGGATAATCATTAGGCGTATGGGCTTTTAACCACTCTGGTAAACCGTAGTATATAGTTCGCACTACGGGCGTGTGTCGCGCTGGTCGCTACCCCCGAGGTATGTCGATTTCTGATGTTCTAGACGGGTGTGTGAGTTGTGATGCTTAGATCGAGTAGCCTACCCTTGCCCATACGTTGAAAAGTTGTCCTCATTGCATTCATATAGATTGTCTTGTACAGCGTACTTATATATTTTCAAACATTATGCATGTTTACTGTATTCAAATTAGCTTGCTTCTATGTATCTTGTTACGTCCCTCTGAGGACCTGGTCCCTTTCCAGGTGTATCTGTTCTTGAGTATTCGTAGGAGCGCAGATTCAGATGGTTATATATGTTTCGAGGATGTCTTCTCTTTGAGCCCCATGATTGTTAGGTGGTATTCTTATATTGTGTTTATTGTATTATACTTTTCCATTCGAGTTGGTAGTAGATTTGTTTCCATCCAACTATCATCCTTAGATGCTTATATTGAGATCTAGTTTCATAGATACTGGTTATTTATTTATATTAATTTTCTGTGGATGAGATTTAGATTGTACCCTGTGACTTGTGATAGATTTTATACTACTTGTGGATTTGGTATTCATATTACAGCGTACGTATGGGTTATGGTTTCCATATATTGGAGTTGCCATATCCATACGGCTGGCATGCTTACGTGCCTATGTATTTTGGGTCTGGGGCGTGACATGCGCACTTGCCGGGGAGGCCCTAGATGACTGTGTCATAATAAGGATGCCATAGGATCTCGTACCATAGTACGTACCCCTCTGGAGACCACCAGCGGCGGTCACCCACAGCTCGTCCGTCGACAGAGCTGGAGAGGGCTGCGAGGAAGTACCAGCCTCTCCCGCTGTAGGTGCACTAGCAGTCGTCCGCTCACGCAGCCTAAGATACTCGGCCTAGAAAAGTTTGGATACTCGATAAATGCCTAAGTTATATTAAAATTAACACAAAGTAAAGTAATACGTACATAGGTCTGTGAGGCCCTCTCATCAATAAGATTTCCGTCCTTTCGATGGGTGGCCAGGAAGACAGTCACCATGTTTGCATCCTCACCCCTCTGTACCTGTTAAAAATATATTATTTAGTACTAAAATTAAACATTTTTTCTACTACCATTCTATCGTACTTGTATTAAAATAATATATCTAAAATAAAAAATATACCAAACGACAAAAATGTTCTGTCATCGGAATCGAGCCACCACACCAATTTGCTGCCTTCCGTCTAGCACCATTGGCCTTCTCAAACCTTTTCTTGTACCTCAGATCGTCGAATCTAGCCCTCATCGCAGTCCACTGCTCAGGCATGATCCAACCTTGGATCGGTTTTTCAACACAATCACGAGCCTTCTGGTCATCCAGAGCATCACGGATAAGCTTGGCGGCAGCGACAGGAAATATCTGCTCGATCAACTCGGCCCGGTGTGGAGGATATAAATACGTTTGCTACAATAAGTAATTTAGTAAGTTATATAATATGCATAACTTAGAGAATTGATATAATATATTTTTACCTTGAAGTGCGCAAACCAGAACGCCTTCCTCTCCTCCGGAGCTTCAGAGTAGTTAATCCAAGGGCCACCATAGTTGTTCCTCAAAAAGAGGCACATGCATCTTTGTACCGACGAGGGACGATATCTATACAGAGATAATTATTTTTATCAAAAAAGTCAATATATGATGAATAAAGAAATACACAATATATATAATGCTAAACCATCTAATTGACTTACTTTTTACCGTCGGCCCAAATCTCTGTCCTCATCTCCTCCGGAGGTGCGCATGGAGGATCTAGCTGATGCTGGGACGACGTCGGCTCGACCTCCTCCATATGCTCATCTGTCTTTATGGTTCCGTCAGCAGAAGGAACGCTGGACGAGGGAGTACTATCAGGCCAGGAACTATTCGTCCCATGAGTGATGCCATGTAACATCGTCGCAGTTGGAGATGTGACTTATCGATATATTGGAGTACTAGGCGACGAGGATCCAGAACCAACAGTAGGCAGTATCGGAGGAGCACTCCGTCTACCTCGGGACCTGCCGAACCCTCCGCGTCGTCCTGTCATACCTGATAACAACATATGATAAATAAAGAAATACACAAATATATAGTACATTCTACAATCAAAATATTATGCATATCTCACAGCATTCATAGAATTGCACAGTAAATAACTAGTGGTGTCACAAGTCTAAATAGATAGTACATTCTGCAGTCAAAATATAATACATATTTTCGTCAAAATAGTACATTCTACAGTCAAAATATAGTACATTCTACAGGCAAAATATTTTATTTTCAATCATCTTCAAAAAATTTATCTTGTTCGCCTTCCTCGTCCTCCTCTTCCTCCTCATCTTCACTTTTACCTACTTCGTCTTCGTCTTCCTCTTCGGATAATTCTATATCTTCTACATTATTACTCGTGTAGTAAGTAACTTTCGTTGAGTCCACATCTACAATATTTGTTACAAGAGGTAGCTCGTCCTCCTGATAAGCTATTTCGTCAATGTCAATGGTATTTCTAGCTTTAGTCTTGCATACTGCCCACCAATCCGACCTTGCTGTCCCCCGTCTAGGATAAGTTGTGAAGTACATGAGCTAAGCCTGACTTGATAGGACAAATGGTTTGTAGCCTTGATATCTATGCTTGTAGTTTATATCCACAAGGTCATGCTTGTCAATTTTTCAACCTTGATCTTGAATCGGATTAAACTATTCACACTTGAATAGCAAGATCTTAGCAGGTTCTGTGCCATAATTATATGTCAACTCCACAATCTCTCGTAAGATGCCAAAGAAATTATTGTCTGGATCGACATCTTTGTAGTTCGAAGATTTGAAATCCAAACAACTATTTTTCGTGGAATCAAGATCCAGAAAGCTGTCTCTGATTGGAGCATTTGTTGACTTGAACCTAAACCCATTCACACAAAAACATGGCCATATTTTGACGGCAGTAATTGGTCCCTTGGCTAGAGTTCTAATAGATTCAATCTCGGGTGTTATTAGACGATCGACCTAAATACCAAAGTAGCGATAGTAAGTTATTTATTGTGCAAGTGCAGAAAGAAAAAGTAATTACCAAGCTCCTTACATATGCGCTCAACCAAGAAGGAAAATGGCGTCTCATTTCTTGTTCTATTAATTCGTCTGTTATCTAACCGACCTCAACTCATCATTATATGTGCTGAAAAATAACGAAGCAACCGCTGATTAGTAGCATAATAGTATCTTATACTATTACATTGAGATAACGTAAACGTGGACGTATTAATTACTTACCCCTCTAGCTTCTCCACTTCATACTCATCGCAATTGAGTAATATATACAATTGAGCAGCCCTTAGCTCGTCGTCATTCAAATATCTCTTCTTTATTTTCTCCGAAGGCTTTCCGGACACATTGAATACTTTGAGTATTGCATCATTAGATTCCTGATATCCGTCGTCGTTTCTTGGAACTCTCGTTCTATTAGTATTAACATGAGGTTTAAAATACATCGAGCAAAAGTTTATAATCTTCTCGAGAATATTAGCTTCACAAATAGAGCCCTCAACCCGTGCCTTATTTTTCACCTTTCTTTTTAGGTGATTCAGATGTCACTCGAAGGGGTACATCTACCGATAACCGACATTACCTCCAACACGTGCCTCATAGGAAAGATAAATTGGCAAATACTCCATAGAGTCAAAGAATCAAGGAGGAAACACCTTCTCGAGCTTGCATAGTGTTACCGCAATGTCCTTCTCTTACTTTTCTAGACGATCGATGAGCAACTTAGTAGAACAAAGATCTCTGAAGAATATGCTGAGCTCTGTCAATGGATCCCAAATGACCTGCGGTAAGAATTCCTAAAATGCAATCAGAATTAACCTCTCAATGAATACGTGACAATCGTGGCTCTTTATACCCGCCAGTTTGTTCTCCTTGAGGTCGACGCATCTTCTCAAGTTTGACGCGTACCCGTCTGAAAATTTTAGACCCTGAATTCACCTACAAAGTCTCTCTTTATCCTCCTTCTCTAGTGAAAAAACTGACTTAGGCTGCTTTAACTTTTCATTCCCCTCCTCTATCAAATGCAACGCAGGACGTCTACATATTTCTTTTAAGTCCAACCTGGCCTTCGGATTGTCTTTCGTCTTCCCCACTACCTCCATTACAGTATTAATTATGTTATCAAACACATTATTCTCGATATGCATGACATCAAGGTTATGTCTGGTCAGATTGGTGCTCCAATATGGCAGATCCCAGAATATACTTATTTTCGTCTAGTTATGGGTACGACCAAATCCGTCACACTTGTACCCCTTAGCAGGCTCTTCGATAGCACTTGGTAAATCTTTTACCTCTTCCCATATCGTGTATCCGGGCCACCTTGGCGGTGGATTGGCCTTCTCCATAATGCCCGCACGAAAAGCATTCTTGTTCCTCCGGTACGGATGATCCTTCAGCAGAAATTATTGATGACAATCGAAGAAGCACGGTTTGCCTCCGTGTTTCAAACGGAAAGCCTTATTATGGTCCATGCAATACGGATATGAGAGATGACCATGAGTGCTCCATCCCGATAATATTCCATAGGCAGGAAAGTCGTTGATGGTCCATATAAGTGTTGCCCTCATCTGAAAATTCTACTTTCTGAAAATATCGTACGTGTTGGCACCTACTTCCCACAGCTGATTCAACTCATCTATCAAAGACCGTAAATATATATCGATGTTCCTCTTCGGATTGTTCAGACCCGAGATAATAACGGTTAGGAACATATATGGAGTCTTCATGCACATCCAAGGCGGTAGATTATATGAAGTGACAATCACAGGCCAACACGAATACTGGAAGCCCGAAAGTCCGAATGGGGTAAAACCGTCGGAGGAGAGGCCCAATCTGACATTACGCGGATCCGAAGCAAAATCTAGACACTCTCGATCAAAGTGCTTCCATGGTTCTCTATCGGATGGATAATCCAATACTCCTTCGATCTGTTTCTGCCTGTGCCAACTCATATTTTCTGCAGTCTCCTTCACCATAAACAACCTCTGCAACCGCGGCGTCAAAGGCAAGTAGTGCATCGAATCGGTAGGCTTCTTTGCACCGACAGACTTTTCTCTTCCAGTAGCTTTGTAGCGATTAGCACCACAGAATCTGCATGCATCTTCATCCTTGTCGTCTTTGTAGTATAACATGCACATATTGCGACATGCATCAATTTTTATATATCCCATCCAGAGCGATCTCACCATCCTCTTAGATCGGTAGGAGTCTTTAGGCAACTTTGCATCCTCTAGTAATATCTCTATAATCAAATCCATCAGTCGGTTATAGCATTCTTGCGACATGTTAAAATCGGACTTGATGCTCAACAATCTTGTAACAACCTCCAACGATGAATGATCTTCACAACCAGGATATAATGGATTTTTTCCATTCTCCAACAACTCCATGAACTTTACAGCATCGGTATTCGGTGCCTCCTCAGCTGCATCATGATTGTCCGGATCGAAACTAGGTCCCGCCGCATCAAAAACTATGTTCACCCACCTGTCATCGTAAGCAGTGTGGTCGTGGACATCCATATACGGATCCACATAAGGCTCCGACTACGATGTTAAAGATACAAGTTCTCCGTGCGCGGTCCACTGATAGTAATTCGACGTGAAACCCTTCGAGTACAAATAATATGTGACTTGCACTTCTGGATGATATTTCAAGTTGCGACATCTCACACACGGACACTTAATTTTGGTACCGTCCATGTACTGAGGGAACGCCTTGGCGAACTGCAGGAACTGCTGTACACCCTCAATGAATTTATCTCGTACACCGTACATGTCATCAGGATGACGGTTGTACATCCACGAACGATGACGCAAATAGTAATTCATATCCACTTTTAGATACTTCTACAAAAATGAATATATAATTACCTTCAAGTATATACTCATCGTTAAATACAGTATATGCACTGATACTCCTAGTCCTAGCATATATACTCATCGTTAAATACAATACATGCACTGATACTCACTACTACCTTCAAGTATGGTTGTTTGAGTGATTGAGTGATCTTGGGTCACTAGGGAGAGCTGTAAGCCCCCTGATTTTCATGAATTTCTAATTGAATTTTTCATAATTTTTCGTAATTTACTGGGATTTTTCTGTAATTAAAACCTAGATATTTTGCAATTAAATGATTTTTAATTGCTCTTAATTAATATTAAAATATTATGGAAATAATATTTTATGGTGCAAAATGGAAAACTGGACATAGGATAATTTTTCGAGAATTTATTGGACTCCGAAAATATTTTTAAGCCCTAAAAACTAATTTAAAATAAACCGAATTAAACCCTGAACTGAACCGGGTTTATTTGAAATAAACCAAACTGGACCGGTTCAGCTCAACCGAACCCAACCGTATCGGGTCGGGTCGGATCCAAACCCAACCCGAAACCCGACTACCCGACCCGCCCATAAACCTAAATGGATCCGGGTCTAACCCGCTACCCGGGCCCGACCCAATCGAAACCCTATTCCTAATCTGACCGAACTTACTGTTCCGACGCGGCTATAAATCCCCCTCCGCCCACCGTAACCCTAACCATAGCCTCCTTCCTCCGTCTTACCCCGACCCACGGCGCCCCGACCTCGACTTCCTTGGCTCCGTCTCCTCTCCTCGTCCCTCTCGATCTCCCCTCCGCTGAACGTCCCCGTCTCCTCCCAGAACTTCCTCTCCGCCTACCTCCCTCCCGCAGCCCCCCGGCGATCCCCTCTCCGTCCTCCTCCCGAGCAACCACAGCCCCTTCATCCCCGGTCATCCTCCCCAAAGCCCTGTCGACCCGCCGCCTTCCTCCAGCACGATCCCCTCGCCGTGCCCTGCCCAGCCCCCGACGATTCCCGCAGCAGCCTTCGACCTCCACCTCTCCGTCGACCACCCTCCTCTACTCCACAAACGACTCCGCCGACGCAGCGACGCCTCCGCCTCGAGATCCTCCGCCTCCGCCGAAGTACCCGGACACTGCTGCCCTAAAACCTAGAGCATTGGACACGGACACAGCCTGGACACAGGACTCGGTCGACGCAGGACACGAAGGAGACGCTCGGACACGAGAATTCAGATTTCACGGAGCCCTGTTCAGGTAGCGTTTTCTCCCTCCTCGTTGATCCGATTTCTGTTCCGTCAGTTGTGACGCGTAGATTATGTGACCCCCTCGATGCTCGTGCAACTCGCTCGGTACGTCGTACCCAGTGGTGATCGCAAACCGCGATCCAAAAACAGGAAAATGAACACCCCGTTTCACCCCGGAACTGGGTGCGCCCCGCCAAACGGGACGACTTGGTCGCACGCGGTCTTTACCAAAACGTGCGCGCCGTCGATACGGACGTACAAAATTTTGCAGAAGTTGATTTGGATGTGCGTGCACACCAGAATCAACGCGTATCCACCGACAACGTCCCGTATCCGCCTATTCTGGAATACATCGTAACTTTGTGTACACATGTCGGATCGAGATAAAACTTGCACCATCGGACTCGTAGCAATATGTTGGTCCTGTGACCCAAGTTTGGTTTGATTCTGAGAACGTTGACAAAATCGTGTATCGTGGGCCCCACATGCTCCACTTGACAGGCAATTTTGTGATCGGCTCATCGGAATCCAATTCTGGAAGTTCCGTTGGGTTCGTATCATCGTTCTGGACTTGTTGACACTAAGTTTGGAGAATTTGGAGACCTTTGACCCTGACACGTTTTTTCGGTGCAAAGTGGCCCACATGTGGACCCCGCTTTGACCCGAAAATATTATTTTTGCCTTGTGTCCAAATTAGACTCAAGGACAGACGTTTCTAGCTATTTGATATTTTCTGAATCTAATGGTGATGTTTATTTCAGCAACCGGAGTAGTACCTACAGATCACACTGACACCAGAGCTACAGTTGGAGCCAGAACCCCAGGCAAGTGTACCTTGCCAAACCCTGCAGCTTTGCTACTTATTTCCTTGACTTAGTTATACATCAGTGGGCAAGTATACCTTGCCAACTTTATATTTCTTGTTGCATTTACCTTGATTCATTTATATTGCTGTGCATGCTTGACCTAGGACCGTGTGACTTACTTAGCGTCCGATTATTAGTCGGGTGCCAACACTGTATGCGGTGTTGTGTATTGTCATCTAGAGATGGACATTCGTGACCCTTTGTATTCTCGTACTTGTCTTATCAAGTACACTATAACCCAGGATACTTGACACTATTTATGGACAGGATCTTCCTGAGATATTCGTGGTGATTCTGTATAGGATACAGACTTTATGGCATTGACATTATATTCCTAGATACTCTATGACTTACTGCATTAGATATGATTGTGCGTGACATGGACATGGTGCATCGTGGACATGAGACGTGTGATTAAATTGGGTGGGGAGAGACACACAGGCTACAGGCTGATCATATATATATATAACCCCTATTATTGTGAGGCTCGAGACTCTAAACCCGAGCTTGGCCCATTAAGTGTTATTACTGCTACCGGCTCCCCGACACAGAGCCTGTAGTGGCTCAGCCTGAGTACTCGTGATGCTCTCATCTTGCATTTTACATAGATGGTTACATACTTACCCTATTTATTTTATTATTTGCTGCACTGCATTTACTTTGGCTTGTATTATCTGTACCTTGCTATGTCCCCTGAGGACCTGGATCCGGATTATGTCACCAGGATTTACAGACGAGATCTATCCCGAGGTATACGGGACCGCAACAGGAGCAGATACAGGAGCTGATACAGGAGCTGTACCGACATTCGAGGATGAGATCATACCAGAGGACTTCCCCTGAGTATTGGCGTGGGATACTCATTTATTTCTGTTTCTAGTTATTCTATTTCCAGTCTATTGCATTGATGTATCAGACTTGTTCTTGAATTATTCCCCGAGACACTTTTATTGAGATCTGTTAGTTTATTCTATTTGCATTATTCTGACATTTGATCTATGATTATCTGTTGTGGATGAGATTAGATTAGACTGTGACTTGTATCATTAGACCTACTTATTGTTATATTACAGCTTAAGTACGCCCCGATGGATCCATTAAATTAGTTTTGTCCATCTGTGTGTGCTGCTGGCCATTATCACGCGTCCGATCCCTCGGTATTTTGGGACTGGGGCATGACAAGAGCAGTTCAAAGTTTTCAGTGTACATCATTTGGCAGTGATTAACTGAAAGGAAAGTAGTGTGCAGCTCTGTGCTAGCACAGCAAGGGGGAGCACAACTGAGCAGTGTGCAGCTCTGTGCTACTACAGTACAAGGGGAAGCATACATCAGTTTATAGCAGTAGAAGCTAGCTGAACTGCATAGTACAGCAGTGAGGAATCAGTGTGCAATAATACTGTGCAGTGCACAGCAGGAAGGATGCATAGCAGCAAGTAAACTCAGCAAGTAGCAGCAGATCCAGTGCACTGCAGAGCCTTCAACAGCAGGTTTAGCAGTCTGCAGTAGCCAAAGCAACAGCTCGTGCAGCAAGAAGCATCAGCCCAAGTTGGATACGAGTTCTAGAAGAAGCCAATACTGTATCGTGTCTCGTCTTTGAAGAGTCATTCCCGTGTCCGTGTATACGACTCTCCTTGAGTCTAGATCTGCATCGTATTATATACGCTGCAGATATGCAAGGTTGCGTCTAAACTCAGACACCTAACTAGAAGAGAGATAGGGTTAGGGTCTGTGTCATATTTTGTGTCATGTCAGTGTATGTATATGTGTCTATGTCGTATCCCATATCATGTCTATGTCTGTGTCTTGTTTATGTCCGTGCGTCCATGGCATGTCTTGTCTATGTTTGTGTGTGTCCGTATGTTCGTGTCAGTATTAGGGTTAGTGTCTGCATATGTTAGTGTGTTCGTGTGCGTGTGTATGTGTTCGAGTTAGGGTTAGGATTAGTGTGTGTCATGTCGTATCGTGTTGTGTTGTGTTAGAGAGAGAGAGACGGAGAAATGAGACAGAGACAGGAGCTCACCAAGTAAGAAGGAGGGGAGCTGGAGAGAGGAGAACGCCAGAGGGAGGAGAAGCCGTCGGAGGGAGGAGGACGCCGGAGGGAGGAGGGGAGCCAGAGGAAGGAGGAGCTGACGGAGGGAGGAGCACCCCGGAGGGGGGAGGACGCGGCCGGAGGGGGGTCGCCGAGGTGGGGCGCCGGGATGGGGGGGTTTAAAATTTTGGAGATATCGAAGGAAATGGGGGGAAGAAAAATTCATCAAACCCTATATGAAATAAATTAGCGACGTCTGTCCAAACGTCGCTAACCGTCGCGGATATAATAATATACTGCGACTTAAATACATAAACGTCGGTAAACATCGCTAAAATTAAAAAGTTAGCAACATTTAGCGACTACCTAGCGACATTTTATATTAATGATAATAATTATAGCCGCTAAACGTTGCTCCATATTGCTATCACCGACGTATTGGGATATTTTATATGGACATCGCTAAATACCTATAATTCAGCGACGTTTTATTTGGACGTCGCTAAAACCGTCGCTATTTGGACATTTTTGGTAGTGTGATGTGAACGACCGTTTCTGGCTGGACTCTCTCTTGGTGACGTGCTCCATACGTCGGGCTGCAGCAAGGACGTCCGTATAAGAAGTAGGTGCAACATAGCCGATTAATCTCTGTAGCTCAAAGCTAAGTCCGTCGAAGAACTTCTCCGCCTTCTCCTCTTCTGTCGGAATCAGAATAGGGGCGAAGTGACTTAAATAGATAAACTCTGCATTGTACTCTTCTACCTTCATGTTGCCTTAAATGAGGTGGTTAAACTTATCTCTAATTTCGCTCTGGCAATGGTTGGAATGTAAATCTCCAGGAAGAGTCTAGAGAACTCCTCCCAAGTGACTCGGTCTGGTCCGAGCCATCTCTTCTCAGATAGCCACCAGTGATGTGCATTGCCCGTCAACTGCATCCTGACGACAGTCATCCACGCTCCCTTTGAAGCTCAGCTGCTTCTAATTGGTGTTGAGTGTTTGTGAGCCACTCATGAACTTCTGTGGGCTCCCCCTTGCCTGAAAAGGTACGGGACTTCAGCAGGCAAAAATTAGCACGTCGATGGATGTCTAGCTGTTAGGCTCGCCTGCTCTAGTGCTGTCATTAGGCTGTTCCTCAAGTTCTCTACCTCGTAACGCTGAGCCTCTTGTTGAACTTGTTGTTGTGCTTGCATCATTGCGTATAACATTTGGAACATCTGCTAACCATCAATAGGCTGTCATATTGGAAAAACGGGCATTGGTGGAGTAAACTACGGCGGTGGTAGAATGTCGTCTCGCCGGAACCTCGAGGCATACTGATCTGCTTTATTGATTTGTTGAGTGGAGGGATCTCCACTTAATGGCGTCACCCCATCATCGTAAGTGACCACAGCACCTTGTGGTATTTCTGCGGGAGTCTCATCATTGGCTCATGGATCCATTACTTTGCATCCAAAGTAAACTATAAGAGGCGCACAGAGGAATCAAGGCAGGATGCAAGTCAAGAAATTATTTTGAAGTCGATATAGAGGTCAAGAACGTGTCAATATGTGAATGAGATCCTATAATTTATCCTATCCTAAACGCAGGCTTGCTCGGTTTCTTAGTTGAAACCGAAGCAATATAGTCGTAGACCTGCATGGGCTACGACAAAAATTATGTCACGTCCCAGTCCCAAAATACTGAGGGACTAGCCACGCAGCAATGGCCAGCAGCACAACTCCAATGGGCAAACCAAATTTAATGGACCCGTTAAAGTGCACTTAAGCTGTAATAAATATAAATGCAGTCTACAACATTATCACAGTAATATTCTAATCTCATCCACAGAAATTAAACACAAGTCAATATGATAAATCATTCACGATAATAGATAAAGGAAATAGTCCATCAACAAGTCCAAATAAATAGTGTCTCGGGGAACAACCCGACACAATAAAAGAAAGAGAATATCACCAATACATATGTCCAGATATAAAATAACAATGAGCATAAATAATGAGTATGAAACTGAAATACTCAGGAGAAATTCTCCGGCACAACCTCGTCCTCAGGTGCCAGTACTGCTCCAACGTCAGCTCATGTCCCTTATATCTTGGGGTAATCCTCATCTGCTATACCTGGGGACATAATCTGGATCCAGGTCCTCAGGGAACATAGCAAGGTACAAAAAATACTCAAGCCAAATAAAATACAGTAAATATAAAATAGATCCTCAAGAAAAGCTATGTAACCAGCTATGTGAAATGCAAATGAGAGCATCACTAGTACTCAGGCTGAGACCACTACAAGCTCTGTGTCGGGGAGCCCGTAGCAGCAAGTAATATCACGTAATGTGCCAAGCTCTGATACAGAGACTAAAGCAACTCCAGTAGTATAGTATATATATAATCAACCTGTAGCATGTGTGTCTCTCCCCACCCAATGTAATCTCACGTCTCATATCCACAATGTCTCATGTCCATAACACGCAAGATCATGACCTCTAGCTAATACAACGAGTCATAATTATATCTCTATATATGCAAGTCTCATATCACGAATCCTGCAGGCCTATACAGAATCACCATGAATTACTCAAGAAATATTTTGTCACATGAAATAGTGTCAAGTGTCCTATAGTATGATGTACTTGGTAAAGCAAGCACGCAAAAATATAGGATCGTGGTATCAAATCTCAAAGTGACGTTACACGACTCTACGTACGGCGCCGACACCCGAATCTTGTTCGGACTTTAAGCAACTTCCTACGGTCCTAGTTTGAACAGGTATATCACAGAAGTATATATATAAAGAATAAACAAAAGCAATTAATATCACAGGATCTACTGCAAGTTGGCAAGGTACAGTTGCCTGGGTTCTGAACTTCGTCAGTTACTCCGATATAAGTAGAATCTCCAGGTACGCCGCTGTATGCTGAAACAAACATCACAATTATTCTCAGAATACTTGAAATAGCTATGATTGACTACCCATAAGTACAATTTGGACACATGGGCATAATTGATAGTTTCTGGTCAAAGTAGGGTCCACATGTGGCCTACTTTGCACCAAAAAATGTGCCAGAGATAAAGTTCTCTAAATTCATCAAAATTAGTGTCTAAGAGTCTAGAAAGATAGCACGAACCCGACAGAACATCCAAAACTGGATTCCGATGAGCCGGTCACAAAATTGCCCGTCAAGTGAAACCGTGGGGCCCACAAAACGGTATTTCGTCAACGTTCTCAGAATCAAACAAAGCTTGGGTCACAGGTCCAGTGTAACACTACGAGTCCGATGGCGCATGTTTTGTTGCAAAATGACAGGCACACAAAAAATTATGACGAGTGTCAGAACAGGCCGATACGATACTTTTCGACAGATACGCATTAATTCTGGTGTACACGCACATTAAAATCAAGTTTTGCAAAATCTTACACCCCCGCGTTAACGATATGCGCCTTTCGGTGTAATTTGCACACGATGAAGTCATCTAGTTTAGCGGGACACACCCCATTTCAAAAAAATTGGGTTTAAAAAACTAAGTTTTTGGTCAAATTCAACAGCAAATAAATCACAGCGTACAACGAATTAAAATAAAATAATTGAAGAGATTAAAACTCGGTTATGTTGTCTAATTTACAGTTTTCGATTTCAGAAGCTGAGGGGTGTTGGGTTTCGGGTTATCGGGTTTTTGGGTTTAGGGTATGGGTTTGGGTTTAGGATCCGGGTTCAGGGTATGGGTTGGGTTCGTTGGGTTGGTTTGGTTTGGTTTGGTTTGGGTTGGTTTAAAATAAATCCATATATATATGTATGTGTATGGTCATTAAAAATAGTTTTGGACCTCAATAAATTCCAGAAAAATTATACAATACTCTATTAATAGTTTTATACCAAAAAATATTTTTCTGCACTATATTAATAATTAATTAAATATATATAATTATAAATCCATGAATATTGTATATTATAAATGGCTAAAAATTACAAAAAATTATCCCTTAATCTCTGTAATTCATAATACCAATAATTCAAATTATAAAATTAAATTCTAAAATTAGGGGGAATTTATGGCATCTGGTGATGTGCTGTCTGGTGACAAACACCAACTCGTAGACTGTCTTCAAACCTAAATGACAATAATTCTGACTGTTGTCCGTGAATCTCTCATATCTGTCTTCATCCAAGACTTGATGTCTTCCTATCATCTGATAAATAATCAGCTTATAAATAGCAGCTACGACAATCATCATCCTGATCTACGACACCCTCATCGAGGTGCCAAAGAACTCAATCCCCTATTGTCTGAGAAAACCCCTAGGCAGATAGTCTTTTCTTGAACTCAACTGTTCTGTCTGATTTCATCTTCATCAACTTGAAGATCTGATAAACAACTGATTGGTTTATCTCCTTTAGGTAGATTGACCAATACCCAAGTGTGGTTTTAGGTTATTGACTCATACATATTATTTATAGCCTCCCTCCAGAAAATAGTATCTCTGGTCTTCATAGCCTCATCATAGGTAAGCAGATATGCTTCGACATGATAGGTGACGAAATCTTCTCCTAAGTCCTTCACTCACCTCGCTCGCATAAACACCGACTCTACGAGTTCTAATTCGATTGTTGTTATTAGGATGACAACTTCTTCTTGGACTACATCTTTGTTGGAAGCTTCAACTTCCTGTGCACCCACACTATTTTTTGGAATATCCGTGATAACAATATTCTTGTGCCTTGCAAATTTATCTTCGAGAAGTTCTGCGTCACGAGATTCAATGATATAATTTGATTCGATATCAAGAAATCTTTGAGCATTACTCTTCTCAGCATCACCCTGAAAGATTATCTTCGTAGTCCTCGATTTCAGCTTCTGAATCTTTAGTTCTAGAAGCTTCACAGACGTGAGACACCCCCACACTCGAATTACGTTCAAGTTAGGTCTGACTCTGAACCAGATTTCCAGAGGAGTGACATCGGAAGTTGCGTATGGCACTCTATTCAGAATGAACGTAGTCGTCGGCACAGCTTCTCCCCAGAAGTAGTTTGGAAGACCCGTAGTCAACAGTATTGAGTTTATTATTTATGTCAATGTCATGTTCTTCCTTTTAGCTACTACATTTGATTGAGGAGAATATGGAGCAGTTGTCTCATTGACAATTCTATGTTCTTTGCAGAACGATATAAATTTAATAAACCTATACTCTCCGCCTCGATCACTTATAAGTCTCTTGAGTCATTGCCCCATTTGAAGTTCAGCCTTAACCCTAAAATTCTTGAACTTCTCGAATACTTCATCTTTTAACTTGAGAAGATAGATGAACGTGTACTTCGAGTAGTCATCGATGAAAGTAATGAAGTACTTCCTTTTGGCCTGTATGGAGAACAGCTTGAAGTCACTGATATCTGAGTGAACCAACTCCAGAAGATATGTACTTCAGTTTACCTGTTTGAAAGAATTTTTTGTGATCTTTGTCTGCACACAGACCTTACACTTCTCTACCTTCTTACCCCCATATTTAGAGATAAATCCTAGACTAGACATTTGGCAGTACGAAGTACATGTCCTAGTCTGGGGCCCCACAACTCTTACAATGAGACTTCAGTCACAAGGAGAAGCTCGAACATCCATTTAAAATTGAATACCTTATTTCAAAGTATGTCTCCTGCAAAGATATCACCATCTGGAAAACTTGGATGATCACCCTCAAGTCTGCAATAGACTTCCTGAGATCAGGTCCTTGGTAATCACTGGTACGTTGCTACATGCACTCCTTTGACTGTAACTTCTCGAAGTTCAGAACCATTTTCCCAATTCCCAGATCATCTTCTTGATCCTTGCTTTCCATCAAGACCCTCACCACTGAAAGGTTTGACCTTGATCAACAGCTCTTCCTAAAGCACATGTTGCTAAAGGCATCAGTTTTCATCCACTGGCCAGCAACCCCGCTATAGGACTTAACCTGTGCAATCATAGTAACCAAGTTAAGTAATCAAAGAAACCAATTTTAGTTATACCTTACTATATTGGTTCGGATTGGTTCTAGTTCCATGTTCCAATTTCAGCCATGCGACAAGTCCTGTATAGTGCAGTGACCTTCACGCGCGTGCTGCATACGCAGAGACCATCATGCGGATTGAGACACTATGCTCCCAGCTCTGCCATGCGCCAAGATGCCAAGACTTCCAATGCGCTGCCATGCACCAAGTCTTGTTATGCGCCACAGTCTGCCATGCGCCAAGGTCTGCCCCTTGTGTGCATACTCTGCAATCCTTGGTGATCTTATAATCTTCCTTCCAACTGGAATACGCGTCCTTCAGACGCTATCTCCTCCATCCTCGGAAATGGTAGGTTCTGGCAACTCACTTTCAATATTTGACAATTAACTCCTTCCCTCATCCAACTGGAATGCGCGTCCTTCAGACGCTATCTTCTCAAGTTTGTAAAAACTTGTGTCCAGAAGACATGAACGGATATTCACCATCTTTCTTCGGATCTTGTTTTAAGATTGTTAGTCCCGAGGCTTAACCAAAGATGGAAAAATGCTTGGTCAAGATCAAAGGTTCACACAAAAGTTTTCACTCTGACTATTCTCGATTTCCACGAAGAACTATATAAGGATTCTGATTACAACTTATTCTCAAGATTACAAAAGAATCAGAATAAAAATAAACTTCACGTTCTTCCTTGTACTCGCAGTTGCAGATGGACATAACGGGATTACAAGTAGAAGAAGAGAAGAGAAATGAGAAGAAGGAAATCTTCTTGATAGGGTGATAAAGATCATCGTTGCTCAAAGCAAGATTCTTCCTACACGATCTGCTCCCAGGAACCAGCAAGTTCACGTAGAATTTCTGAAATGCTCGATGTCACCTCCTGGCTTGGACTCGCACGAACTTCCTGGACTTAAATGACGGCTCCAACAACAACTCTCTTCCTCTCCCCATTTTCAAAATAAGTCCTCGAATGGGGTTTAAAGAGAGTATTTATAGGCATAGGGAGGAATCCCTAATCTTAATCATGGTCGTCCATCAATTACAAAAACATTGGAATAAATTTAATTCATATTCCACAAGATTGGAATAAATTAAATTTAAATCCCATATGATTGATTTGAATTAAATTCAAATCCTACATGATTAAAATTAAATCCTACATGATTGGAATGAATTAAATTCAAATCCCACAAATATTGGATTTAAATTAATGATTCAATCTTTCCATAACTGATTAAATCTATCCGATAGCAGCGGACCCGCATGCAACAGCTCATGCGGCCCTGTAAGCAACTGTTCATATGGACGCTCATGCCGCAACGCATGCGGCCAACCATGCGATCGCGCCAAGCTCATACGGCTCGCGCATATCCGAGCGCATGAGCGGATCAAATGCGTACAAGCGCCATGCGACGATACTAAGTGCAAAGTGCGCCAACAAAGTGCCACTTTGTGCCCTTGAGTCCGAGTCCTATTCTGAGTCGCTAAGCCCCTTTGGGGCTTAGCTCCTATAGAAATAATTCCAAGAGCATGACAAAAAGCATAAACGCTTTCATGAGGAGTTAATCATTTTTTCTCCTAGAAAAATACCCCCATATGGCACCCATGTGCCCCACCACACCCCATGTGCAAACCTCAACTCATACAAAGTATTATATTGAGATACCCACTTTGTGATGTAGCCAATGTGGGACTATTTTTCTTAGTCCAAAGGCAAAAACAACAAAAAATATAGGGTAGGAGAGAGGAGGCGGGAAAATAGTATATTTTCGTCATAAATTTTCAGTCAAAGGGATTGACTGTTACCCATTGACGAATTCTGTTAAAAGTGGAAGGATTTATATATTATGTAAATAAGTGGAGTGCATCCTTAAATATGATAAATAAAATGGGAAACAAGTCTTTTTTTTTAAATAAATAATTATTATTATAATTTCTAAGATATATGTAGGTACGTAGCACGTGTTTTATCAATTATTATTATGAAAACTAGAAAATAACTATTGTAATTATTCTAATATTTATTAAGATTACTTAGTAAAACTAAAAATTAGTTGTTTTAATTACTTAAATTTATTATTATATTAGTGTTATTATGCTATTTATATTTGCCTTGTAAGACTATTTAAGGAGACCAAAATATAATTTTTTTGAATTACCTAAGTGCTTCTATTAACTTTAATAAATAATTTTAATTAAAAAATATGAAAAAATATATTTTAAATAGAAATTTTACTGTGAATCTTATAGATAAGTTTTTTTATTATATCTATACTACTTTATAATAATAAAAAGTTGGTTTCACCGTAATTTTTTCTTCCAAATATGTTCTTACCTAATTTTACTAATTAAAATTATTGATTAAGTTTAATGAGGGTAGCTAGGTAATTATGTGTGTGTGTGTGTGTGTGTGTGTGTGTGTGTATATATATATATATATATATATATATATATATATATATATATATATATATATATATATATATATATATATATATATATATATTACTCTTATATATGGTGTATATTTGCTCTTTACAAGTATATAAAAAAAGTTAATTAAATGACGGGTAAAATACATACGCTATACTATACTATACTATACTATACTAGGAGTAATATAAGTTTTAAAATGTGTTATAGAATAGAGAAGAACAATATAGGAAATGTAAGAAGAATAGTTTTTTCTATATTCAACACTCAACTAGAATTGTCCTTTTATAGGCTTACAATAGAATACCAAATGCCATAGGTTATAGAAGCCAAATGCCATAAGTTAGGTTATAGAAACCAAAGGCCATAAGTTACATAAGTTGTGGAAGACCTTTGGACATCCATATTTACAACACTCCCCCTTGGATGTCCAATATATATGAGATATGCCTAGTTAAAACCTTGCCAAGAAAAATCCAATGGAATAAAAACTTGGACGAAAGGAAAAGAGTGCATATTCATATAAAATGCGTAAGCGTGATAAACTGCCTCGTTAAAACTTTGCCAAGAAAAATTCAGTGGGATAAAAACTTGGTCAAAGGAAAAAGAGTACAATATGAAAATTAGTGATCACGCTCCCCCTGATACTGATAAGAGATCCTTTAGTTGATGCATCATAATATTCTGAATCATCTTTCTGAAAGGTCTGGTTGGCAATACTTTAGTGAATAAATCAGCAAAATTTTTACTCGATTGTATCTGCCGAACGTCAATATTTTTATGCTTCTGTAGCTCGTGAGTGTAGAAATTTTTTGGTAATATATGCTTCGTTCTGTCGCCTTTGATGTAACCATTTCTGATTTGTGTAATACAAGCAGCATTGTCTTAATATAATATCATCGGAGTATTTTTTGTTGAAGATAACCCACATGATTCTCAAGTATGTTGAACGATCTTTCTCAACCATATGCACTCTCGACTTGTTTCATGCAATGCCAGAATTTTTGAGTGATTAGAAGAAGTAGTTGTTATTGTTTGCTTCACAGAACGTCATGATATTGTAGTACCACCACAAGTAAACATATATCCATTTTGAGATCTTTCTTTATGTGGGTCAGATAGATAACTAGCATCATCATAAGCCACAACTTGTGATTCTAAATTTTTTGAGTAAAATAAGCCCATGTTGGTTGTTTCATGAAGATAACGCAATATATGATTAATACAATTCCAATGACGTTTTGTTGGTGCCGAGCTATATCTTGCCAGTAAGTTTACTGAGAATGCTATATCAGGTATTGTACAATTTGCAAGATACATCAAAGCTCCAATAGCACTAAGGTATGGTACTTCTGGACCTAATAATTCTTTATTATGCTCTCGAGGACGAAATTGATCTTTCTTTTCATCTAACGATCGAACAACCATGGGGCTACTCAACAGATGAGCTTTATCCATATAAAATCTTTTCAAAATCTTTTCTGCATATGTAGATTGATGGATAAAAATTCTATTAGATAAAATCTCGATCTGCAGGCCGAGACAAAATTTTGTTTTTCCAATATTTTTTATCTCAAATTCTTTCATAAGATAATTGGCGGTTTTGTGAGCTCTTCGGGAGTTCCTACAAGGTTTAAGTCATCAACATATACTGCAATAATAATAAAAATCTATTTCTAGATCTTTTTATAAAAATACATGGGCAAATTTGATTATTTATACATCCTTCTCTAACAAGGTATTCACTAAGATGGTTATACCACATTCTTCTAGATTTTTTTAATCCGTATACGGATCGTTACAATTTGATTGAGTATAACCCATGAGACCTTTGTTTATTTGCTTCAGGCAATTTGAATCCTTCTGGGATTTTCATATAAATGTCATTATCCAATGCCCCATATAAATATGCGGTAACAACATCCATAAGCCACATATCAAATTTTTTTGTGACTGCTAAACTAATCAAGTATCATAATGTGATTACGTCGATCACAGGGGAATATGTTTCGTCATAATCGATTCTAGGTCTCTGTAAAAAATCTTTTGCTATAATTCGTGTCTTGTATCTCATAATTTTATTTTTTTGCTGCATTTTCTTACGAATACTCATTTATGTCCAATAGGTTTCATACCTTCAGGAGTTTGGACTACTGGTCCAAATACTTTGCGACTTTCTAGGAATTTTAATTCAGCTTCTATCGCATCTTTCCATTTTGGCCAATCATTTCTATATCGACATTGATCAATAAATTTTGGTTCAAGATTCTCATTAACAATATCAAAGGCGACACTATAAGCAAAAATATTGTCTACAGTAATTTTCTTTCTATCCCAGCTTTCTCTTGTACTCATATAATTTAAAGAGATCTTTTCTAAAATGTGTTCATTGTCATGTGTCTCTTCAGGAGCTACTTTATACTGATCAGTTAAATTTTCTATAGCGCTTTCATGTTTTAAAACTATTTCATCTTCAGGAGTAATTACTTGTACCATTTTTTTGAGGGTTCTTATCTTTAGCGCCAACAGGGCGTCCACGTTTCATTCACGATTTTATTGTGCCATCAAGTTGTCTTTCAGGGATATCAATTTGTGTTGGTATATTTATTGCCGGTATATAAGATTTAGTTACTTTCTTAATATCAGTGAATGCATCTGGCAAATGATTTACGATATTTTACAAATGAATGATCATTTTTACTTCTTACTCACATCTAATTGTGCATAGGTCAATAAAAGATGGTACATTTTATGTAATTTTACATCGTTCTAAAGGAAGTGAAATTTTACCTCCCCCTAACGACGGGAAAACTGACTCATCAAAATGGCAATCAGCAAACCTTGCCTTAAATAAATCTTCCGTCAGTGGCTCAATATATTTTATTACAGAAGGAGAATCAAAACCAACATAAATTCCAAGACGTCTTTGTGGTCCGATCTTTGTACGTTTAGGTGGAGAAGTGTGGACATAAAATGCACAACCAAAAAATTTTAAGTGAGAAATATCAGACTGCTGGACAGATACAAGTTGCAATGGTGAATAATGATAAAATAAACTTGGTCGAACGAACCAATGCAGCTGTATATAATATTGTATGTCCCCAAACAGAAGTGGGTAAACTTGATCTTAAAAGTAAAGATATACAGGCAATCAATTGCAACCTTTAATATAAGACTCTGCAAGTCCATTTTGAGTATGCGCATGTGCAACTGAATGTTTAACATTAATGCCAATTGACATACAATAATCATTAAATGCTTGAGATGTATATTTACCGACATTATCAAGACGAATAGTCTTGATGGAATAATTGGGGAATTGAGCCCTTAATATTATAATATGAGCAAGAAGTTTGGTAAAAGCATCCATTCGTGTTGATAGTAGACTTACGTGTGACCATCTAGATGATGCATCTATCAAGACCATAAAGTAACGAAATGGTCCACAAGGTGGGTCAATAGGTCCACAAATATCCCCTTGTATTCTTTGTAAAAATATAGGGAACTCAAGATTAACTTTCATTGGATATGGTCTTACAATTAATTTTCCTTGTGAGCATGCAACACACACACAATCACGAGGTAAAAGAATCTTATGGTTCTTTAGAGGATGTCCACGTGAGTTTCTAACTATTTGATAATCATACTCGATCCAGGGTGGCCAAGTCGATCATGACAAAGCATAAAAAGTTTTAGATCATTGAACTTCTGGTTTATCGCAGTGTTAGATTCTATGGCACTTATGTTTGCATAATACAATCTTGATGAAAAAACTGGGATTTTTCTTTCACATGCTTCTGGCATGAATAATTGGATGAAATACATAGGTATCCATATTCTCCCCATTCATAGTCTCTATATGGAAACAATTGAGACGTATGTATTTGAAACTTAGCAAAAAAAAAATTTTGACTTGCTAGAATACAAAGTCTCTTTTACCATAATATTTGTTTCACCCGGTAATATAATGTTCGCTCTTCCAGAGCCCTCAATTAGTTTTGTAGTACCAAAAATTGTACTAACATTTGCTTTTGCTAATTTTAAGTTCGAGAAGTATTTTCAATCTAGAAGAATTATGTGTGTTGATCCACTGTCAACCAGACATATATCTCTACCGTTGGAGTTGTTTACTGCATCATTATTTTTCATATTTCTAAAAAAAAAATTGAGTAAGAAACATTATAAAACTTAATTTATTAATTCTAACTTATAACAACGAAGACTTAGAAATATGACAATACAAGCATTGAACTAAAATTAAACTTAGGAAAATAAAGTTCAAATAGTCTAAATCCTAACTCAATCATTTTTGTTTTTTCCATTGCCATCATTAGCATCATCACCCCAAAACTTAATCCCATTAATTCCTTCACTTGGCTAGTTTAAGAAATCATTAACATCCAAATGAGTAAATTCCATTGGATCATTTTTATCATCAACAATTTTATTAAAATCTGCAAAATTGATCTCTTTTTCTTTTCCTTTATCCTTGATAGATGTTTGGTAAAGATCAATAAGGTGCTTTGGTGTACGACAGGTACGAGACCAATGCCCTTTTGCTCCACACCTATAGCAGGCTTCTTCATAATTCTTTAGAGAATCTATTTTTGTACCCTTTCCTTTTTCTTATTTTCCGCCATTGTTGTTCCACTTCAAGTGATACGGCCCAACATTCTTGTTGAAGGCGTGATAATTAGGACCACCTTGGTGTCGAGTTCTACCATGAATATAACCGCGACAATGACCACGACCATAATTACGACCACGACCGCGACCACGTCCTTGTCTATAGTTACTTGCATTCGCTACAGGGAATGACTGCGATTTAGTAGGGTGGGATTTATGGTTTTTAATGAAGAGCTAATTATTTTGTTCAGCAACAAGTAGGCAAGAGATCAATTGAAAATATTATTTAAAACCTTTTTCATGGTACTGCTGCTGCAGGAGCATGTTCGTGGCATGGAATGTAGTGAATGTCTTTTCCAACATGTCTTCTTCTGTAACATTATCTTCGCACAATCTCATTTGAGACATGATTTTGAACATTGCAGAGTTATATTCGTTCACTGTTTTGAAATCTTGCAACCTCAGGTGCATCCAATCATAGCGAGCCTTTGGGAGTATCACACTCTTCTGATGATTATAACGTTCCTCCAAGTTTTTCCATAAAACAGCTGGGTCTTTCACTCCAAGATATTTGGATTTCAGCCCTTCATGGAGGTGATGTCGAATCAAAATCATTGCCTTGGCTTTGTCTTATTCGCTTGACTCATTTTCTTTGATGGCATGTCATAGATTCTTTGCACTCAGATGGATCTCAGCATCAAGAGCCCAAGTTAAATAATTTCTTTCGAAAATATCAAGAGCAGCGAACTCAAGTTTGGTGATGTTTGACATAAGAATGAATACAAAACAAGTATTACTTTTGAATATAATACAAATACACAAATCTATAAATTTGAGTTTTATTAATTAGGCTTTATGCCTAACATATTCTATTTTGGCTTCAAGCCTTATTCAATCTAGATTTCTGGCCGAACATTTTCTTTCAAATGCATATGGAGTAATGATATATCAGAACAATGCAGAATAAAAATATTTGAAAGAATGCATGACCATTCTAAACAAGTGCAGCCATTAGAGAAATAGAAAATTTAGCAAAAGAGAAAAAAAAATAGTTACTATGAACTGAGTATGTAGGTGTTGTGTGACTGATGCAAACCATATGCATGATTGAAATGGCAAATAGTTACTTATGGATATTAAACATACCCTACAGAGCTAGACAAGAATAATTATGCGTGAACATTAAAACATTATGGTAGAAGTATCCAACATGATAGCCAGATATACATGGAAAGTTAGGACTTCTTGCTGTGAAAAGCTATGTAACTATTTCCACCAATTAAATGAATGTAAAATAAGATACACTGACAGATAAGTCCTGAAAGTCAAAACACATCCAAGGTTCTAAGCCCACATAATTTTATTCACAATTAAGCTAAAAGGAATATAAAGCATTCAAACCAAAAAGATCAAATATAATGCAAGGTGTATGATGACTTACAATTTTGTTAGAGCAATTTGGTGCTGATAACGTATTATAGAATAGATTATATAATAGAGAAGAACAAGATAGAAAATGTAAGAAGAATAGTTTTTTCTATATTCAACACTCAACTAGAATGGTCCTTTTATAGGCTTACAATAGAATACCAACGGCCATAGGTTATAGAAGCCAAAGGCCATAAGTTACATAGTTATGGAAGACCTTTGGACATCCATATTTACAACAAAATACATATTTTTGTATTTTATTGTGTCCTTACTAATAGATTTAAAAGAGAAAATAATATTGTACAATTATGGCCTAATCATTTTATTGAATCAAACTGAATATATATAATACAATCAATCTAGAATAGGTAACTACTAATCAATGGTAGGTAATTAATCTCCTACAATCAATCAATTATGCATCTAGAATATTGATATTTATGTAGGTAATTAATCTCCTATCAATCTATAATAGGTATATCATGATCATATTTATTACAATATAATAAAATCCTAGATATTGACATTTATGAACTGATATTTTTTATCACTTACTCTCTTCTATGTCCGTACCAGGGCCGACCCTGGCCTAGGGCAGCCAGGGCGACCGCCTAGGACCCCATGGGCTAGGAGGGCCCAATTTTCTTTTTAGTTTAAATATAGAAATAATTTTGTACTGAAAATAGAACTAGTATGTACAATGGATTTTTTTTAGCACAAAGCAATTGTGATGTAGAGGGTATTATGTTAGATTTACACACAAACGACTTCTAGTTCAAATTTTGGTGGACATATTTTTTATTTATTTTACTTTATTTATTTTTTATATTATGTATGAGGATCTCATTTTAAAAGTTTGTCTCGGATCCATCAGTTCAGGGCCGGCCATGGGACTCTATACTCAATGCAAAAACTAACATGTATACAAACCTTAATGGTGAGAACTTTGCAAAGAACTGTGGAGAGACTTCTTTATGATTGGTCCTTAGATTGCAAATTAAGAAATTGGATTCAGATCATAGAAACTCGTGGCATTTAATTGTTGTTTGCATGCAATTGTTAATCAACTAATTAAATGGCCAAAAATAGTCCTTGAAGAGAATATCCTTTTCTAATACACATCGAGAAAGAGTCTTGACCGGGAACTGCTCTTTTAATTTTCTTCTTTCAGTTCACTCCCTCGGTCCCAAAAACTAGTAATTTATGTTCTAGTTTCTGATGGCAACATGTAATCATAATTATAATTAACATGTTATTAAGTAATGGGGATAACATTAATTTTAAAACAAATAAAGGGTAGAAGTTATGTGGTGAAGAAGTGACAGAGCATTCCAAATAAGTCTATTATAAATCTATGATTAGCAATTGGAGGATAAATACAAATAAGTCTATTATAAATCTAGTTCGGATGTTTGGTTTGAAAAAAAAACCATCGTAAAAAGCTCGAGTATATTACATCTGTTATAACGTGGGTTACTAAAGGGTTGGATTTCTACTTTTTTTTTAGTCCCACATTGGGTAGAGATTAGTAATACATCTTTATTAGGTTGTATAAATAAGACATTTGCCTCCCACTATGTGATTAAACTAATAAGAGATATTCTCTCATATTTTCTTCTTCATTCTTCTACGTTTATTCTAACACGTTATCAGCACGAAGCTCTAATGGGAGAAAATAAGTGAGAGCATCTCAGTGAAGCCGCCATTTGCGGATTCTCCACTTCGATAATATGTTTTATTGTTTATGTTTATTTTTTCTGTATATGCATACCCTAGGCGCAGCCTGATGTTGATGTTTATACATCTCTTGGCATACCGCTAGGACAAAAAAGAATAATTTTTATCCATTCATCTCACTTCTTTTAGTTAACTCTGATAGCACTCCGATGTTACTCGAATATAGATCTCTCGGAGAGAACGCTGGAGTTATTCTTTATTTCTTTCTATTATATATGTTAATACATTCAGATCAAAACCATCAGAGATTTGATGACCATGAACATGAATTGTTTGGTCTATATATATAAGACTTCTGGAATATCATTTTTTGAAGCATATCATATGTGGTATTTTTGAAAGACTTCTTGAACATAATCATTATTTGAAGCATACCATGAACATTTAGTATTTGGTATTTACCTACAACTTATGAACATCATTGTTCGAAGCGTACCATGAACAAGATTTATTTGGTATAAATAGACTTCTGAAATATCATTGTTTGAAGCATACACCATGAACATGAATTGTTTGGTGATTTACCAAGTTCTTATGTTAAGCTGTTATTATTGATCTTATACAGCAATATGTCGAGCCTTACAAAGCATGATTTCAAGCCTTTAAACTTAGAAGGCCAGAACTTTCTCAACTGGAGATCGGATGCTGAATTGCACCTTCAAGCCAAAAGCTTAGGTGACACAATTGTGGCTGATAAGCCAATATCTGCACAAGATAAAGCGAAGGATTTAATTTTTCTAAGATATCATATTCATGATGATCTCAAGGCTGGGTACTTAACAGTCAAGGACCCCTTGGTGCTATGGAATTCTCTAGCTGAGAGATATGATCACCAAAAAATGGTCATACTACCAGGTGCACTCCATGAATGGCTCAATCCACATTTCTAAGGTTATAAGAAAGTTGCAGCCTATAATTCAGCTATGTTCAGGATTACTTCACAATTGAAGTTATGTGGTGAAGAAGTGACAGAGCATTCCATGCTAGAGAAAATATTTACCATATTTCATGCAACTAATATGACCCTACAATAGACGTATAGGGAGAAGATTTTAAGAAGTATTCTGAACTCATTGTTGTCATACTCGTGGCCGAGAAATACAATGAGTTATTAATCAAAAAATACACTAAAAGACCAACTGGGTCTGCACCATTTCCAGTTGAAGTGAATGCGACTAGTGCTCGAAAAAATATGACAAATACTAGGAGTCGAGAAAATCACAGAGGTAGAGGGCATGGGCATCGTAGAAGCCAACAAAATAGCTACAATCCGGGTCCAAGAAACGATACACAGTTCAAAAATAAGGAATTTAATCCTCGAAGAAAAAATGTCCAAATTTTTAATCCAGCTGCTCCAACTGATATTTGCAAACGTTGTGGAAGAGCTGGTCATTGGATGCGAAACTGTCGTACCTCACAAAAGAAAGTGGACGAGTATGAAGTCTCAAAAGGTATAGAGACTAATCTCATGGAGGGTACAACACACATGGATTTTAATAATTTCTTCCAAGATAAGGACGTAAGCACAATTTTGGAAGACCAGTTCAACGCCATGATAGACGGAGTCAATGAATAGTTATTGTATGCTTATCTAAGTTTATTTACTTTACACTTTGAATAAATTGGTCATTATATGATTAATAGTCTAGGTAGTTTACTTTCTTTAAAGTAGTCTCATTTAGATTTATATCAAGTTGTAATAATTGGCAATATGCCAAGCTTAACCATTTAGTAGCATATTAATATATTATTTAATTTTTTTTGAAACGTATGGACAATGATGATGTCATATGCTTGATAGATAGTGCAACAACTCACACTATATTGAAAACTAGAAAGTTTTTCACAACATATGCCTCATACACTGCCAAGGTGACCACCATTGCTAGACCCGTGCAGATTATAGAAGGTTATGGTAAGGCCGATGTTGTGTTGCCAAATGGAGCACACTTAGTCATTCGAAATGCATTATTCTCTATTAGAACTAATATAAATCTACTCAGCTTTAGAGATATTCGAATGAACGGGTTTCATGTTGAAACCATGAACGATGATAGCAAAGAGTATCTATATATCACCTCTAATGTTGGAAGCAATAAGCTCACATTAGACAAGTACAAGTTAATCACCTCGGGGCTATATCAAACTACTCTGAAGGTAGTAGAATCTCACCCCATCACTAGGAAAAGACTAAAGGATCCAAGGAATCTAATTCTTTGGCATGACAAATTGGGTCATCCAGGATCGACTTTGTTGAGAAAGGTCATCAACAATACCAATGGGCATATTTTATCATACCAAAGTCTTTCCTTTACTACTGAACATTTGTGTGTAGCTTGTTCATAGGGTAAACTCATTACAATACCTTTACTTCTCAAAATAGCTTCTGAATCACCACCATTCCTTCAGAGAATACAAGATGATATTTGCGGACCAATTGATCCTGCTAGCGGACCTTTCAGGTATTTTATGGTTATAATAGATGCTTCTAGTCTATGGTCAAATATTTCCTTAGTCTCATCTAGAAATTTTGCCTTCTCCAAGCTATTTTCTCAGTTGATTAAGCTTAAGACTCATTTTTCTGACCAACATGTTAGAACGATTCGACTTGATAATGCAGCTGAGTTCACTTTTCGTACTTTTGATGATTATTGTGCTTCTGCAGGAATAGAAGTTAAAAAATTTGTCCCTCATACCCAAAATGGTTTAGCAGAGTCCTTGATTAAGCATTTTCAGCACATAGCAAGACCTTTACTCATGCAATAAAACTTACCCATTTCAGCTTGGGGATATGCCATATTACATACTTCTAAATTGATCATTGTTAGGCCAACTGCATATCATGAATTTTTACCATCACAACTTGTGATAGGCTACCAACCTAACATTTTGCGTAAATTTGGTTGTGTTGTTTATGTTCCTATTCTCCCTCCTCGGCACTCTAAAATGGGACCTCTGCGCTATTTAGGAATTTATATTGGTTTTGATTCGCCCTCAATTATTAGATATTTGGAACCTTTAACTGGTGATATTTTTACTGTTAGATTCGCAGACTGTCATTTTGATGAGACTAAATTTTTGCCATTAGGGGGAGACAAGAAAGAAAAAAATATTCTTACAAAACCATTCGCCATAAATAAATAGCATAAATTATCGTGGAATAATCCCACTCTGTCTCATCTAGATCCTCGTACTAATCAATGTAAAAATAAGGTACGAAGGATATTGCATCTACAGGAGATTGCAAATCAAATGCTAGATGCATTTACTGATGCAACTAAAGTGATTAAATCACATGTGCCCGCTGCAAATGCGCCAGCAAGAATTGATATCCCCGTAGGAAAAATAGCAAGATGGCTAATGAATCTACTACACGCCAGAAGTGTGGTAGACCTATAGGTTCGAAGGACTTAGTCCCTAGAAAGAGAAAATGCCCAAGAAACGCTCTTAAGGAGGTTACACATAACGCTCAAAAGGAGATTATGAATGAAAGATTCGTACTCTCTGAAAACCCAGAAGACGTTATTGTCTTAGAAAAGATACAAGCCCAAGAGGAGGTTCAGGTACTTAAAGCAAAGAGATCTCTATGTTTTATACATATACAAGAGAGGTATGGGATCGCAAAGATATAACAATAGATGAGATATTCTCATTCTCAGTATCTACTGAAATATCTAAGGGCATTGATGACACTGAACCACGTAGCATCGATGAATGTAGACAAAGAAAAGATTGGCCAAAATGGAAGGATGCTATTCAAGAAGAATTAGATTTTCTAAATAAAAGTGGAGTGTTCGGACCTATAGTACAAACACCAAAAAACGTCAGACCGGTAGGATACAAGTGGGTGTTTATAAGAAACCGAAATAAAAAGAATAAAATTTAGAAATTTAAGGCACGATTAGTGGCACAAGGGTTTTCTCAGAGACTCAAAATTGATTACGAAAAGACGTATTCTCCCGTAATGGATGCAACAATATTTCGTTATTTGATAAGTCTAAAAGTTGAGAAAAATCTAGACATAAGACTTATGGACGTTGTAACAGCCTATCTATATGGTGATTTATATAGCGATATGTATATGAAAATCCCAGATGGATTTAAGTTACCCAGCTCAAAATCTAGTAACATGCATTCCATAAAGCGACGTTCATTGTACGGTTTGAAATAATCCGGAAGGATGTGTTACAACCGTCTTAGTGAATATATAAAAAAGGGAGGGATATGAGAATAATCATATATGCCCATGTGTCTTCATAAAGAAATCTAAGGAGGATTTTGCTATAGTTGTAGTATATGTCGATGACATAAACTTGATTGGGACAAGACATAAAATCAATGAGACTGCAAACTATCTGAAAAAGGAGTTCGATATGAAAGATCTCGGAGACACGAAATATTGTCTCGGATTATAAATTAAGTATTGCACTAATAAAATTTTAGTGCATCAATCCAAATACACAAAAAAAATATTAAAATAGTTCAATATGGATAAAGCTCATCCCCTTAGCACTCCAATGGTTGTTCGATCTTTAGATATCAATAAAGATCCATATCGTCCTAAGGACGACAATAAAATGATGCTAGGACCCGAAGTATCGTACCTTAGTACCATTAGGGCATTAGTGTATCTATCACAATGTACAAGGCCAGACATATTATTCTTTGTCAATCTGTTCGTTAGATATAGCTCGGTGCCAACTCGCAAACATTGGAATGACATTAAACATGTGATGAGATATCTTCGTGGAACTACCGACATGGGATTATTTTATACTTGTGGTTTATCTAACATCGCGAATCTAGTTGGCTTTGCAGATTTAGGTTATTTATCTGATCCTCATAAAGGTCGTTCATAAACTGGATATGTGTTTCTTAATAGTTATGCAGCTATTTTTTGGCGTTCAACAAAATAGACAATGGTTGCTACCTCCTCAAATCACTCACAAATATTGGCTCTCCATGAAGCAAGTAGAGAATATATTTGGCTGAGATAGTTGATTCAACACATTCATAGCTCCAAACACCTTTCCCTTACCACAGATACTCTAACTGTTATTCATGAGGATAATACAATATGTATTGCACAAATTTAATGTAGATTCATTAAAGGAGACAGGATCAAGCACATCTCACCGAAGTTTTTCTATACTCATGAGCTTCAGACGAACTTTGATATTGACGTCCAACAGGTTCGCTCAAGTGATAATCTTGCAGACTTTTTTACCAAATCGTTGCCAAAGTTAACTTTTAAGAAACTAGTTCATGGAATTGAAATATGATGCCTTCATCAGCTGACTGTTCAGGATCAACATCATCAGGGGGAGTAATTATTTTTAGGGGGAGATATATTTTGTACGGATTATAACGCGTTGTACTCTTTTTCCTTAGTCATGGATTTTTTTTTCATTAGGTTTTTTCTGACAAGGTTTTAATAAGGCAACATTAAGCGTGTTCAACATCTATCTAAGTTATCCTAAATATTTTACTCTTTTCTTTCGCACAGGTTTTGTCCTAAAAGATTTTTCTGGCCAAGTTTTAATAAGACAATAGGCTTAGAGATGGTGGTCATCCTGTAATCCCCCTGATTTTCAAGAATTTATAAATTTGGATTTTTCTGAATTTTCTGGAATTTTCTTGGATTTTTCTGGAATTAAATTCATGTTCTTTAATTATTAAAAGATTTTTAAATGTTAATAATTAATATTAAAATATTATAAAAATAATATTTTATGGTGTAAAATGAAAAACTAGACCTAGGATAATTTTTCGGGAATTTATTGGACCCCGGATGGATTTTTAAAGCCCTAAATACTAATTTTATAATTAAACCAAAAATAAACCAGGTTTTTTAAACCAAACCAAACCAAATTGAACCAAACCGGGTTTATTAATTAAACCAATTCCTATTGGGTCGGATCCGGGTCTAACCCAGACCCGACCCGCTAGCCCGACCCGACCCGTTTATGTTAGCGGATCGGGCCGGATCTGTTAGAACCCGACCCGACCCGTATGAACCCGACCCGCAACTCTTCTTCTCCCCAAACGCATAGCCGCCGATCCTTCGCCTCCGCCGCTGCCGTTAGCCGCCGGCCGCCTCCTCCTCTTCCTCTCCCTCCACCGGCCACCCCGTCGTCTCCCCGTAACCGCCTGAGAGCCGCCGCCTCTCCCTCTCCCTCAACCTCCTATAAAACCCCGCTTCCCTCCGGCCAGACCTACCCTCCGCCCTCTCTCACCACCTCCCCGCCGTGCCGCCAGCACCTCCCTGCCTCGCCGACGACCGCCTGTGCAACCCTTCCGCCTCCCTCTGACGGACTCCACAGCACCCGCCGCAACACGAGGAACCCAGCAGCCCGCCGGCCGACCCGCTGCTGCCCTAGCCCGACGTCGCCAGAAGCCGCCTCGGTCGCCTCTGGCCAGCGCCGACGACCCCAGCCCTTCCTCGTCCTTCCCGAGCGCCGCCCGGCCACCAGCGAGCAGTCTCCCGACTCCGGCGAGCCATAGACTCGGACACGGACACCGAATCTTCAGTCAGGACACAGAAAACCCTAACCCTAGCTTTGTGTTTCGTGTCGGACACGAATTGGACACGAAGGATACGCTGTTTCAAGACCCTGTTCAGGTACTCGTAACTCTCTGCCCGGTTACCCGTTTTTAGTTCCGTAAATTGTATCGCGAAGCCTGTATGACCCTCTCGGTGCCCGGATAAACCACTCGGGGCATCGCGTCCTGTGGTGATCGCACACCGCGATCCAAAAACAGGAAAAACCAGACCCTGTTTCACCCCGGAATCGAGTACGCCCCGCCAAACGGGATGACTTGGTCGCGTGCGATCTTTATCAATATGTGCGCGTCATTGATACGGACGTGCGAGATTTCGCAGAAGCTGATTCGGATGTGCGTGCACACCGGAATCAGTACGTATCCGCGGATATCGCCCCGTATCCGACCATTCTGATTCTTACTGTAACTTAGTGTACACACGTCGGATCGAGATGAAACTTGCGCCATCAGACTCGTAGCAATACGCTGGTCCTGTGAGCCAAGTTTGGTTCGATTCTGAGAACGTTGACAAAATCGTGTGTCGTGGGCCCCACAGGCTCCACCCGACGGGCGATTTTGAGAACGGCTCATCGGAATCCAATTCTGGAAGTTCCGTTGGGTTTGTATCATCGTTCCTGACCCGTTGACAGTAAGTTAGACTATTTTTGAGACCTTTGACCCTGACACATTTTTCGGTGCAAAGCGGCCCACATCTGGACGCCGCCTTGACCTAAAATGATGTTTTTGCCCTTGTCTCCAAATTGGACTCAAGGACAGACGTTTCTAGCTGATTAATATTTTCTGGATCTAATGGTGATGTTTGTTTCAGCAGCCGGAGTACTGCCTGCAATCCCAGCTGAAGCCCGAGCTACAATTGGAGTAGGAAACCCAGGCAAGTGTACCTTGCCAATATCTGCAGTTTTTGCTATTTGTTTCATTGACATATATACTTGTTGTACTTACTTATACCTAGGTCTGTGTGGCATACTTAGCGTCCGATTACAGTCGGGTGCCAACCCCGTACGCGGAGTTGTGTATGTTATTAGAGATGGACATTCGAGACCCTTTACATTCTGGTACTTGTCTTATCAAGTACATTATACCCAGGACACTTGACACAGATCATGAACAGAATCTTCCTGAAATATTCAAGGTAATTCTGTATAGGATACAGGTTTATGACATAGACATGATATTCCTAGATGTTATATTCATAGACATAGTATGACTTACTGCATTAGATATGATCGTACGTGAAGTGGACATGAGGCATCATGGACATGATATGTATGATTACATTGGGTGGGGAGAGACACACAGGCTACAGGCTGATTATATATATAAATCCATAGTAAACACATAGTAAAATTCGTAGTATAGCTGCTACCGGCTCCCCGACACAGAGCTTGTAGTGGTATCAGCCTAAGTTTTAGTGATGCTCTCAACTTGCATTTCACATAGATGGATATATAGTTGACCCTATTGTTTCATTAACTGCTTTACTGTATTTATTTTGGCTTGTGCTTTCTTGTACCTTGCTATGTCCCCTGAGGACCTGGATCCGGATTATGTCCCCAGGATTTGCAGACGAGGTTTATCCAGAGGTCTACGGAACAGGTGCTCTTCACGAAACAGTACCCGTAGCTGAGGACGAGGTGATCGCTGAGGACTTCTCCTGAATCATTGCTTCGCCATGCTCAGTCGTTATTTCCTGTTTAATTAAACTATTTAAATTCTGTTTATGAGAACAATTGTACCAGACTTTATATCGGGTTGTTCCCCGAATACTTTGCTGAGACTGGATGTTTAATTTACTTTCCTTATTGCTATTAATTTTATACTCTTTTCTGTGGATGAGATAGTTCTGACTTGTTGTTATATACAGCTTAAGTATGCCCTGATGGATCCATTAAATTAGGTTGTCCATCGGTGCGTGCTGCTGGCCATTGCCACGTGTCCCGTCCCTCGATATTTTGGGACTGGGGCGTGACATGGTTTTTGTGGTGGCCCATGCAGGTCAACGACTAAATTGTTCGGTTTCAACTTAGGGACCGAATAAGCCTGCAATAAGATAGGATAAGTTTTTAGGATCTCATCCACTTGCTTGAAAACGTTCTTGATATCTGTATCGTACTCGAATTAATTTTTGATTTGCATCCTGCCTTGAATCTTGTGCGATTCTTATATTTTATTTTGGATGCAGAAAGATGGATCCAAGAATTGAAGACGAAATTCCTTTGAGTACGCCACAAGACGCTGTGGTTACCTATGGAGATGGAGTTATATCAGAGAACAGAGGGCAATCCTCTCAAGGTGGTCAAGCTGAACCGCATAACTCAAGGTTCAGGCGCGATGATATCCCACCTCCGCCGCAGTTCCCTCCACAGATGCCTGTCTTTCCAGCAGGGCAAGCAATGGACGGGCAGCAGATGTTCCAGATGTTTTACGCCATGATGCAAGCCCAACAGCAAGTTCAACAGGAGGCACATCGTCAGGAGGCAGAGTACCTAAAAACCAGCCTAGTAAACGCATTGGAGCAAGTGAACCCACAAGCTAGGCGACCAGCGACGGGATCTATCACTGATTTCCGTCAACTCAAGCCCCGTACCTTTTCGGGCAAAGAAGGACCAACCGAAGTTCATGAGTGGCTCACCAACATACAACACCAGTTGGAAGCAGCTGAACTTCCAAGAGAACGTTGGATGACGCCGTCAGGATAAAGTTGACGGACAATGCCCATCACTGGTGGATATCTGAAGAGACCAGGCTCGCACCAGACCGAGTCACTTGGGAAGAGTTCTCCAAACTCTTTCAAGAGATGTACATTCCGGCCATCGCTCGATCAGAACTGAGGGACAAGTTCAATCGTCTCACCCAGGAAGCTATGACGGTGGAAGAATACAACGCCGAGTTCATTCGTCTGAGTCACTTTGCACCTACCTTGATCCCTACAGAAGTAGAGAAGGCCAAGAAGTTTTTCGACGGACTCAACATCGAGCTACAGAAATTGATTGGATCTGTCGCACCCACTTCATACTCGGACGTTCTCGCTTCAGCCCGACGCATGGAACGCGTCACCAGGAGAGAGACCAGTCTGAAACGGTCTTCCACATCAGCCAGATCACCACAAGAAGAAGCTACAAAGAGGCCTCATATACACCAGCCAACCAGAGCCTCTCCGCAGATATTACCTACATGTCAATACTGTGGCAAGGTAGGCCATACTGAGAAGGACTGCAGACGTAAGTTGGGATTATGCTTGATTTGCGGAACCAATCAACACTTAGCCAAGGATTGTCCTTATCATCGAGGAGGAGCACCAAGAGCAAACCAAAAAGCTCTACCAGCACTAGGAGGGTATCAGCCAAGGCCACCATTGGCACCACAAGCGGCACTCTTCAAGCAAGCCCAGCAGCAGCAGCAGCAACAGGGGAATCCACCAGGACGCGGACAAGCCTTTGTGATGACTGTGGGAGAAGCACAGAACCAAGGAGTTGCTAATGCGCGTAAGTTTTAGTAGTTCTGTTTCTAGTATTGCTATAGTTCTTGCCTGCTGGTTCGTGACCCTAAACCTAACTTGAAAATTTTAACTTGCTGATAATAGATAATCTAGTGATCACCTAATAATTTTAAACTTGCTAATTTAGTGATAACCTAAAATTGTTTTTAAAGAATAACTTAGAATGCTTTGTTACTGTTAACCTAATATGTTTTATAATTGATAACCTAGTGTTAATCTAAGTAATTTTTGAGCTTGCCAATCACCTGGAATGTTTTATAAATGTTAACTTGATAAGTTTTGAAAGATAACCTGGTTCTCTAAAACTAAAATTTTCTAGATTTCCCACATTTGGGAAATTGCATAACTTTTAATGCTTAAGGAAATAATTTTTCCTAGGTGCTCCTTGAATTTTTGATGTGCTTCGAACAATGATTGTAACCGTGTCATCTCTGCTGACCGGTTAATCTTTGATTGTGAGGACGCAATCCTCTTAAGGGGGGTATATTGTAATCCCCCTGATTTTTAAGAATTTATAAATTTGGATTTTTCTGAATTTTCTGGAATTTTCTTGGATTTTTCTGGAATTAAATTCATGTTCTTTAATTATTAAAAGATTTTTTAAATGTTAATAATTAATATAAAAATATTATGAAAATAATATTTTATGGTGTAAAATGAAAAACTAGACCTAGGATAATTTTCCTGGAATTTATTGAACCCCGGATGGATTTTTAAAGCCCTAAATACTAATTTTATAATTAAACCAAAAATAAACCAGGTTTTTTAAACCAAACCAAACCAAATTGAACCAAACTGGGTTTATTAATTAAACCAATTCCTATTGGGTCGGATCCGGGTCTAACCCAGACCCGACCCGCTAGCCCGACCCGACCCGTTTATGTTAGCGGATCGGGCCGGATCTGTTAGAACCCGACCCGACCCGTATGAACCCGACCCGCAACTCTTCTTCTCCCCAAACGCATAGCCGCCGATCCTTCGCCTCCGCCGCTGCCGTTAGCCGCCGGCCGCCTCCTCCTCTTCCTCTCCCTCCACCGGCCACCCCGTCGTCTCCCCGTAACCGCCTGAGAGCCGCCGCCTCTCCCTCTCCCTCAACCTCCTATAAAACCCCGCTTCCCTCCGACCAGACCTACCCTCCGCCCTCTCTCACCACCTCCCCGCCGTGCCGCCAGCACCTCCCTGCCTCGCCGACGACCGCCTGTGCAACCCTTCCGCCTCCCTCTGACGGACTCCACAGCACCCGCCGCAACACGAGGAACCCAGCAGCCCGCCGGCCGACCCGCTGCTGCCCTAGCCCGACGTCGCCAGAAGCCGCCTCGGTCGCCTCTGGCCAGCGCCGCCGACCCCAGCCCTTCCTCGTCCTTCCCGAGCGCCGCCCGGCCACCAGCGAGCAGTCTCCCGACTCCGGCGAGCCATAGACTCGGACACGGACACCGGATCTTCAGTCAGGACACAGAAAACCTTAACCCTAGCTTTGTGTTTCGTGTCGGACACGAATTGGACACGAAGGATACGCTGTTTCAAGACCTTGTTCAGGTACTCGTAACTCTCTGCCCGGTTACCCGTTTTCAGTTCCGTAAATTGTATCGCGAAGCCTGTATGACCCTCTCGGTGCCCGGATAAACCACTCGGGGCATCGCGTCCTGTGGTGATCGCACACCGCGATCCAAAAACAGGAAAAACCAGACCCTGTTTCACCCCGGAATCGAGTACGCCCCGCCAAACGGGATGACTTGGTCGCGTGCGGTCTTTATCGATATGTGCGCGTCATTGATACGGACGTGCGGGATTTCGCAGAAGCTGATTCGGATGTGCGTGCACACCAAAATCAGTGCGTATCCGCGGACATCGCCCCGTATCCGACCATTCTGATTCTTGCTGTAACTTAGTGTACACACGTCGGATCGAGACAAAACTTGTGCCATCAGACTCGTAGCAATACGCTGGTCCTGTGAGCCAAGTTTGGTTCGATTATGAGAACGTTGACAAAATCGTGTGTCGTGGGCCCCACAGGCTCCACCCGACGGGCGATTTTGAGAACGGCTCATCGGAATCCAATTCTGGAAGTTTCGTTGGGTTCGTATCATCGTTCCTGACCTGTTCACACTAAGTTGGACTATTTTTGAGAGCTTTGACCCTGACGCATTTTTCGGTGCAAAGCGGCCCACATTTGGACCCCGCCTTGACCCAAAAATGACGTTTTTGCCCTTGTCTCCAAATTGGACTCAAGGACAGGCGTTCCTAGCTGATTAATATTTTCTGGACCTAATGGTGATGTTTGTTTCAGCAGCCGGAGTACTGCCTGTAATCCCAGCTGAAGCCCGAGCTACAATTGGAGCCAGAAACCCAGGCAAGTGTACCTTGCCAATATCTGCAGTTTTTGCTATTTGTTTCATTGACATATATACTTGTTGTACTTACTTATACCTAGGGCCGTGTGGCAAACTTAGCGTCCGATTACAGTCGGGTGCCAACCCCGTACGCGCAGTTGTGTATGTTATTAGAGATGGACATTCGAGACCCTTTACATTCTGGTACTTGTCTTATCAAGTACATTATACCCAGGACACTTGACACAGATCATGAACAGAATCTTTCTGAAATATTCAAGGTGATTCTGTATAGGATACAGGTTTATGACATAGACATGATATTCCTAGATGTTATATTCATAGACATAGTATGACTTACTGCATTAGATATGATCGTACGTGAAGTGGACATGAGGCATCGTGGACATGATATGTATGATTACATTGGGTGGGGAGAGACACACAGGCTACAGGCTGATTATATATATAAATCCATAGTAAACACATAGTAAAATTCGTAGTATAGCTGCTACCGGCTCCCCGACACAGAGCTTGTAGTGGTATCAGCCTAAGTTTTAGTGATGCTCTCAACTTGCATTTCACATAGATGGATATATAGTTGACCCTATTGTTTCATTAACTGCTTTACTGTATTTATTTTGGCTTGTGCTTTCTTGTACCTTGCTATGTCCCCTGAGGACCTGGATCCAGATTATGTCCCCAGGATTTGCAGACGAGGTTTATCCAGAGGTCTACGGAACAGGTGCTCTTCACGAAACAGTACCCGTAGCTGAGGACGAGGTGATCGCTGAGGACTTCTCCTGAATCATTGCTTCGCCATGCTCAGTCGTTATTTCCTGTTTAATTAAACTATTTAAATTCTGTTTATGAGAACAATTGTACCAGACTTTATATCGGGTTGTTCCCCGAATACTTTGCTGAGACTGGATGTTTAATTTACTTTTCTTATTGCTGTTGATTTTATACTCTTTTCTGTGGATGAGATAGTTCTGACTTGTTGTTATATACAGCTTAAGTATGCCCTGATGGATCCATTAAATTGGATTGTCCATCGGTGCGTGCTGCTGGCCATTGCCACGTGTCCCGTCTCTCGATATTTTGGGACTGGGGCGTGACACATCCAAAGGGGGGGTGTTATAATGTGGGTTACTAAAGGGTTGGATTCCCACTTTATTTTTAGTCCAATATTGGTTAGAGATTAGTATTACACCTTCATTGGGTTGTATAAATAAGGCCTTTGCCTTCCACTATGTGATTAAACTAATAAGAGATATTCTCTCATATTTTCTTCTTCCTTCTTCTACGTTTATTCTAACAACGTCACTTTATTTAAAAATTAAGGTTTATTTACACTAACTATCCCTAAGTTTTAGACTTATTACATGAGTTACTCCTATTTTTAAACCAATTACACTGATCACCCATATGTTTTATGTTTATTACACGGGGTACACCTACTTTAAGATAAAAATAAAAAGTTATAAGACTAACTACCTCTATTTTTAATTTTCTTTTCTAAAGGGAGGGGTAATTAATGTAATTAGTTTAAAAGTAGGAGTATCTGTAAACACCCTAATTTTTAGAATTGAATTTTAGAATTATAATTATTAGAATTATAAAATTATAAAATTATAAAATTATAAAATTATAAAATTATAAAATTATAAAATTATAAAATTTTAAGATTTTGGGAGATTTTCTGTAATTTTTAGCTAATTATAATAAATGTTCATTCATGGATTTATATTTTTGTGTATTAAATTAATTATTAAAATAGTACAAAAATTATATTTTGGGGTGTATAACTAATAATAGAATATTGTGCAATTTTCTTAGAATTTATTGGCCCAAAACAATTTTTAGATAGCTATATATATATATATATATATATATATATATATATATATGTATATTATTTTAATAAACCAACCCAAACTAAACCGAACCAACCCAAACCAACCTAAACCGAACCAACCCAAACCTAACTAACTGAACCTGGATCCCAAACCCATACCCGCAACCCACCAACCCGCAACCCACTAGTCCCCCTGTAACACCCCGTTCCGTTCTAGCGGACTGCCGTCTCAAACGGCAATAGTACAACTGTCCCGACCCGTCTTGCCTCAAACGAGAAGCAAAGGATAACCAGACTTGTCCCTACAGGATCCAGCTTAGGCTTTCAGAGGCTCGCTTGACGTATCGCTCTACCGAGGCAAATCATCGCTAAGGTGGGTGGCTACGGTGAACTTGTTTTTGCTTAGCCAGCACACATAAAATCTGGAATATTCATGCTAGTCGCTAGGTGAATAACCCCCTGCATGCTAATAAATCCAACGCACCTAGCTAAGGGAATAATCCCAACTTGTATTGCTATGCTAGAACATGGAAATTAAAATATTGCATATATTCAGACCCTCGCATGCTAAGTCCCTAACGGTTTCATCTCTCGGCTTACCTTCGGGTCCGAGCAAACGTGTTTACTTATGTTCCTTAAAAACGCATGCTTGTCTGCTTGTATATTGCCATGTTTTCATCCAAATCCCGGGAGACTACTACGTAGTCGTTCTGTGCCTGAATGAACCTGTAAATATCTGGGACCATTGGGTCGCCAAGGCAATCCCCGAACCAGGGGCACGCATCAGGGTAACGAATACTGAACGTAAATCTTTTAACGTGACAACTGAATGATAATCACATCAAGTCTATATCTGAACGAGAATCACATCATGTAACGAACGAATCTCAGCTCTTGGAGCAAACGCTCGTTCAGATCACGAATCATGGATTATCATTCAAGTTGTGGATTTGAAACTGACCCTGACCTGCATGTCGCGGATAACTTGTAAAAAGGTGATCTTCGGATCTTGTTCCACGGGCGGTCACCGGGGCACTGGGACCGATCCGATCCGGATGGAACTTCACGATAGTCTCACATGCGGACAGGATGGCGTGTAGCGCCTCACGTGCTTCGTTGCATACCATCCTTGTTCAAAGACTAAACGGTCCTTTATGGCTATGCCAACGACTAACGTTCATATAGATAAGTCATCCTCGCTTAGCGGCTATCCGTGTGCGAGTCATTGCATCGCATCAAGAAATAACTGAACACCTGAACGATCATGTTAAAATGACCCTCATGTTTGTATATGCTATGCCTCCTGAATGTTATACTTGCCCGTGCTTGAATTAACGATATTTGTCTCAATGTTTGCCTTGGACAGGGAAGGAGATGGTAAGTTGGTAAGTCTCGCCGTATTTTCTCTCATGTTGCACGGCGCACTGCCACACGAGCTAGGCTATTCAATCTTTGCATGAAACTGATCCTAAGGCAACTAGAAAGACAACTAAATAGTTGTGCACGAAACTTGTATTACGTGTTTGGATTTGTCGAGTGGGCGAGTAGCTTCCCCACCAGTGCATTCAATGTACTGAAAATCCATCAGTTTGTATGCAGGGTGCGGAAGAACCTCGTTCAGTGCGGATGCCTCCTACGTGCGTGTTAAGGCGTGAAGATCACCCCGAAGCAACGGTGCGTCCGGAACTGAAGCACATATACAAGACATAATGTTGTGAACATCGCCCGAACATTGCCTGATCATCGCCTGTACAATCATTCCACAATTGTAGCCACTGGGCATGCTTTTACTGTTTCAGATAGAGAGGCTTAAGCGACTTGTAATCTCGGCTATACGCCGCCTGTAACACATGTTTATATCAATAAAAGAGCTTGCTTTACTTCAACTTATGTTTCAAAGCTTCCGCTATATTGTCGACTCAGTGAACCTGTTACCAAATTGCTATGCGTTTATGACTCCGCTGCACTCGGACAATCTGTGCGACTCTGTGGCTTAGAACTCTTGCCGCCAGCCAATGAACCATGGCCTTGCACGGGCGTGGATCACGCTCGTGCGACATCACGCCCGGATGGGTCAAGAGATCGTTCCGCGGGAGCGCTGGTGAGGGTGATTCCCGCCTAGCGGGAACGGCCGATTTGCCTGCGGGAGATCGGGTCGTGACACCCTCAACCCGCTGTAACACCAGCACCCCCTCACTTTCCCTTCCCGAAACCGCCCGACCCCCTCTCTTCCGCTCCCTACAACCCCCCCATGTACACCCCTATATATAGATCAGCCTAGCCGACCACCACCACCATCATCTCCTTTACCACCCCGACCAACCCCGGCCGTCGATGCCGCCGCCGTGACCGTCGCACGCCGCCGCACAGCCGCTCCGACATCCTGAGCAAACAACACAGCGAGGTACCCATATTCTAGCCCCTGTAACTATCTACACAAATAACTAAATGTCGACATGTCGAATCCTATGCGAAGACCACATGACCCTCTTGAACCCTGTATAATTAGTTTAATCTAACGTGTCCTGTGTCAGTCGTAATTCGTGACGCAAAACAGGAAAAAAAAATCCAGTTTGTAGTTCAGAAACTGTTCCAAACACCCATGTTCATGTCTGATTTTCTTTCAACTTAGTTAATATTTTTAAATTCCACTTAAAAAGTAATTTAGAAAACATAACCGAGATTTAATCTCTTTAATTATTTTATTTCAATTCGTTGTATGCTGTGATATATTCGATGTTGAATTTGACAAAAAATTTGGTTTTATAAATCCAATTTTTTTATAAACGGGGTACGTCCCGCTAAACGAGGCAACTTTGTCGTGTGTGAATTACACCAAAATGTGCGTATCATCAATGCAGACGAGTGGAATTTCACAAAAGTTGATTTGGATGTGCCTGCATACCGGAATCAACGCGTATCCGTCGAAAAATTCCGTATCGACATGTTCTGACACTCATCATAATTTTGTGTGTGCTTGTCGTTTTGCAACGAAACTTGTGCCTTCGGATTCGTAGCGTTACGCTGGTCTAGTGACCAAAATTTGGTTCTATTCTGAGAATGTTGACGAAACACCGTTTCGTGGGCCCCACGGTTTCACTTGACGGGCGATTTTGTGACCGGCTCATCGGAATCTAGTTCTGGATGTTCCCTTGGGTTCGTATTATCGTTTTGGACTCGTAAAAACTAAGTTTGATAAATTTGGAGAACTTTGTGAGTAATGATAATTTGGAGAAATTTGGTGCAAAATAGGCCACATGTGGATCCCGTTTTGACCAAAAACTGTCAATTTTGCCCCTGTGGACAAATTGGACTTATGGGTAGTCAATCCTAACTATTTCAAGTATTCTGAGAGTAATGATAATGTTTGTTTCAGCATCCGGAGGCGTACCTGGAGATTTCACTTATATCGGAATAACCGACGGAGCTTAGAACCCAGGCAAGTGTACCTTGCCAACTTGCAGTAGATCTTGTAATATTATTGTTTGAGTTCTTTCTATATATAATTTTGTGATGTGCATGTTCAACCTAGGACCGTGAGACATTGTTTAACGTTCGAACAAGATTCGGGTGTCGACGCCGTACACGGAGTCGTGTAACGTCACTTAGAGAGTTGATACCACGATCCTATATTTTTATGTGCTTGCTTTACCAAGTACGTCATACTATAGGACACTTGAAACTATTCATGTGAAAAAATCTTTCCTAAGTTATTCATGGTAATTTTGTATAGGCTTACAGGATTCGTGACATGAGACTTGCATATACGTAGATATCATTATGACCCGATGTACTAGCTAGAGGTCATGATCATGCGTCTTATGAACATGAGACGTGTGATTACATTGGGTGGGAAGAGACACACAGGCTACAGGCTGAATATATATATATATATATATATATATATATATATATATATATATATATATATATATATATATATACTTTATTACTGAGGTATTTTAGTCTCTGTTCTAGAGCTTGGCCCATTACGTAATATTCTTGCTGCTACGGACTCCCCGACACAGAGCTTGTAGTGGTTTCAGCCTGAGTACTAGTGATGCTCTCATTTTTATTTTACTTAGCTGGTTACATAGCTTGTCCTAAGGATCTGTTTTAATTACTGTATTTTATTTGGCTTGAGTTATTCTTGTACCTTGCTATGTCCCCTGAGGACCTGGATCCGGATTATGTCCCCAGGTACAGCATAGAAGGAATACCCCGAGATATATGGGACAGGAGATGACGCTGGAGTAGTACTAGCATCAGAGGACGAGGTTGTGCCAGCGAATTTCTTCTGAGTATTCTCTTACATACTCAGTTATATATGCTTACAGTTATTTCATATCTTGACTCATGGACTTATGTATTGACTTATTCTCTTTTCTTATTTTATCAGGTTATTCCCTGAGACACTACATATGATGACTTAATGATGGACTATTTTCTTTATCTATTATCTTGATTAGTCTATCATATTTAGTAATGTTTCTTTCTGTGGATGAGATTAGAATTATTCTGTGATAGATGGTGTAGACTGCATTTATATTTATTACTGCTTAAGTGCATCAAAATGGTCCATTAAATTAGGTTTGCCCATTGGAGTTGTGCTGCTGGCCATTGTCACGTGGCTAGTCCCTCGGTATTTTGGGACTAAGGCGTGACAGTACCCCGTGTAATAAGTCTAAAACTTAGGTGTAGTTAGTGTAAATAACCCTAAAATTAATTACATCATAAAATGTATATAATCGTAATTACATTAGGGGTGAGCAACGGTTCGGTTCGGTTCAAACCGAACCGAATATCCAAAAATTGACTGAACCGAAAACCAATTTTTATAAAACCGAAAACCGAACCGAATTTGTAAAGACCGAAAAAAATCGAACCGAATTAAATCGGTTCGGTTCTCGGTCGGTTCGGTTTTTTAGGTCCAAGTGGTGAGTGTATACCAAATTCATAAAAACTAAAAAAAAAACCTAACTGAGAAAAACCAAAATTGTGTACCAAAAATAATAATAAACTAATTTTATACCAAGTGGTGAGTGTATACCAAATTCATAAAAACCAGTTTTTTTTAATTATGTAGTGATTCAGTTTTCGGTTCGGTTCGGGTTTCGAAATCCAAAACCGAAAACCGAAAACCGATAACCGAAATTAATCAAATGGTAAAACCGAAATCCGAACTGGTTGATTAAAAACTGAACCGAATTTCAATTTCGGTCTGGTTCGGTTTTCGGTTAAAAACCGAGAATTGCTCACCCCTAAATTACATTACAGGACTTAAACTATTTTTTTTTAAAGCAATTTTTTTCATTATTATTTTTTACTTTTTAATTTAATATTTTAATATATTAATATATTTAAAGTTTAAATTTAAATTTTTCTACTTTTACTATTATATTATTTATATATTTTCTGTATTTCCTATATTTTAATTTTTATAAAATAATATTATTTGTTTGATAAATGTTAAGGTTGGCCAAATTAGAAAATATATGTCAATATATTACTCAAATGATGCAAATGAAAATTATTATTCTATTAAATTACATGGTAAATCAAACATTTAAATGCAATTGATATTGTATTGAGAACTGTTATTTTGACCGCGGGCGGACCAGTCCGTCCGTCCCGTGTCGCCACCCTATTGAGAGGTCAACCGGTGGTGTGACCAAGCCAATAGTGGGGAGAGGGGGGAGGACAATGGGGTGACAACACACGGCGGATGGGCTGGCCCGTCCGTGGTTAAGTTTGCATTTTTCTATTGCATTACATGGTTTGATTACATATTCCAACTAAACATGATAATATATTTATAATTCTATTATATTATAAATTCAATTATATTACATATTTTATTCCATAACGATTATATTACAACAAACAAAACACAATCTAACTCTAATTTGGTGAAGTATTTGTGATTGAGAGTTTATATATTTAACTTCAACAATTCATTTCTTTTGAATAATACTGAATCTTGATATCTTTAGCTCAAATTTTTTAGTTTCTGTTTATGTGATTCTACTTATAGAGAGAACTTATTTCCAGGATTTAAATGATATTTCATATTGAGTCTGCTTATTTCTCTTCGAATATTTTTTTTTTGAGATGCTCTTCAAATTATTTCTCTCTGAGGATGCCTTTCTCACCTAGATTTAACTTATTGCGTATTTAATTATGTGTGTTACGTATGAGACGCAACAATAAGGCAGATCCCATATAAATTATATAGTTAAGGGCAGGGTGAGTGGGGTTGGCAGCGGGGTTGGCAGCAGCGTCCCTTGTCCTTGACTCCAAAAGAAGATATCAAAAAATTGATGGCGAGTGGGGTTGGCAGCGGCGTCGAAGTCCCAAAATTCATGGGACCAGCACGTAACTTGGCCAGCTGGTACGAATCGAAAGATACTTGAACTCATAGAATTCCCACGATTCGTACGCTTCTATGTAGAACTCTAGTCCAAGAAATCAAATACAAATTTAGACAATCTATATCTCATCCACGACAATAAATATTAACTAGAAAATGGAAATAAGGATGAAACTGAAAAGTGAAGGTTCAAGTTTCTCATGTATTCAACGATCATCTGGTGGAGACAAATCAACTACCAGTAGACGAATAAAAATAACGAAAATGAAATGATGCAAAAAGAAAGAAAATATAGCATAAAAGGTAAATGACATGGTGAGCCTCGCTAACATAAACTCGGGTGGGTCGATCCCAACTTGATCAGAAAGGGGTTGCAGCTGCGTCGGGTCTGGGTCTGTAAAGTTGTGGAAATTCTTCGTCTATACCTGGAAAAGGGTCCGGTTCCCCAGGGGACATAGCAAGATACATAAAATATAAGCCTACAATACAATATTTAACATGCATGGAAAGACATGAATAAAATATGAAATAACCACAAGTACAAGGAAGGAACACTACAACAAAACACAACCCCCCTCGACTCCTAAGTCCCCACCTCGCCATCAATAGAGTCTTCCAGATCCACTCCAACTCATTTTTGTTAATTTAACTAGCAATCCACCAGGCTCATATTTTGAGTTTCCACTGGGAAAGCCTCGAGTAGCTCAAGGAGAGAAACTCGGAATCCGAGCTCCACGTCGACGTCGTCAGAACCAAAGAGAGGTGGGGACTTAAGAGTTATGCTTATGCATAGTCAAACTTTCAATGCTAAAATTTTCTGATGTGCATGTTCTCTATTTTCTCTTTTCCCCTCTATTTAAGACAACTTAAGAAGTTAAGAGATTTTTACATTGGGATCCTCCTAATATTCTAGCCATCTTAAATATGGCACTGTCAAAGAACCTCAAGGAACTATAGACACTAATCTAGAATGATCAAGACACTCACATGTATACATGTCCCCAAAAATGGTCCCTTCAATGAATTAAAAAATAATAAATAAAATTTATTGGATGAAAAATATTTAAATTTTAGGGGATGCAGCTGCACCCTGTGTACCGGGTGGCGACGCCATTGGTTAAGGGTGTAATAGAACTTTAGGTGCCATCTAAGTATGTGTGACAATTAGGATATTATTCCCACATATAAACATAAAAAATTCAAAATATTACTTAGTGCTTAGGCCATCTTCAATGAAGGTTTCTCTCTCTCTCTCTCTCTCTCTCTCTCTCTCTCTCTCTCTCTCTCTCTCTCTCCTTCTACGGTAGATTTTTTTTTAGGAAAAAATTTCTCCCAAAAAATTTGATCACAATTTTTATCATATGTGATGTTGATGTAGGATAAAAAAATGAGGGGTTCTACATGTAGAATCTCTAATAGAAATTATGTCACCCACACTTTTCCAAATGAGAGTGTTTTGGTCATTTTGAATATCTATTTATTTCTAGTAATTAATAATTATCATAGTGCTATTTAATTTATTTGTGCTTTGTATTATTTAATTATAGTAGTGGGCTAGCCTATTAGTTAGACTTGACATTAGTGAACCCATTTAGACTTGTCATGACAACTTTGAGCCCAACATGGACTAGGTCCATTAAACATATTTCTATTAGTTAATTAGAGGGATTAGCCTAATCTATATTAGTTTTGAAGCATTTCCAATATAGTCCTTCTTAATTTCTCTTCATATTAATTAGTGAGAGGCAAATTGGACATTGACAATTGTTTGGAGAGGGGGAAAGCTAGGGGCAGGCCATATATAGCCTCTCATCTCTCTCTCCTCTCCATTTGTTCATTAATTTTGAGATCCCCAATTTTTAGATCTCCAATTCCCTTCACCCCTCCATCAATTCATTCTTATTCTCTCTCAATTTCGTTAGCAAGGAGGATTGGAGCTTGGATTGGCAAGGAGCACTAGAAAGAGGAGCTTGTGGCAAGGAGATCGTGTCCGGATCATATCTATTGAGCATTTTATTAAAAATCCATCTCCCAATAGGTATAATTCTGAATTTACCTTCATTGTAGATTTCAAATCATGTATTTGACCATTAGGAACCCTCTCATGGCATAGGGCAACCTATAGGAACAATTTTTAGGGTAATTGGATGTGTATTGTGTCTTCTACATGGTAATTTGTGTCTATTTTGGAGAAATAACAAAATTGACACATAAGTGTGTGTCATGACACTAATTTAGTCATAGTAGACTTAGAACGGGGTTGTGATACTAGCTACGTGTCCACAATTGGACACGAGTAGGCCGTATCACGATACAGTGTGATACCGTACAAAGCTTATTTTGAGTGTTTTGTATGATTTCTCCTCAATGCCTATTGTAATTAGTTGTAATAGATGTTATATTATGTAATTGATAAGTGGAAATGTGTATTATGGGAAAACTTGGGATTTTGGCTCTCCAATTGAGTAGGTATCATGGTGTACTATATATATATAGCATATCAAGTGTTCGACATAATGATTTGGAGTGTGTGGGTGTGAGTTAGTATCACAGTTAGTTGTGTGCATGTAGGAGTTGAGGGAGTGGGGAAGTGCAGTAGTGAATATATCTGTAGCAACTGTAGCATGTTGCTGCAAGAGGGAAAAGGCACAACAGTTGTGTTGGTTCGGGTTGCAATACCCGAGAAGTGCAGGTAGCACTGCTGAAGCAAGGGGGACTAATATTCAGTGTGTGAGGATGTTTCAAGACATTGGTTTTAAGTTAAATCAGTAATTACACTGATTTGTGTATCAGTGGATACACTGCTATAGTTTCAGTTTAGATCCTAAGATGCTACAGTAGCAGTTGGGGGTCGAGTTTGGATGTACATGATCAGTGAAAGAGGTGAAGAGTCTGTGTATTTGTGTATCAGTTGCATTCAGTGAAGGGGGTACTCAGGTTATGATGTACAATCAATTTGGGCTCGTGAGCAGTGAGGAGAGAGGAAAACAGATATATTTGCTGTATGCAATTGAGCACAACAACAACAACAATCAATGTGTGGTTGCAGTTGCACATGCCAGGCTCGAGTGGGGGTATTCACTGGATATTAGTGTGTGCAACTGCAGTAGCAGTTCACAATGGTAATATTATGAGGTATGGGGACCAGTTGAGGTTTGATGCATAACCAAGTGTAGAATAAGCAGTAGACAACAACAGCAATGATACAAAGTATCAAAAGAAGTAGTGGGTTAGAATGTCATTTGATAGGTATTATTAGTAAGTTTGATATCAGTATATATATTAGTATCAGCCTAAGTTAAAGCTAAGATAGTATAGTTATATTAGTAGTAACAGTTAGTTATTAGCATCAGTAGTGGTAGTACCAGTTAGAGTTAAAAGTCAGTTAATATATATACGTAAGTTAGTTAGTAAGATATGATAGTATAAGTAAGTATTATTCAGTATAGTATTGATGTCAGTCAAGTGTATGACTGATAGTTTCAATCCTAGGTTATTAATTAGTTATACTAGCCAGTATGGGTATTAGTTAAGTATCACTTAGAAACCTAAGTAATGGCCTAGTGTAGCTAAGATAAGCTAGTATTAGCTAGTTACTAACCTTTATAGACTAAATAACTTAGTATGGACCTATTACGATTTAGTTAATCTAGAATGACTTAGAAATTGACCTAGAAGCATGCATTGGTGTATTTTAACCCATTTCTTATTTATTACACCAATTGATATAATGTTTCCTAAATAGGATTGTGTGACACCAGCTTAGGCATCGAGAGACACCTTTGCTCAGGACCTGAGGCGAGTACATCTCTCTGTTAGTTTTCAGTCATGATAGTATATACATCACATATTCTAGAACTGTTTACTTAATTCTGACACAGTAGCTACACGGACTGGTACTAAATGGATCCTGTCATGGAATATTATCTTCTACCGTATTTAGTGGGTAATCCTTCACAAGTATT